>JAXQKB010000944.1:0-367899 GCA_037042295.1 Irpex sp. Y119-03 | reverse complement strand
CATCAGTACATCATGTGGTCTAAACGCCGGGATGCGCGAAAAAAGTTGATTCCATATCATTCTGCAAACCGCAGTAAAGGCGATCATAAGCTCAAGCGAGCCCCGTTTATCCACGCAGGCCGGATCGGTCTTGAGCTGAGAGCTTGGTGGGCACTGGGCTATGGTGAGACGAAAGATAGCTTCTGAATTACAGATATGAGCATGCACTTGCGGCTGTTGAACCTATCTATATACAGAAGAGGGTTCGTTGTAGTGAGCGATTGGAAGAATAAGGGCATTACTGATGGCCGAAGAAACGATATGACTACAGAGACGGAGAGGTCGGAATACTTAGCACACCTTGTCAGCTCGAGGTGATGCGAGCAGGAGACGATAGGCGGTGACCGCGAGGAAGGTGATAGGGTATTGCGGTAGTTACCAGTCCATTACGAGCCGGGTGGTGCACAATGATACCTGTATGGAGAGTACTTTCGGCAATTATATGTTTGTATAGCGTAAAATTTGCATAGCACGGTGATGGTACGTACCTTTGTTAAGCTCGTATTGCCCGTCTTCCGACTCTGTCAACGAACACATCGACTTAGAGGACGTCAAAGTGACCAGTGAACTAGCAGTCGTACAAAATTGAAGGCGAGAAAGCCGCCAGTGCAGGTGTCCAAGGTCCTGATTGATGGGCCTACCATCTATAGTAACACAATTGCTCGCGAACGCGCGCTTCAGAGCAGGTCACTCCCTGTTGCAATAATTAACAACAGCGAGCAACGACAGCGACCTTGGCACAGTATTTCTCCCGAAATTCGCTATTTGTGTCAGCTATGGCAACGGATGTTTCACGCGAAGTGCGCTGACTTTATGCACGAAGTTCGCTATCAAGGTTCGCTATTAAGGTAAGCGAATCTCACTGTCACTGCCCCTTCACTGCTCACCATTACAGCTAATCGCAAACAGGTAATTGTTGAAATATGAATGTGTATTCTACGCTTCAAGTTGCAAAGGGCTACGTCAACTATACATCTCCGAACGCAATGCAGTCGGCTATAGAATGATTGTGACAGCGTGAGAGGATCAATAAGCAAGCCTTAGCGAGATGGATGTGCGTTCACACTGGTGACGACCCCGACCTCAACCTGGATGTCCCCGACTTCGACCTCAGCCAACAACCAATACCTATTGACCACCGACTGCCAACTTTTCATACCGTTCGTCTACCGGAGTGCCGGGTCGATATTCTGATTTGCCATGTTCGCTTCAAGCTGTTCCCTATGCGCTTTGGCCCGCTCTTTACGCTCGCGTCACAATTTCAGACCTGCTGCATTGGCAGCTTTTGCCTTGTCTGAACGCTCTTGAGGAGACAATTTATGGTTGCGAGGGCGTGCTCGAGGTAACGTACCGCTCGTGCGCTGGTGTTCTCGCTGACTACGCAGATACTGTGCGATGAGGTCGTCCAATGGCCATTCGTTCCGGAACCGCTTGAAGACGGGAAAGTGTTTCAACATCTGGGAATACATAGTGAGCTGACTATACAAAAATCGGAGTGTAGAGTGGAATGACTGACCACAGCCTTCACGGCGTTCTCAGTTTCTTTATCTTGATCCTTTTTGTAACGATCTACGTCAAGGAAACCTGCAACACTGTGAAGCAGTCGCTGTACACGTATGAGTAAGTAATGAACAAGCCTGATTCGAGATAACATAGTACTTACCAGCATTAGTTGATATTCATCATACATAACGTTGACCGTGGTTTCCATCACATCCGGTATGGAAACGTTACCCTTCGGCTTGTTGATGAGCGGCACATTGAGGTCTCCCCCAGCTGCAGCACGGGCCGCGTTCGCAGACTGGGCAGCTTCGAGGGCCTTTGCAGTGGCCTCCTCGAATCTTTGTCGCAACTCCGCCTCACGCTGTGCAGCCTCCTCGCGCTGCCTCTCTATCTCTTCTTCCCTTTGCCGAGCCTCTGCAAGCAATCTCTCGTGCTCTTCGTCGGCGGACCTCGCGGCTAGAAGGTATATCAGGCATGACTTAGACATTGTTGTATGAGGCTGTCACTTACCCTCCTCAAACTGTTGTAGACGCATCTCGGTCTCCGCAAGCTGCCGTTCAAGCTCCTTCTTTGTCTGTATCACATTGAGAGGTCAGTATATCACTACGCCAGGCATCGCTTTATCACGGTGAGACACCTAGCCGCGCCCAGAAGACAACCAACTAACCACCTAACCCCTAGGAGGAGCGATAACGTGGCTAGTACAATGGGGGGGAGTGTATAGTGATGCGAGGGGTCTCTGAGTCCCAAATCCGACTCTAAAGGCTCTACAGAGGAACAGAATGCAAGGAATGGATGGAACGCACGGAACAACAAGAGCGGAACGGAACGGAACACGCAAAACGGATGGAGTGGAGCGGAACGGAACGGAATGAAGAGAGCGAAACTGCAACACAACTAGAAGGATGGAATGTAACGGATGGAACACAGTATAAGCTCAGCACAACGGATTGGAACTGCAATGGGGCAGAAGATATGAAGTAGAAGCTCTAGGGGAAGGGTGGAATGGGCACAACGCCAAAGGGACGCAAGACAATCGCAATGGAACGCAGGGGAGAAGCAGGGGAACCAAGGGGGGATAAGAAACACAAAGTCCGGACACACCGGGACACAGTAAACGCAATCGCAGTCGCAAACGCAATGGTTGAGTGGTCTGCCAATGACCATAAAGTCGCCGGAAACGCAGGAGACGCAGTAGGAAACGCAGTGGAAGCTCAAGAGGACACAAGGGAGCGCAGAATTGAGGTGGTGACAGTCTCGGGGAGCGGTCTCCCTCGGTTGCTATCAACGAGTACATGCAGTATATGTGTAAAATCGTGCCCTACACCTAAAAGGAAAGTGTCCGGTGGCAAGGAAAGGAAAGGGATCCGGAACATAAGAGAGCATATGGAAAGGTACAAAATCAGCCAATGGATGGCGGACTTGATAGAGTCAGGAGAGGAACTGGTTGCGGCTGCAATAAACATCGGCCGAAACATCAATCCGAGGTTCCCGAAAGCGGACACGTGCAGGATTGATCAGATTGGGGTGGTAGTGGCCAGATTTGATCCATAAGGCTCCTGTACACGTGGGAGAAGGTGCGCCAAGGGGTTGCTGCAGCAGGGAAGGGCGGAAATGCGATGAGGACGGAACGGAACCAAAGCGAGGACGGAACGGAACACTCGAACGGAACGGAACGGAATGGAACGAGCGGACGCCCTGCAGAGTCCAGAGGAGGGCTCAGATGGTTGGCCTGGGCGGAAAAGGGACCCATGCAGCTGCAGCGCATTTTTGGGCGTATCAACGGCTGATGCGAGGACATACTTTAGTACCCATTGTTGACTTGTTGCGTTGCGATATGCTCTAGCCGAGTTAGGTCCGAGTTGTATACACCCGCAGGCCTGTCAGGCTTGGATACAGTAAGTTGTATGAACATCCTGCACACTTGGCGTTGCATTTAACCTACCGCACTAGCGAGTGTAAAATTTTGTGGATGAGGGGAGAAAGCACGCAGGACTGTCCACGCCGTAGTCCCCCGTATTTTCACGCCAGACGAAAAAGGCTCGGGATATGCAGATTTGGTAAGCCTCACGTGAGTTTCGCTATCCTCTTCGCTAACGGTTTACAACTTCGCACGTCTAGATCTTCAGCGCCATTAACGTTGGCCAAGGCCGACCACCATCATGGCAAGAAGGATCCAATGTCTCTGCGGATGTGGCGATATGGTTTCCCCTTCTACCGCCACCAGACATCTCCGTGGCAAGATGCCTTCGCTATTACAATCCACTCCCTATCCGTCGCCTTCTGTAGCACAGGCTCTATCAAACCTCAAATCCGCCACCACATTGTCAATACAACGGATCGCCAGAAAGTTCGCTCGTCAACGCGAGAAGACTGGTCCTCAATTGCTTGCTTTCCCGTCCGAGCCGCAGGTAGATGCTGGTGAGCAAATCTTTTACTACTGACGGTTACGGAAGCTCAAATACTACAAAGGACTAAATGGCGTAACAGCGGAAACGGAATCCGTTCCGATGGACGTCGACATCGACATCATCTCAACCAACAGCCCGGTTCAAGGTGCTACCTCGCCTGAGATCCCTCCGGCGCGCAATGCTGCTTGCACACCTCATGACGAGCCGGACATGACTGAAGCCATAGCTGCTGTGCAGCAGCGTGTGTGGGCTGGCCGTACAAGAGCGGCGCGGGTGGAAGATGCAGAGGATGAAGAAGAAGACGAGCAGCTGAGGGATGGAGCCAGTTCCGAGGACGAACTTGATCCACGAGAACAAGACGATGAAACGTACGAGGCCATATCGGCATGGGATCGCATCCGCGAGATCATCGAGAGAAAAGGTGGCAAGTCAGGTGCGTTATCAGACCAAGTTTATATGAATACTATATCTAACTACGAACAGAGCCGACTCTTACGGAAGAAGATCTCAACCACTTACGACCCTTTGCGCTCAAGGTCTCCTCGCACATGGCGGGCCGTACATTCGCTAAACTGGACAAGACGTTCCCTACCGCTAATGTCCCAAGCTGGAAGTCATGTCAACAATATGTCGCAGATCTCTCCGGCTTCGAGCCCCAGACGTACGACTGCTGCATCGACTCTTGTTGCTGCTTTGTTGGTCCGCATGCACAAGCAACCAACTGTCCGTTCTGCAAGAAGACTCGTTACGATGCGAACGGAAAGCGGCGTCAGCAGTTTGTTTATCTCCCCATCATCCCAAGACTGAAGAAACTCTTCTCTAACGCTCGTATTGCGAAGCAGCTACGATATCGGGCATCTGAGCATCACCATGAGGAAGACAAGATCAAAGATGTCTTCGACGCCAGAATCTATCAGTCACTGCTTGGGAAGAAGGTGACCGTTGATGGGAAAGCGATGGCGCATTCCTATTTCGACAGTGATACCGATGTGGCACTTGGCGTTTCGACCGATGGCATGGCACCATTCAAGCGTCGTCAAAAGACTTGCTGGCCTCTCATTCTATTCCTTTACAACCTCCCACCCGAGATACGCTTCCACCTTGAGAACGTACTCTCTCTCGGTGTGATCCCAGGCCCCAAGAAGCCAGTCGACTTCGACTCATTCCTCTGGCCGCTGGTGCAGGAGCTTCTACGTCTTGAGGTTGGAGTACATGCGTACGATGCGCTTACGGACTCGTACTTCCCCCTCCGTGCCTATTTGATTCTCGTCTTTGGCGATATACCGGCTATTTCCATGGTTATGCGGATGAAGGGACATAACGGACTCTGCCCATGTCGCATGTGCGAGATTCATGGGCTCCGACCTCTCAATACTCGCCGTCCAACTCACTACGTTCCACTGGATCGTTCACGACACCCCGGCGTTCGCGCATCACCATCAAGTATTCAATCCTACGATCCGGCAGCGCTACCGCTTCGCACGCACGAACAGTTTATGAAGCAAGCTCATGAAGTCCAGTTCGCACGTACAGAAACTGAGGGCGAGTCACTTGCGAAGCTCTACGGTATCAAGGGAATCCCGGTCTTATCTACCCTATCATCATTATCATTTCCCGACTCCTTCCCCTACGATTTTATGCACCTCATCTGGGAGAATGTTGTCAAGAATCTTATGCTGCTGTGGAGTGGAGACTATAAGGGCCTCGATGTCGGGCGGGAGGCCTACGAGCTTCCCAAAGCACTCTGGGAAGCTATCGGCTTAGCAAGTGCTGATTCGGGCTCCACTATTCCATCATCCCTCGGTCCTCGTTCGCCCAATATAGCTTCCGAGAAAGCGTCGTGGACAGCTGACAGCCGGTCCTTCTGGACGCTTTTCGTTGCGCCTATCGTACTCGACGGTCGATTTCTCAAGGACAAGTACTACACTCACTTTGTGGACTTCATCAACCTGGTCAACAAGTGCTTGCTATACGAGATTGAGCGGTCAGAGGTTGAGGAGGTGAAGAAGGGCTTTATCCACTGGGTGCAAAGATATGAAGAGTACGTCGACGGTGCTAACCATTCCGCAACTATCTTCGTGAGTCTCGTACTCACAACACAATCTACAGGTTTTATTATCAACACGAACCATCCCGTCTCTCCGCCTGCCCTTTGACAATCCATGCTCTCTTGCATATCGCTGATAGCATCATTTCCGCGGGTCCTGTTTGGACTGCCTGGGCATTCCCGATGGAGCGTTACTGTGGGTTCATACAACCGGCTTTCAAGAGCCGTCGCTATCCATACGCAAGTGTAAACCGCTATGTCCTTGACCATGCACGTCACATCCGTGTTCTATACGATGCGAGCGACGTTCTGCGCCTGCGTGCTGTGGATCTTGATGGATATCACGGAGCCGTTTGTTTGAAAGGATGTAAGTTCAAACTCTTATATCATGCTGTCAGTACTGCGCTGACTGTCTTGTATACTAGATGATCACTGCGCATTCCTACCTTCATCTCATTTGCGCACATTTGAATCAGGAATCAACAACAAGATCATTGGTGCGCTCTGTACCCGATTCACTCTGACTCCAGCCGTTGTGCGCCGTGCCATGTGTCATGAGTTCCGCGAGTGGGCCAAGATTCGAATCCTACCAAATGGAGATACGATCCGTGCAGCTGCGTACGGAAATGCTCTTGGTGCAGTTGCCACTCATTATCAGGCTGAAGGTCGGAATGCTACTTTTGTCCGAGTAAGTTCTTCCATCGCATCACTCGGCTCTGAGCATCTCTGACCCCCAGTGACTCTGCAGTATCAGCTCCTTGTCGACAAGCATGCTAGATCTCGTAACAGAGCTCCTTCCTTCACGCTGCACACGTTCTTCGGTCAGCTCATGCATGTGATAGAAGTCGAGATCGCTGCCATCCCTGCTCGCAACATACCTGCCCACCGTGTTGTATTAGCGGTAATACGCTCAGTGAAGATAGAAGAAGATCACCCAAGGCTCGACATCCATTACTACTCGGAGGAAGGCGCACTCGATATTGTGGATGTGACGACCGTCCAATGTCTCGTTGGACGGGTATATGATAGAGGTAGATGGGGCATTTTTGATCGCAGTGGCTCGTTATCGCGGGCTATGTATACTGAAGATGATGCTGAATAGATGCCATGTGCAAAGCGACTTAGAGACAATCGCCTGAACGTTGGCATTTGTGTCGCCTTCACGCCGAGTGCATGCTGGTCACGGTAGTGTACATGCTGCGGCAGATGGCTTTGGCGGCGAGCCTTACAGCCAATATTATGCAAACACAAACCTTGTATTCCATGACTGTACATGTATTGTTACCATCATAAACATCAAACACACGCACGGCCGCGGCTACAGTGAGAGCGTTCAGAAAATCAACTGCCTTTTAAGGTAATTGTACCAAATAGCGCTTTGAGCAGAATTGTTCAGCGACGTTCGCTAACTGCAACGCCCACCTTGTCAATCGCAATTTGCCATGGCTGCCTATGTCTTACACTGTAACATCCACCCCCAGCAGCACTTTCGTGACAAGACTCAACGACAATGTCCAGTGATGAAGACGATTATGTGCCATCTCAAGTCCAAGAAGACTATATATTGGCCGACTGGGGCTCGCAAAAGCACTGCCCTCGTGACACACGTACACTAGAGCTGGCGAAGACAAGTCAAAAATTGAGGCTGTGAGTTCAGTATATCCTCCTAGTAGATGCTTGTGCTAATAATTGATCACAGATTGTACTCTACCGGCGGGCCTCTAGATTCACAAACCACCGATTCCCAGCATATCGAAGAACTCATTACGAGAGGCCATGTAGCGACGTCGTCAAGCTTGGACTGGGAAGTTAAAAGGTCGTATTACAAGCGGAGAAGGCTGGCTATGATGGGGAAAGGGAGGAAGTTCAAAGTGAAGTGCGGTAAGTCTTGCTCCTGTACATGTTGCTTCCTCCACTCTCTGACTGCACGTTCGCATTTGCACTAAAGGCTGTCTACAATACCAGGCAAATCTGTTACTACTGCAAAAAAAGGTACAAGACCTTGAATCCGCACTGAACAGCACGAGACAGATCGTGTCCTCATTGGCAGCATACATCGGGCCTCATGTGCGTCTGACCTTTCTTCCTAACACTCGTGCTTGCACTTTTCTATGGCCTCGACAATGATACTAATCAGTTGGAAAAACAGGAACCTCAGTCCCCAGGCTCCATGTACCACACCGGCGATGCCATCATCAACCCGCGGCCCACCACTTTCGATTGGGCACTTCAAGATTCACCCCTCGATACAGAACATGATGCGCAATACGACAGCGACTACGAAGCTGGAAAGATCCAGGTCATGACGGATGATGGGAGAGTATGGATGATGCGGGACGAGGAATCACAGCTCGAAGTATCTCCACCCCGTCGCAGACCGCAACGCGTTCGTACCTCGAACACGCATCGTGCCCCTCTTGACCGCATTCGGGAGAGCCATAACGGAGATCAGGTCGAATATTATGTATCTCAGACACAGCTGTAAATTGTGATAGTAATAACATCCAAGTTCGAACAGATTTAACTTCAGTATCTTTGTCTACAATATCATTGAGTGCGAACTTGCTTATCTGTCAGTTACACGGTCACCATTCGTCCATGATGCAACGCTGTGCGAGTCCCGACAATGCGCTGAGAAGAGCGTTGGCTCTCATTTGCCCGTAGATGTCTCATAATCCAAGGGAGTCGGCAATTCGTCAAACAATCGCGAGCAGCTGCAGCGCTAGCGCTTATGATCATGATTATATTCAGAATTCCTTGTCATAATATGTTAGCGGATTTCGCGAACTAGAACAGCGAACGATCACGCGCGGGTTTCGCTAACAAGTTCGCTCAAAAGCAAGGTTCGCTAATCTTTCGCTGAAAAACACGCAAACGCCCAGAAAACAGCGACAAAACTCGCGAAAGTCGCGGATAGTCAGGCGCACAGTGTCGTTGAAGACTCCAATATTATTAGACACGAAGTTGACGAGCAAAGAGAGCCGGAACCTGGTCTGCCTGAATGCCCTGCTAGTAATTTAGCTATATATAGCCTGGGGTCACTCAGGCTAGTCATTGGCAATGACTTCAAAGTCATTTTATCATTTCGTATTGATTTTATGTGTTAAAATTTCGAGCTTAAATGTTTTACATGTTTTGAGGCGTGAACGCGTGATCCATGAATGGATACTAGGAGCATATGATATACGTGTAGGAAGAAGACTTATTGACCTGTGCATATAACGAAAGCGGGGGCGCCGTGATGTAAATGCTACGACTCAGGTGTGAACTGCGAGAGATGGAACTGCTTGATTCCCAAATCTGGCAGCCACTTTGGCCTATCCTTGCAATACACCTCCAACTGCGGCTGCCACAGCTCAGAGACGTCTCCGTCAATTGTTCCAACTAAAATTGCTTTGCCATTGCGCTGGGGCAGATCCATGACTAGAGTACTCCCGCAGTTTGGGCAGAAGTTGCGGTAAACGGTCACGTCGCGATCCGTATCACGGTCGAGGAACGTCCGCAAGGTATTTGTACCTTTGGTAAGGCGGAAGTGCTAAAGGCGTGGGTAAGTTCAACGTATCCGATCGTATCAAGAAAGGGCACTTACCTCATTGCTGAAGAAGGCGTACCAGCCGGTCGATGTGCCAGTCCACTTCTTACAGTTGACACAGTGGCAAAGACCGGAGAACACTGGGCTGCCTGACACCTCGTATTCGATTTGACCACAGAGACATCTGCCTGTGTGGCGAATCTCGGATGTATTCGCTGGCTCTTCAAGACTTGAGAGTATACTTGGGTTCGTCATGATATGAGAAGTGCTAGCTACTCAGGCTATCTAGTTAGTAGAGTGCTAAGTACTTGAAATCATGAACAAGACTCACCGTTGATGGATTCAAACATAAAAGGTTTTCAGCGAGCTTTTTTAGCGAGAAGACCCACTCGTTGGCCCCGGCGAAAACATGATGTCATCATAGCCGGAGAGGCGGCTTCGTGACTTCGTCAGACGGTGAAGCGCCCCAGGAAATTCACGAACAGCAGTCTCTGCTCTCCCGCATGTCCAGTTTGAGCTCGTTGAATACATCACAGTTTATTTTACAGCTGAAGGCTCGTAGTACCCCAAAGCGAAGTGCATTACGAGTATAACTAGTGATGATGCAGCTCGTTCAGACAGTAGTCACCGCTGATACTCGAAATTTTTGCGTCTAAAGAATAATTCACGGTCAGCACAACAAGTGTATAGATTATATACCTTCTTACCGATAAAACTCGATATGCCATGCCCGACCTTCTATTCTGCAGAGATTAAAGGTCAGTACCGTGTTGTTGAGTTTATTCAAGCTCAGGCAATAACGGTATTCACAGCTTACCGAGAGATCGATTTTACTCCTCGGGTTCTTGTGCAACGTCGCTTTTAGCTTCCTCGTCGAATTCGTT
This sequence comes from Irpex sp. Y119-03, assembly GCA_037042295.1. Taxonomy (NCBI): domain Eukaryota; kingdom Fungi; phylum Basidiomycota; class Agaricomycetes; order Polyporales; family Irpicaceae; genus Irpex; species Irpex sp. Y119-03. The sequence continues at coordinate 357,483 of JAXQKB010000944.1, read as the reverse complement.
TTCTTCGTCGCCCTCGCCCCCATCGTTCTCGTCTTCGCCTTGGTCATCCTCGTCTTCGTCCCCGTCGTCCTCTTCGTCCTCTTCGTCTTCATCTTCATTCTCGCCATATTCGTCGTATTCGTCCTCCTCGTCCTCCAGATCAAATTCTGAAACCACACACTCGTAGGACTCTTCGACCTCAATCCCTGGCATACCCGCAAATACACGTCGAACGGGACACAGGACGGCGCAACCGCTGAAAATGACCTTCAACCCCAGTCTCCTCCGATCGACCCACATCGCCAATACGCTGGCGAATAAATCAAGATGACGCAGCGTCAGAGTCTCCTTGAGCTCCCCATTACGCATGGTGTACGCTGTCGTGAAATCCGCATTTCTGATGCGGACCTCCTTTATCTGTGGAAACGGTGGCGGCGAGTGTGCCGGGGATATTGACCGCATGAACTCGAGGAACGCGTATCCATGAAGCTCTATTTCGGAGATCGTCTGAGGTACGAGGGCAAGGACTGCACGTATATGCCTGCAATGCATCCCCTGAATGGATTCCACGGTGACATGGTGGAGCTGCTGAAGAGAAAAACAGCCAAGGATGAACGATGGCCACACATCCCAGATCGAAGGGCTTTGTATTTGGGTGAGAGTGGCTGAGAAGTAGCTGGTGCGAGCTATGGCCACGGTGGCTCCTATATCAGCTGCAAGCGTATCGTCGGTCGCGTCTTGGAAATCAACTTGGAGACCTGCTACACCACCCACAAAATCCGCGACGTCGTAGGAGATGCGCCGGACATCACCCGACCATGGTGTGTGAGCAGCGAGTTTGCGGATAACACATTGTAGTAGTGGGAGAGTCTGGTCCTCAGCGCAGTTAGCACTATTCATGGTTATCCTTAATTCGCCTAGAGAAGGAAAGTCGAGAGCAGAAGTAACCAGCAACAAAGAACAGAGGCTGTCGTGGAGTTGAAGACTCTGAAGGCGTTGAAGACAAAGCTGTGGAAGACGGTCAGCGCGCGCCGCGAACGGGACTTCAGAGGCAAAGTCGGCAGTATTCGAGTCCAGTGCGTCGTGTAAGGCAAGAGTCTCCAGGTTAGGGCTTCCGCGCAGGAGTTGAACCATAGCGTCTACGTTTAGTTTGCGTTCATGAAGTCCAGAGAGATCGATGTGCAGATTGACAAGTGCAGAGAACAGGCCAGAGTTCGAAGGATCCGGTGCACAGTCCAAAAGATACAGTGTTTGCAAAGCCTGGGTCGGAAAGATGAGATAGTAGCTGTCGACGGAGCTGCTCCTCGAGGTAAAGTCCACAGTACGAGTAACATGAAGATGCTCGAGAGTCCGGAAAGATTTGTTCATAAGAAGCTCCATGAACTTGCGAAGGTCAGAGATGCGAGCCGCGAGGCGGAATGAGGCTACAGATTGCCTCAAAGCGGTTTCTATGGTGCCTAGGTAAACGTCTCCATGCTTGGTCCGCTTGTCGCCTTCGTTCTCCACTAACAGTGGAACACCCTTCGCCCGCGACAACATCATCGAGGCCAATTTGGGACGGCAGAGAATAGGAGTCCGCCACAGATACGGGTCGCACAAGGCCAATTCACGCCACCAAGTGCAGACCTGGGAAAAAGCAAGATTATGGTTCTCTGGCGAGGGTGCACAAAGCCGGAAGATTCTGCACATCGTTTCGGCAGGCAGTTTGGATATGGGGGCCTGAGCATTGCAGGCGGGGTTCAGTTTGCGTTGAAGAGCGGAATCGGAGGCAGAGTCCGTGGCTGCTCCGAGTCCAGCGGCCACGCATAAGCTACTCAACATGGTTTTGGTCAGTTTTCAACCAACCGTGTTCGTGTTTGAACCATGACTCACCGACTTGACATAGTTAGCGTATACTAATTGTAATATTTCTTCGAGTTCCCTTGGTTTAATGCTGTATGCGCGTGGTCAATAGTCATTTCACCGTGTCTTACTCACATAAAGAACTTCAACAGTAATTACCTGTCTCGAGAGCTGTGATTGAAGCACTATGCCAAGTTTTGCACGCATATACGCGGTGTTGATTAGCTGAAGGGGCCAGTCACCGAGTGGTTCAAGTGCAAGAAGAATCCGAAGCTAATTATAATCGGCGCTTCAGGACGCCGGCAAAGGCCGATAGAAGTAGACATCGGACCCCCACCTTCAAGTTCTAACCTAAACACGCATCATAGCTCACATGTACTCACAAACCAAGTAAACCTCTCTACGTGAAGAGTACTGGTAGTCTGGTACGGTACTCAAATCGCGGCTTGAGCTCAGTACAATCTGTGCCGCTTTATCCTCACAAGACGCGTCGGTGAGTTCTCGATCCGCCAACTTTCAGTCTCGCCGAACTCATGACGAACTCCCCATGCACAGGCTAACATGTATATGTCGATACGGACTACCAGGCTATCCATGCATGTTAAATGTTAACGTCTCGATCAATGATGGGAGCGTTCTATCCCCTGGGCCCTGGACGTTGGGTTTGCTCTTTATTGACAGCTGATCGCAACACTGTCAGATAGTAACTTACTTTCGTGCCGACGAGACACGCATTAGGATCCCGACGTTCGCAGTGCGACTATGCTAAGTGGAGCTGCTTGTAGATATTTAAGAGCTAGCATAGCGGTGCCAGCACCTCACAAAAGCACTTCATTGCCCCTCGTCCCTAACTCTGCAAGCAGACCAAGTTCCTCTTATCAACAAGCCAACGTCGAATCGACCGCTATGACTTCTCAACCTTCTAAGACGAAGGTTATCGTAGTTGGCGCAGGTATAGCGGGGCCTGTACTTGCGACGTTCCTCAAGCTCAAGGGATACGACCCCGTTGTGTACGAACGGACGTCCGGTGTAGGCGACAAAGGCCTCGGTCACGGGTTCGCATCTCTTCCACTCGCATTCTTCCCTATTACGCACTTACTTACATACAATACCTCCAGCATATCCTCAGAAGGCCTGAAAGTCCTGAACAAAATCCCCGGGCTCATCTCCAGCCTCGAACACACCGAAGTCGCCAAGATCGTGGCATACTCAACCGTAGAACAAGACAAACGGCTCCTCCTCGAGTCGCCCCTGCCTGCCCCTCCCCCAGGCGGGTACCGCAACTTCCTAGTGCGCCGCTCCACATTGCACAAACTCATCGTCGACGTCGCCACGCAGCACGGGGTTCCTATCCATTGGGGGTGTAAGGTTGAGGATGTGGTGCAGGGTGAGGGTGATGGTGAGGAGAGTGTGACGGTGAAGTTTGAGGGTGGAGGGGAGGATACGGGCAGTTTTGTGGTTGGGGCGGATGGGTTGCATAGTAATGTGAGGAGTGCGCTGTTTGGGGATGAGAGGGCTAGTTATACTGGGCTTGTGCAGGTAAGTGTTTTGGATATGCGTGACTCGCCTTGAAGTACATATTCTGAATGATGAGATTGATAAATTGTAGACCGGCGGTGTAGCACCTATACCAGAATCCTTCAAAGGTTCTGGCATCTTGTTGAACGTCTACGGCAACGGCGCGCACGTCATCGCCGGGGCCGTCAACGACACTCAAGTATTCTGGGCGTACGTCCCTTCACTCGACCGGCGACTTCTAACTACATATTACTGACGGTTTCGCACTAGATTAACGCAACGTGAGCCAGAAACGGCCAAGGAGAGCTGGAATGCGGTGGACAACCGTATCGCGGAGGAGATCCGGGCTTCACCAGTTGCTTCTTGGGATTTTGGTGTTGGTGAACTGATCAAATCGACGGAGACGTTTACGAAGGTTAGAATATATTGTTTTTGGTGAGGCAGTGTTGGCACGCTGAGCATTTGTTGGTTGGTTATAGTATGGTCTTTATGATCGTCCTGAGCTCAAGACTTGGCACAAGGGACGGGTCATCCTCATCGGAGATGCCGCGCATCCCACCAGCCCCGTAAGCACTCAGCCCTTCTCCACATCCCAGGTTAAATCTAACACACAGAACATCCTCCACAGCACCTAGGCCAAGGCGCGACCCAAGCCTTCGAAGACATCGACAAGCTCATCTCAGTCCTCTCCAAATACAACCCCACCGCCTCCTCTCCCTCTACCTCAGTCCTCTCGCAGGCATTCAGCGAATTGGAGGCAGCGCGTATACCGAGGTCGTCGGCGATGGTGAAGGGCGCGAGACGGCAGGGGGAGGCGAGGGTTGTGGAGGGTGTGGAGGCGTGTTTGGAGAGGAATAGGAGGTATGTGGAGATTCACAGGGATGCGGTTGTTACGAGGGGGTTTAGGGGTGAGGCTGAGTAGAGTTGGGGAGGGTTGGATTGGGTTTGGTTTGGTAGGTGAAATATATAACATACCAGGGATCGAGTAAGTATTGAAGACAAATTTGACGAACGAAGTAAGGTATGATGTATGTCGTAGCCAAATATTGATTGCATAGCTTTAACAGAATGAACTGAACCTTATTGCTGATTAATGGCTACTGTGCGCAAGTGGCGAATGATATAACTCGGACCAATATACAGAATGACTCATATATCTGCTCGGGCTGCGTAAATGAAGGTCTTCATAGATCAATAGTCACGATAAATCACTTATCATTACCAGGATGACCTGTTGAACGCCATGTCAGCATCGATTGATACCTGGCAGGTAGCAACTTCCTGCCACACAAGGAAGCCATCCAAGGTGCAGTAGAATTGCCGGTGTTCGTGTCCCTTCGTGTAGCTAGCGCTTCTTCAAGTTGATCGAGCATCCTGCAAGGGGAGACGTGTTCTCTTTGATCTTGGGATTCGAAAGGTAAGTACGAGACTGAGACATTCAAAAGAATACCCCACGACGTGTGCAAGTAACTGATATTATGTTATTCCTAGAGGCTGGAGAGATATTCGCCGCATATGCTCGAAGGAATAAGGACGTACTTTGATGCTAGGCGTGACGAAGATCAGCTTATACAAGAGACATACGACTAGAAGACATACATACGATGATCCTCATGTAGTAACATTATTCACAATTCCTCGAGTTTACTTATACTTATCCTCCCACGTTGATTGCCATTCGCATTGGAAGGAGACTCCTCTCTGTTCAAAGTCGGCAAGGGCACTCATAGGTGCATCATCTGAAAATCGCATTTGCGAGTGGCCTCCACCCTCGAAAACCGGAAGGCTCGATACCTGCGTCACCAGAGAATCATTACTTATACTGCCTTCCTAGATATCACAGACCCTTTCAATCAGCGTAGTCGGGTCATTTGCGCCCTCGACCTGTACGACGACGGCTCATTCTACCTCGTCGACACATGTGACATCAGGCCACTTCCTCGGTCATCTATCGCTAGCAGCACGAGTTTCGTCTTCCTCGCATGCGATCTGGCGAGTGCTACTCACTCAGGCGGCGTCCGAGTCTGATTAGAGAACTTGAGCTCGACGGTTTCCTGATAACGTTCGAGGGTTGGTTTTGTGAGAGATGGAGAAGCGGAGGTTATCTCGGTGATAAGACTGTCCACGCACGATGTGATCTGCTGAAGTGAAGTGATATGATTACAATGAAGACCCTGACAATTGAATCATAATGGATCACGGACTTACGTCCGTGCGAAAAACCTTCCGCGCGACCATTGTCGGAAGACCCTGAGAGATTGGGTTTGAACAGACCTGGCGAGCAGCTCCTTTGTGTATGGAAAACAGATAGATGAGCTGGTGTGGCCCTGAGATGCGCGGGACGTCTGGTGTGAGTGTGGTACGCCACATAGCCGTCGTCAGTGAAATATAATCAGGTGAAGCAGTGTTAGTGGCAACGCTGGCGTGGTATTTCTGTGAGGCGTGCTTACCACGAGGCAGTGTTGGATATTCGTACGTCTACCTGTTGGATGTGGACACGTATAATATGAAGGGGTATGAAGGTGTTAGCTATCCTGCAAATCTACCATGCCGTGCAGTTTATTTGCTCAGAGAAGGAAGCAGAGAGCGATGAGGCAGTCGAGGACGAACGCGCTTGAATGGGCGCCTGATGATGAGGCCACGCGGGGAACACGAGGCTGCGGCGGAAGTATAATCACGATCACCTGACCTTGTTGAACGAGATGCGAGCGCGCCTAATCTCGCTGCCTGCTTTCTTGCCCCCATCTGTCTCTGGCCTGTCTCACCCAAAATACCCTGACTACTGCTTTGTCCTCCCGTCGTCGTCTTTTGCCCTCTCGACGTCGCAGACAACAGCGCCGCCTGCCTTCACAACAAAGGCCACAGCAACTGCAACAGCTATATCGGCGCAAATAATACCCATCGGCTCTCCACCTCGCTAATTATCGAATACCGTCTCATTGGACCCCGTATAAACTTCACGTCTCCGCAGCGCTACCCCTACTTTCTTTTGTACCACAACTATCATGTTCGCTACTACACCAGCCACCGACTACGTCGCCCGCAGACCAACAAGACGCGATCCGAGCATCTCGCCGTCCTTTGTGCACAGGACTCCTCCTCGCTTGCCGTCGCTTCGCAAGTCTCACCGCTCACCGTCCCCTCTCAAGCGACATACCTTGCCTGTTGCTTCTATGGACGACGACGACGTGTTCTCTTCACCTGCGCCCGTGCCTTTCACCCGGAGGGAGAACACACCTGGACGCAAGCCCGGCCTCTTCGACACAGACGATGACGGCCTCTTACTCGCCGTCCCATCCTCTGCACAGTCTCGTGCCCTATTCCCGCCCTCTTCCTCGCCTATGCCACTCCGTACGCCCGTGAAGCAAACACCGATCTCCTTCCAAACCCCTGCTAGACCCGTGCTCTCCGTGAGGCAGACCAACACCGCCGCCGCTGGCACAAAGCGCAAGCCAACGCCCTCCGCTTTCATCTCGCCCGAGCAGAAATGCATCCTCACACCGCTCAACATCACCTCAGGTGACTCGGGCGACGAAGGCTTCGGCTTCAACCGCCTCGCGCCGCTCTCTGCTCCTCGCTTCACAGCACGCACCCCACAAACCAAGAAAGATACCGAACAACACCTCAAGAAGCAGGCTGACTCGATGAAGAAGCTGAAATTGATTGATCGGATTCAGTCGGGCGAGGAGAGCGGGTATGACTCGGGTGCGGAGGCGAGGGAGGACGAGGGAATGGCACTGTTCGCACTACCACCCACTACGGCGAAATCGAAGGCGAAGAAGTCGCCTGGACTAGCGCTGCGCGTCGGGAAGGGTCTATCGAATGATGATGAGGTAGTCGAGTCGTTGTCGCCTGGTGGCCATGTTAACAAGAGGCGAGCCCGCTCCCGGCCAGTGTCGACTGAACTCCTCAGGTCTGTGGCCACCACGCCGGCCCCGAGCAAGGTACGTCTCCATAAGCACTCGCGCGTCAAAGTATTACTCACAGCGCCTTTCTATGACTGTAGAAGATGGATTACGTCCCGACCCCGATATTCAGCACGAAGAAAGCATCCGTCGCGTTCCCGTCATACACAGGCATGCGTAGCCGCCGAACCTCCGGCTCGTCATCGAGCTCAGTCGAAGTCGGCTCACCCCGACGTCGGACTAGGATGCCCTCGCGTCCGCGGACGCAGTCGCAGAACCCACGTGCGCTGAACAGACTCACGAGCCACAGCTCCGCCACTCTCTTCTTCGGTCCTTCCATACCGCAAACTGAAGCCCGTCCCAAGCCTCGCGCCTTAGGTGCAGAAACCACTCACACCCAAGTCAACGAATCGCCCGTCCCCATCCCCGGACGTCCGCAGACCCGCACCCGCCACTCATACGCAGGAGGAGAACACTGGCGCTCCCCCCGCAAGAGCAAGAGCGGCGACGAGATGGACGAAGCGGACTTGTTCTTTAGCAGTCCGCCTGCTAACGCTAATGCCGAGTTCGCGTTCGACCTCGTTGGTACGCCTAGTCCGAGTAAGAAACGTCGGTTGGATTTGGGTGTGGAAAGGGAGGTGATGGTGGAGTTGTTGCCAACGAAGTGGCGGCCGCGGGATTCGGGGGTTGTGTTGGATGATAGCGATGAGGAGATTTTTGGAAGGACGAGTGCGAGTGAGAGTGGGAGGGTGGGAGGTTTGTGTAGGATGGAGAATGGGAATGGGAATAGCTCGAGCTCGTTTGGGTCGTTGCAGTCGCTGGAGGAGAGTGATAGGGAGGCGTTGGTCACGCCTGGTCTCCTTCCGGGCCCGAGCTCGGGCTGGCCAGGTGTGAGCATCGTCAACCCCGAGAACGATCATGACTCCTACCTCTCCACTCACCTCAACAACTCGGACGAGGAAAACGATGAAGTAGACGCATTCATCCTCCGCACCCTCACAACCGGCACGAACCCCTCCTCCTCCACATCCACCTCCCGCATCCCCGGCACACCCGTCAAGAAAATCAAAACCTCGCATCTCCTGGAACGGCCCTGGCAGAGCGCGGTCGCGGCTCATAAGATCGGGTTCCCTGAGTTTGATGTGCCTCTTGCTCCGAAGGTCGGTGTGACGGGGAAGGAGAATAATCGCAAGGGTAAGAAAGAGGGGATGGGAGGGATGGGGAAGCCGAGGCAGAGTTTGCCTGCTGCCTTTCCCGGGCTTGCGCTCGGGAGTGCTAGTGTCCGCCCGAGGAGGACGGGAGTGAGTGTGGATTTGGAGGAGGATGAAGAGGGTAGTCCTACGACCAGGAAGGAAGGGAGGTTTGGGTATGGGTATGACAGTGGGATGGGGTTGGGGTTGGGGATAGGGAGGCCGCCGGTGCCTGTGTTTCCGAAGACGGTTGGTGGTGGGGTAGGTGGGGTCCCGAGGAAGAGGTGGTTGATGAGACGGACTAGTAGTGGGGCGTTCTCGAGTGGGAGTGAGGGGTCGAGGAATGTTACGCCTACTAGGTTGTTGGCTAAAGGTGCGTACTATCACTATCACTGCTATTAGTGTGGTTTGGTGGGGATGTGTGTGCTGATGGAAATGGGTTGTGTGTGGTAGATTGGAATGCGACGACGCAGCAGTCGCCGTTGGTTAATACGGTGTCTCTACATGACCCTACGCGCTCCAACTCGACGTCCGCGAGCAACTCCCCGATCATCACCTCTCCCACACTCGAGATCGCCGCCGCTCGGCACACTCAACTTCACTCTCAATCCTCCTCCTCAACCTCACCAAAGAAGAAACCAAGCACAAGCATAAACGCAGCCGCGCAACGCGTCGCCCAAGCCCGCGCATCCGTCTTCCCCGGCGCCGCCGTCCGCGGGCGGATGTCTCTCTCCAGTTCAGAGGAGCGTCCGGGTCGGTTTGAGAGGGAGTTTGTGGAGATCGATGAGCTGGGGCGGGGCGAGTTTGGGAGGGTTATGAAGGCGAGGTATAAGGAGGGTCCGAGTGAGGTGTTTGCGGTGAAGAAGAGTAAGCGGTTTGAGGGGGTTAAACATCGGTGCGTTCTCTCTCTGACTATATGCACTTTCTTTGAGTTGAGTGCTAAATGTGGATATGGTGTGGCGTGGTTAGGTTAAGGTTGAGAGAGGAAGTGGATACGTTGAAGCACCTCTCCCATGCCGCAGCGCGTGCTGGGCTTGGACTCCGTCATCCGAACGTACTGGGCTATATCGACAGCTGGGAGGAAGACGAGGTACTGTATATCCAGACGGAGTTGTGCTCTCTGGGCAACTTTTCGCATCTTTTGTGGGAGTATGGAAGGACCTTTCCCAGGCTTGACGAAGCGAGGGTGTGGAAGATCTTTGCTGAGCTCAGCGATGTGAGTCCTCTTACTCATCTTTCTCACTCAACTCATAACCCATAACTAACTCAATTTTTTGGTGAATAGGGCTTGAGGTTCATACACAACTCAGGCGTCATCCACCTCGACCTCAAACCCGCGAACATCTTCATAACCGGCGAGGGCAGGTTCAAGATCGGCGACTTTGGGATGGCGTCTATCTGGCCGAGGCCTTCGCCTGCTAACGCTACGAGCACGGGAGAGAGGACGTCGTTTGAACGGGAGGGTGATAAGCTGTACCTTGCTCCTGAGGTTTTGCAGGGGAAGTATAGTAAGGCTGCTGATATCTTCAGTTTGGGAATGACCATACTGGAGACGGCGACTAATATCATCATACCGGACCAGTACGTGCCTTCATATATGCTACACAATCATCCACTCAAGCTGACTTTATTTATCTACTTGTAGGGGCGACGCATGGCACCGCATCCGCCACGAAAACTTCACCCAAATAAACCTCTCCGACCTCTCCACAGAACTCGTCGAGCTCCTCAAGTCCATGCTCCGCACCGACCCCTCCCTCCGCGTCGACGTAGACCACATCTACACGCACCCCGTCATCATGCGCGCACGCGTCTCGATGGAGCTCGCCAGAGAGACTCTGGGCGCGAGCTTCCAGTCGAGTGCGCTTGCGGGTGCACCCCAGGGATGGCTTGAGAGTATTCTTGGGTATGAGGACGGGTGGAATGGGCATGAGGACGATGAGGCTATGGATCTTAGCCCGTGAGCTAATCGCACCCCGCACCTCTTGAAAATTTTGGACCATCGTCAACGACACGCATGACTCTTCGCGTCTGGTAAACGAAGACTACCGCGTGGTAAATATGTATATTCTATATATACTCTCGACTGGGATCGTGGTCATAACTTGCAGGACCCTCGAGCCGTATGCTGGCTGGCGTTTTGCCCGCCTCCCACCTCCGCGGCGCTCCATTCCCCTCCATTCGATATTTTCTTGATTTCTTCGGGATATGTTGCACATAGTCACGAACTTCTTGGTTTCGGTTGCTTTTCTTTCTTGGTCTCACCCTTATTAATTCTCACTTCTCACGCACCGATGCCTCTCCCCCTACTATCCTCTCCTCCCATAACACGCAATGATACTCGCCCCGTCCTACGCATTTACGCTTATGCCCTACGTCTTGTTTAACGCTTCTACCTACCCCTCCACCATTCACCGTCGATTATCCTGCACGCACCAACCCATGACATTCCTCACGATCTTCATCATTACCCATGAACCTTCACGTCTCTTCTTGCTTCCAACGCACCGTGAATTATTACCTACGACCTTACATGCACCTTCTTCAACTGTTGATTGATTATAGCCTTGTCAGATATCTCGTCGCCAGTCGCCCTATGTTTCTTGTTCACGTCGTATACGTATATCCCTTTTCCTTTACGCCTGCCTCGTCTTCTTCCGCGCCCATTCTTGGTTCGCCCCCTCGTAGTTTTGTCCGTCAAGCAAATCGTACCAGTATAAATTTTCTCATCTTCTTGAAGTTGTCGTACATACATCGTCCCTCTTATGGTTTTGTTTTATTACAGTAGATATATCCTTCTTGTCGGCTTGGTAGATGACTGGGCTGTTTCTTGTACTTATGCTGGAAATATATGAATATCTTGGTTTGTGTCGCCGCAAGCTCAGCTTGAGCTCGCACGACGCTTATATTCAAAAGTGGGGAACCATCGAGCTCGAGGCCGTGATCCACACTAGCTAGTTGGACCAGAGCCCCTCAGCTCCGTTTCTCGTTTTGGCAGCTGTAGTAGTTGACCCATCGGCTCTCCGTAAGGCTTACTGTCGTTTGCAGTAAGTCCATAACATATACATGCTATGGTCTGATTTCTTAACGAAGCTTCAGGAATCCTAGAAGCCCCGTGTGGGACGCCAACGTCACAACGAGAATTCGAGATGCCGGGCCATCGCCGTGGTATGATGAGTTTATTTGAAGGTTAGAAGTACCAGATGTCATGCTCTACTTCCACCGTGATACTCAACCAATGACACACGGTGAAAAATCCTCTGATCACGCTACAATCGTGCTGCAAATGGACCACCTGAGCCTCGTCCAGCGATGCGATTGAATACATTACCGTGCTTTCTCACAATCATTGGAAATGTGTCATAGGATACTAATGTCCACGACTTCAGGCCAGACTTCCACCGTCTGCCCCCACTTGTCTAGTGCCTACATGAACGATACGCATTCGCCATTAACAGGACCACAGCGCGCTCCTCTCCCAGACACCCAATATGTCGTACTTCCCCTCCTTGCGCTTGCACTCGTCGTAGCGCTTCGTCCGAGCTGGCCAGTGCGTATCGGAGGAGTTGTTTTACACGTGCTGTGGACTGTCAACGCGACAAAGTATTCGGCGGGTGGAGGATACGAGGACTATCTCAAAGGGTCATTCTTAGGTTGCGCATCACTGATGGCTCTGTATAACCTCGTTCTGACGGACCCCATGATGGAGTGGAGGCATAAGTCACGACCTGACACTCGTCCTATTGACTTGCCGCTGTGGGAGCGAGTTTACTGGGTGTTTTGCGCAGCCTGCAATAACCGCGGATTGGGATGGTCCTTTGAAGTGAGTATGACACATTTTGCGCATCTTCAGCATTCAATCCTGAATTCGACTGGGAACAGGTACCGTATATACCTCCGTTGCCAAGCTATCAACGTTGGGATTTCCTCAAACGTAGAAGCCGTCAGCTTGTATGGAATTTATTCCTCGTTGATATCGCTCAGACGTATCAGAGGATGAACCCGGTTTTCTCTTTGGGGAACACGACAAGCATGTGGTCGCAAGGGCTTGCATTCGGATATCTGAATCTGCTAGCTCGTCTCATAATGGCATGGGGGATATTCAATATCCCCTACTGCTGGCTGAGTTTGGCTTACGTCGCCATCGGGATACACGAACCTAAAGATTGGCCTGATACGTTTGGAAACTGGAGCGATGCTTATACAGTGCGAAGATTTTGGTCGTGAGTAATGAACTACATTTTTCCGAACTCAACTCACCTCATCCGTTTTAGACGCAGTTGGCATCAAAGGCTCCGCAGAGTAAGTGACATTAAGATTTGTCCCCTTCATGTCTGACCTGGTAAATCCGTAGTACACAGCTACAACTGGGAAGTCCGCTGCTCGTCTGCTCAGGTGCAAACCCGGAACCTGGCTCTCCGGTCGCGTTCAGCTCATCTTCGGATTCGGAATATCAGCTCTCGCACACTTGATAGGAGATTTGATGGTCGATCCACGTTACGCAGGAGCTTCAGTGCCATTCTTCCTCTGGCAAGTCGTTGCGATCACGTTCGAAGACTTCATCCTCGACGTCGGCCGTCACTACGGCGTTGTAGAGAGCCTGTGGATACATATCGTAGGATGGGTTTGGACGGCTGGATGGTTCCTAACGATGACGACCAAGTTTGTTGAATGGACATTCCCGGCAGGTGCAGGTATGCATGAGACAATGAAGTTCTCGGCAGTACGCCCGTTACTAGACTTTGGAGGTCAAGTGACCGGGGTCGACATCGTTCAGTATCTTACCTCCTTAATCCCCGGGGCGTAGATATACCTACCAATGTCAGATCGCCCAGTCTCTGTGAAAACATACATGTACTTGCAGATTGAACGAGTTTCAATACCGTGGATGCATTTGGAATACCGACCAAGCCTAAAACTCGTATATATCTCTTATGACAATAGAGCCTCCCCCATCGCCTCTACAAAACACGTGAGGTGGTAAAACAAGACGGCACGGGAAAACCACTCACAAAACCAGTGGTTTTTCTCCCTTGGCAGGATCTCCAAGTGAGAACCAGCTAGCGTAGGACTCTGCTTGAGCTAAGATAGCTCCATTCTCCGGCTGGGACCAGCTAACGCGCCCTTCCGTAATATCCCACAGTCTCACACAGCCTGTGGTGTCTGTATCAGTAATACGGTTTACCGGTGGTCAACAAGCCTGACCTACCATCTGCACCCGCAGAGATCAAACCCGTCCTGCCCGTATTTGGGCAATCCATCCACTGAATCTGATACACCCCATACTTCTCGTCGTCAAGCGTACCCTCGGAAGGTCTTTCATGTTTAAAGTTGTATAACCTACGATCAAGGAATCTACTATCGTAGATATGCACACTGTTATCACTCCTCGCAAGAGCAATGTACACGCCGTCCGGGCTATACGAGACTTGGTTTATCATTGAAGGGACCTTATTGATTAGTGGGTTTGTACGATTGTCGTCCGTTTCTTGATACCACCGAGGCAATCTGTCGAGATCGACGCTGCGTGTCGAACGCCTAGAACGAATGTCATACATCGATAGCTTGAATCGTTGTCCTTCGGTGCACGTTGCAAGAGCAAGCTCCGTACCTAAGTAGAGTTTGAGTGATGTATCCTTCTAGATCGGTGCTGACTTACCCCAGGGAGCGACATCTGAACATTCCCCCGCGCCGTAATCATCAAACGAGCATAGTCGTTTCCCGGTTTCAACGTCAAATGCTTTATGGAAACCGGTATAGTTATTCCACACCTCTGAGGCAGTCGAAGCAAATAGCATGTCTTTAGACTGTTCTTTTCCCCAGGTCACGGCTTGAACCGGTTGATATTCGTCTGGTTGGCACACTCTGCAGTCAAAGAACCGCTGCTCTCGGCCTCTGTCGATACGGATATGCCCCAGTGAGTCCCACACAGTAAACACAGCACCGTCAGGACGGAAGGATACCCCTGACGGTGTTCGACCAGGTCCTAAAGAGTCTGAAAAATGATAAGCACTTCGAATGGGCTATTTGGATCACAGAAAGACGACGTACATTGGCGTATGATCTTTGGCGGTTCACCGTGGATGACGTCTGAGCAATCAGAGATGATAACTTGACCATCTGTTGCGCATGATACCAGGCGATATTCTCTATATAATGGTGAGAAAAGTTGATAATGAAGTAGAAAGACACTCACTCCGCAGGGTCAAACTGGGCTGCGTTAACGGTATGGTACCTAGTGATACCCTGAGAGGTCGTGGTTGAATGCCCCTGAAACCTCACGACTGCAGGGATAATGTTCAAATGGGTTATAGGTGCGTCTTTCAACTGACTGCTCACCATGATCGCCGTACAGCAGCTTTACGCTTGCATCTCGATTATAGATGCGATCGGCTTCTCGAGTCGTCATCGCATGCCAGCACATATGCATTGACAGATAGGACGTACCGTCTTCATTAGAGTCAATGTGCCAAAGGACACAGCTCGCAACAGCTGTCATTCCATTTGACTGAGAGATAGAGACGATAGCTAGAGAATCCAGCTGGTCAGGTAACTTCGGCTGAGGAAGGACACCACCTACGTCCAGGGGAGAAATGGGTTAGTGTCTTTGTTTGCAAGTTCTTAAACCTTGAAAGAAGGCCATGTCGAAACTTCATGCTCAATGGACTATCGATTGGTTTTCGGCAAAAGGGGAGAAGCGTATTACCCCCCATTCTTTGCATCTTCGTAGGCGTTCAGTCCGGATCTCATGATAGTTCTAGCACGTTTAACGCACCGCTTCCCATGTAGTATAGTCATCATCATGGTGAGAGCGCGGCCCAGGCAATGGACGGTATGGTGGAGCGTCCTTCCGGCGGCAGAATCTCATGTTGTTCTTAATGCGCTGCATGAGGATCGTCTGCGTTTCTTGTGATAGTGCAGCCGCAGTTAAAGAGATCTCCATCTCTGCGTCGCGCTCGTCTTCGAATATCTCGTAATTCTTCGCGAGTTCAACCTGTGTCCACTGGAAATCGTTTTACAACTGACAGCCATGAAAAGCATAAACTAGACCAAAACTCACAGCAGATGGCTCATTCAGATCAAATCCCGCATGAATCGTGTCATAATCCATCTCGTCTTCGTCCTCCTCCTCGCTGTAGTGCTGAAGTTGAAAGGTCGTGAGCAACAGTCTAAATCAATGAGTGTGAGAACCTACCGAATGCATTATGACATCCACATCTTGTGCATCAGCGTCCGGTAAACCTT
The DNA here is from genome assembly GCA_037042295.1 of Irpex sp. Y119-03. Lineage (NCBI taxonomy): Eukaryota > Fungi > Basidiomycota > Agaricomycetes > Polyporales > Irpicaceae > Irpex > Irpex sp. Y119-03. Next base: position 341,804 of record JAXQKB010000944.1, on the reverse strand, counting down.
CTGTAGTACGTATCACGTGAGAGGCCTCATCATCTGAGTCCTCGATAACAATTGCTTGCTTCTTCGCTGATTTCGTTTTCGACTTCTTACGTCTCTTCGGTGGCCCAATCTTCTTCGGTAAAATAAGTTCCACGACTTCATCGGAGTCGGAGGAGTTGCCTTTTAACCGCCTACTTGGGCCAACTTCGTTTGAACTTGAATTCGGCCGCGAGGGACCTGCGACTGGCTGTGCAGAATTTGTTTGTCTTGCAGTCTGCCATGACACAAGAAGCATCAGCGGGGAAAGAGAATTAGATGACCATAGAGCCTACTTTTCTGGGCCGATCGTCGTCATCGTCTCGATCCACAAGATTATAAATAACCTTAGTAGCACGCTATCCGACGGTGGTCCGGTTAATCACAGTCTACGGCAATGGTAAGAGCAGAGAAACTCACCATATGATCCGCAGGGATGACTGTAATCATACCTGGGCCGTGTGGATTAGGTGTTTGATATTTACGGAAAGGCAAGTGTGGTGCGGTGTCGAAACCGAAGTACTCGATTCCATCGTCAGGCTCAGGCTCGAAAGCATCGACGTCTATGATATCCATTTCTGCCATGGCTTCATAAATGAAGATCCGTCGTTAGCAAACGGTCATATGAAGAATATATGTTTGATTCACCTGTACGTAAGTATCGTATATAGACGAAAAGACTTGGAGCTCAAGCTGTTACTGAGCTTCAATTGCAACAGCTGTTCGACAGACCGACTGCTAAGCGCTGATCGTGCCGGGAAGCCGTGATAGAAATCACGTGAAACCCCGACTCCGACCCCGCAAGTCCGAGTTGGCAGCCCGAAAGCTCTCAGTTGCACCTTGACGTTCAAGCTTCAAGCTTCAAGTTCGAACTGCTGGCTCATAACCAGCGTATCGGATTGGTCTCAATGGCGACGTATACCTACGTTGAATCTGTCAACGATAACCTGGTACGCTAGTCCTAGACGGTAGTTCACGGGAGTTCTAATAAGATGCTTCCACAGCTATGTTGTATCTGTAGGTAAGTTCCTGGTCAATCGCGACGAGATGGCATGCCAATTAAACTATAGTTTTGAAGAATGCCGTTTGTGGAGCCATTGACCACCCACTCATGCTCGCATACGTTCTGTCGCGAATGTATCTCGACCGCTCTCCATCTATCGCGGCATTGTCCCATCGACCGTTCGCCGCTCACTCTGGACGATCTATCTCCGGCGGACCCGTTACTGCGAAACGTAAGTCGACGGCAGCTCCAAGAAGTGCAATGGTGCTAATTGTGGCATGTAAAGCTTGTCGATGAGCTACAGGTCGAATGTTCGATGAAGAGTGCGGGTTGCTCCTATATTGGTCAACGGCAGCTGCTGGACTCGCATCTACGAGAAGACTGTCAATACGTCTCCGTTTCGTGCCTCGATGGGCTATGCGACAGTATCGTTCCACGGAATACAGCAACGCATAGCGAGCATACGAACGGAGACCGTGCGCAGGATCCTGAAACTACGTCAGAAAGTTCCAAGGTGATTATTTTTGCACTAAACTCGCGCGCGGCAGAACTCACATCTATCCTTCTATCAGGTCTTTGAGTGTGGCGGGTGTCATTCACAGCTCAATGATACCGCGCTACCTGCACACAAAGACTCATGTCCAGACGTTAGCGTTGAATGCGAACAAGCAGCCCATGGGTGTGAATGGAATGGCCCACGACGGGAACTGGCTGATCATCTCAAGGCCTGTTCGTACCAAGCTATTAAAGGGTTTTTTGCCATACAGGACAGGAAGACGGCTGCACTCTCTGAAGAGAATGCCGTACTACGCCATAAGATCAATGTCATGGACGGGCTTATCACTTCACTTCAACGTGAGCTATCCTCTGTTAAAGCAGCGCTTGGTCCCTGGTACCGTTCCGATAGACGTGCTGTTGTCAACTCTGACGCCAGTCGTCCGATGGGCGCCGTAAGCCCATTGTCTACAAATGGCAACTCCAGTGGTTCGGCGCATAGGGCTGGGTTTGCTGGCAGCCCAGGAGTGCAGGCACAGTCTGCCGTGCTTACTGGTACCCTTTCCCACTCGGACGACCTTGCATCGTATTTCCCAGAACCAGAGCTAGACGACTGGCTTCCAGCTGACTATCGATCCTCCTATGAAACCAGTCTGCGCCCGCTGGCACACCATTCAAACATGTCATCTTCACAAACGGCTTCCCACCAGACCGTTCAATCCCCTCCTGTCAATAGAACCACCATGCTTCCTCACGCGCCGTATACCCAAACCCAGCCTTCCGCTTACACGATACCTACCCCAGCATCACCTTCACAGTCACCTGTCGCACCTTTAGATATCAGTACTTCTTTGGAAGGTTCTCTGCTAGGCCTCAGAGAATCTATTGTATCTCTCAGCGGTGCACTGGACTCTCTCAATCGAAGACAAGACGTCGCCTTGACCGCCGAATCTATGCGTACAGCCGAGGAGATACGGAGCTTACGCGCTATCATTCACGGTCTACGGATGCAGGTGAGTGTCGCTTCAGACATGTGCATACATCCATGCGATATTGTGCTAAAGTCGGGATCAGGTACACTCGATCATAATGGACCGAAACGCACAAGTGACAGGCCACTCGGCAGACGAATCGATGTTGCCATGGTTGCCTGACCCTCATGAAGGATCTCCAATGCCGTGGATGCGTGTGCCATTTGCGCCACGATATCCACTAGCTTCGATGTCTTCTACCCCTGGTTCTGCGCCCAAGTTGTAGTCAGTTCATCTCACATGAGGGGTGGAGGGGTTGTTTTCTGGTACGTTGTTTGAAAGTTCTATCGCTCACCGCTGACTGGCTATTGTTCTTAACGTAGTATTCTAGTAGTATCCCAATGAAAAACATCGCCTACGTTGAACCTATCGCCTTCGTCAGCCCTTGCTTCATATACCACATTTTTCATTTACGGAAGCCGATTGATAATGCTTGATCCACCAGCATGTTTGCGAGCTTTTGCCTCATCTTGAAACTTTTTATAGCCTGTCTCCTATGGTTGTCCCGCTCTCAGGCTCAACGAGTGGTGCGTACACGATCAGATCTTCATGTGGATGGTAGCCATGTGGCGAAGATCAGACGCCAACTGTATCACCCCGATAGCACCGCTTCTGGACGTACAGAAGGCCGCTGTCAATTCGGAGCGTGATCTCGAAGCGACGTCCGCCCTGGAGTGACGTGCTATCGCGCGGTGGTACATGGCACATGCCTCCCATCACTCTGTCCGCTCAACGTTATCTCCACCAGTTATTTCTGTTCTGACGGACTGCAACACATGTCTCAACGTCCTCCCGTACCTGGAGAAGGACATTTGGGACCCGCGGCGGCCCCAAGCCCCCAGGGAGGACGTATAAATAACGTGCGCAACATGTTTGTGTCGGTTTCAGACTCTTGAGCCTGCCCACCCTCGCACTCTGGTCTGCCCCTCATGGTGTCTCTCACTGCAGCGTTCACCCTGCTTGCCGTCACGGTATCATGCCTCGGGTCACCTCTCGTGCGCCACGAATCTCGCCGCGCTCTTCCACCTCACTGGGAACAGTCTCATCGTGCACACGCGCATGCTATCCTGCCTCTTCGTATTGGTCTGGCACAGTCGAACATTGACAGGATTGGCGAGCTTCTTCTCGATGTTTCCCACCCAGAGTCCGAGAACTACGGTAACCACTGGACACCAGCTAAAGTCGCGGAGACTTTCCGTCCCAGTGCCGAAACCGTCGATACTGTTCGTGAATGGCTCCAGAACGAGGGTATCGACGCGTCGAGGATTCGCCTCAGCAAGACCGGAGGATGGATGGAAGCTAACGTTTCTGTCGCAGAGGCAGAGCAGCTTCTCAAGACCGAATATCATGTCTATAACCACGCCTTGACAGACGTCAAACACGTCGGATGTGCTTCTGGGTACCACGTCCCGGAGCATATTTCCAAGCATGTGGAGCTTATCACGCCTACCGTGCACTTCGACGCCATTTTGAGCGGGCGAGGATCTGAGATGTACAAGCGCAAGCTGCCAGATGCTCATCCTGGACAGCCCGGCTTCGGAGGTGCCTCTCCAAAGAGCGTGGGTACTATCAAGGTATGTTTGTCTGCTACCTCGTTGTTTGAAGAAATACCTACAGTGTACTAAATTTCTATTGACAGAACATCATTGACGAGTTGGAGAACTGTGACACACACATCACTCCTAACTGTCTTCGTGCATTGTACGACTTTGTCTACATCCCCCTTGCGACCAAAAAGAACAGCATTGGTATTGGTATGTGTGATCAACGATGTTTTATAATATTGCTAGTTTCTCACAAGTGCGTCTAGTTGAGTATACACCACAGGCATACGTCCCATCTGACTTGGACAAGTTCTTCGGCAACTTTTCCAAGTCCCAAATTGGCGAACGTCCAGTGCTCAAGAGCATTGACGGAGGTTCGCCTCACTGTCTATTTCAAACGGCTGTCCCGATTCTGATTGCAGTTTAGGAGTTGTGCAGACAGAGCAGACCGGATTCCCCGTTAACGGCGAGTCTAACCTCGATTTGCAATATGCTATGGCGCTCGTTGGCAAGAACGTGCCAGTGACGCTATACCAGGTCGGCGATTTGCCTCAAGGTAAATTGAATACTTCTATTTTACACGTATGTAGACGGCTATTCATCTTCGTTTATAGGTGCCTCGTTTAACAACCTCTTGGATGCCTTGGACGGCTCCTATTGTACCTTCGAGGGTGGTGATGATCCTACCCAAGATGGTATTTACCCAGATTCTCTGCCCGGTGGATACCAAGGTATGTGCAATTCGGTGTGATAATTCTAGTAATCTCTACTGATCCACGCTGCTCTTCGAAGGCGAAGACTGTGGCACTGTCAAGCCTGCATCTGTCATCTCTACGTCTTACAGCTACAATGAAGCGGACTTGACTCCATTCTACACTGCCAGGCAATGCGCCGAGTATGCCAAGGTTAGCGCATCTCAAATACTCTTTCAAAACGTCTCATCTCAACTACTGTAATGCCTATAGCTCGGCCTGTTGGGTGTGACCATGCTTTACTCGTCGGGAGATCAAGGTGTTGCCGGTGGCGGAGAACTTTGCCTCACGCCCAACGGAACGCAGACTACTGACGGCAAGATCTTCAACCCTACCTTCCCCGGTATGTCGCATTGTGATAGAATCTCGGTGTTCACGAGTACTAACTAACATATGTTAACTCTAGGCACATGCCCTTACATCACCAGTGTCGGAGCCACGCAAGTGCCTGCGGGTCGCAAGGTCTGTTCTACTATCCAATGACTATCATAAGCGTGGTATTGATATGAGCGGCAGGTCACCGACCCCGAGTCCGCGACTTACGAAGTCATCTTCTCTGGTGGAGGTTTCAGCAACCGTTTCCCCCTTCCCGACTACCAGAAATCTGCAGTTCAGAGCTACTTGCAGAACCATCATCCGTCGTATCCTGCTGACATCTGGAACTCGACCGGTGTCTCCCGTGGGTTCCCTGATATCTCGGCCAATGGGTATGTCACTCCCCAATACGACTTTGCTAGTCGCGATCACTGACCGTTCGACAGTGCTAACTACGTTGTCGCTGTTGACGGGGAATTCGAGCGTGTATTCGGAACCTCCGCATCGTCGCCCATGCTCGCAACCATCCTGTACGCCATCAACGATGCTCGTCTCGCTGTTGGCAAGAAGCCCATAGGGTTCATCAACCCTGCCGTACGTGTTCACGACTTAATCTCAAATATTTCTCTTGACATATATCTGCTACAGCTCTATTCCGATTTCTTCAAGGGTTCGTACCACGACATCACGAATGGTACAAACCCAGGTTGTGGAACAGATGGGTTCAGTGCCGTGCCAGGATGGGACCCAGTGACTGGGCTGGGAACACCAAAGTTCCCGGTGTTGCTCGCCAAGTGGCTGTTGCTCCCGTGAGAGCTGCTAGTATACGCTGGCGATGCTTCAATATCTCTGTGCTATATATTTACCTCTGTACTACATTGTACATCCAAAATAGTTTACTTACCTCTCTTACCTCTGAATGCCGTCTGAGCTTCAATCGCGCGAACCACGAGTCCCAGAGAGTGTACGCAATTAAATAGCTCCAAAAACGCACTACTGAGACTTGAATACTTTTATTGATAACAGCGTATCAGCGGGTAAGAGACGAAACCAAGTCAAGGAGATCGTGAATGTGCTTCACTGTACTTCAGGCCTCAGGCCTGAGATGCGTGATCGCAAAACCACGCCTCTTGCATTATGTTGCATAGGTCCCATGCGTTACTACAGTGTCGCGCCACGCGACCCTTCAGAGTATACATGCTTACATCTAAGTACTGCTTTGATTCCACAGCTCAATTCCGTGCCCCTGGATGATGTTTCCTTCGTCGACTCGGATTCAGGGCAACAACAACCATTTAGCCAGCAGCTTCGGAAAGTTGGGTGTTCCCAGCCCGGTGACTGGATCCCATCCTTTGACGGCAGAGAAACCATCTGTACCACATCCAGGATTTGTGCCGTTGGTGATGTCGTTAAACGCGTCCCGGAACTTGGCGGAATAAATCTATATAGGGTAGTGACTGTAAGTCTCTCTTTCATGGTACTAGACGTCTTGAGACCAACGTACCACAGGATTTATGAATCCAATAGTACTTTTCCCCGCCGCCAGACGAGCGTCATTGACAGCGGACAGAATGGCTGCTAGCACAGGCGAGGAGGCGGATGTACCCCATACGTTGACAAATTTGCCGTCAACTGCAACGACGTAGTTCGCTCTGCATGGTACGCAGGTCAAAATGCTATTCTCAATTGGTATACCAGCTGTCGCACTTACCCATTCACAGATATATCAGGGAAGCCGCGGCCAGATGAGTTAAAGACATCCGCCGAATACGGAGGTGGGTGCTCTGTCAGAAAGTCGTGTACCGCAGTTTTCTGATAATCAGGTGCTGCAAAGTAGGTGCTGAACCCGCCACCAGAAGTAATGGGACCGTGCGCAACCACCTCAGGATCGGTAATCTGGTTGTATGCATATTCATATGAGTTTACCGAAGGGTCATAAAAACCTACCACTTACGTTCTTTCCTGGGAGTACTCTTGTGGCACCTACGCCAGTGACAAAGGGACACGAAGCTGCACCCGGCCGTTGCGTGAGTTACGCGACTGAAGTATTTGGCAGGAAGTCTCACGCACCAGGGAACGTAGGGTTGAATCCTTTGGCATCCGCAGACTGGGTCCCGTTAGGAAACAGACATACTGGGTCATCACTGTCCCCAGGACCACCTGCAACACCCCAGTCTCCCGAGGCATACAGAAATGTCACGCCCATGAGGCCAAGCTTAAGGCAAAGAACCTCAATTAATAAGGCTTCGAGAGATAATCCAATGATAGCTACCTTGCCATACTCAGCGCATTGCCTTGCAGCATATGCAGGGGTAATATCTCCCTCGTTGAGGCTATAAGAGCTTGAGATGACCGAAGCGGCCTTGGCAGTACCGCAATCTTTGCCTGTAATATAGAACCAGAACTGAGATTGTATATCTTACACAGTACGTCGGCGAGTCAAACACACCTTTGTATCCTCCTGGAGCCGGGTCAGGATAGACCGCGTCTATGGTAGGGTCGTCGCCTCCTTCAAATGAACAAAACGTGCCATCCAGCGCATCCAAGAAGTTGTTGAATGAGGCACCTAGAGAAAAGACTCAGTATTTGCAGCGGTCATGTTAATTGTATTACACACTTTCCACCGCGTCTCCAACTTGGAATAGTGTAACCGGCTGCTTCTTGCCAACCAGACCCATAGAGTATTGTAGATCGAGTGACGATTCCAGATTGGAATCGAGATCAACTTCGTCCGTCTGCAGTACACCTGAAGTGGTAGTGCATGCTCAGCCATCTACATCAATACAGCGGGATAGCAAACCGTACCACCGTCAATGCTCACTAGCTTAGGCCGCTGACCGATCTGAGATGCAGAGAAGTTCTGGAAGAACAAATCCAGATCGGACCCAAGGTATGCTTGCGTAGCATATTCCACTGAAATATGTGCGAGATCAGATGAATGCTAGGAGAAATGTGCACATACTAACCGATGCCGACAGTATTCTTTTCGGGCACAAGTGGTTCATACACAAAACCGTACAAAGCACGGATGCATGTTGGGGTAATATGCGCATCGCAATTCTCCAATTCATCCACGATGTGCTAAAATATAGATATACTTGGCAGTTGCAAAATGCATAGAGAAATATGCACTCACCTGCAGATTCCCCGTTATCTTGGAGAAACGCGATCTAAAACCCTGTTGGCCAGGACGTTTGCCAGGGATAGAAACCTCCCGCTTGCGCATACTTGCCCTTTGTCCATTCGGAATACCATCGAAGTGGATTGTGGGAGTTATGATATCGACGTGTTTGGATAGGTGCTCCGGAACATGGTACCCGGATGCACAAGCAATGTGCTCGACACCAGCCTTTACGTGATTGTAGACATGATACTCGGTCTTGAGAAGCTGTTCCGCCTCGGTGACTGAAATGTTCGCTTCTATCCAACCTCCGCTCTGGCTGAGGCGTATTCTGGATTGGTCAATGCCCTCATGTTCGAGCCAACCGCGAACGGCGTCGATGGTCTCCACGCTGGGGCGGAATGTCTCAGCGACTTGGGCTGCCGACCAATGATTACCGTAATTCTGCGACTCCGGGTGCGAGACATCAAGAAGAAGCTCTTCGATACGATCAAGGTTGGACTGAGCTAAACCAATGCGAAGAGGTAGAATCGAGCTGGGCGGTGCACGACGAGACTGTTCCCAGTGAGGAGGGAGAGCTCGACGAGACTCGTGTCGCACCAGAGGGGAAGAACCTAAACACGACGCCGTGACGGCAAAAAGAACGAATGATACTGTGAGCGACACCATGCTGATGAAGTGAATGGGGTGAAGAACTCACTGTGATAGTCAAGCGGTCATCTTTATATGCCACCGAGCCTGACGAGTTCCTGGATGATGTGCTGTTTTGGTTGCTTCTTATAGACCGCGCTGAGTCGAAATTCGCCAGCCATTGTTGGCATCTGTACTTATACACCTCCGGACGTACTATAAACATGGTGAAACAAGGTTTGCAAACAGCCTCGGGCTGCACTGGAAGTTCATTTCAGTGATGTCGACAATCTTAGGTACGGGCCGGATGCCATTTACTTTGATACCCGACATATATGGCAAATGGCATATCGTCTGCATAAAGTATAGAGTGGGCAGGAGCTACTCCGGGTATGTTGTGTTTTGCATTTTGAACACTACGCACCCATTGAGTTGCGGGCTTGTGCTACATTCTTTGGAGATCTGTAAGACAGTCATTTAGAAGTGAACAAGGAAATTGAGTCACAGAGATAGGTGACTTACCATGCAATGTGCCAAAGAACTTGGTAAGAAACTGAATTTGAAAGCGCACGAGAGATGCGTGTCAGGAAATGACAGATTGACATTGACGTGCACATCATCAAGAACGTCGGCCTGTGCGGTGACCGAGGAACATTTGTGTCCCTTTGGAAACTCAATAGCGCGGTGTGGCCTGAAGTACTCATGGTCTAGAGATGTCCAAGATTGGTCACTTTATTGGAAGCAACTATGGGTGACGTGGTCAGAAATACGGAATACTGTATGGCAAGTAAATAAACATATCGGAACGACGTACCTCAAGCTACCACCGGTGAGCATCGGCTACTGCAACCGCGAGTAAAATGATAAAAAGCTGTTGGATATATTTCAAATCTTTAGCTGCATGGTAAGGCACGCCTGAAATAGCAGCAATTGCTCTACTATAATGATGCGTTGTTGAACTGGTCGTGGAAGTTGCAGAACAAATGTGTGGCGTTGATTGACGCCGGATGTCCTGTCTGAAGAACCTGCCGTTTCAGGCAACGCTTTCGTCACAGCCACCTGTCCTCGTTGCATCCTCTACGAGGTCGAGTAAGTAACTCTCAAGTTTATAATGTGTGTATTGTACGGCTTAAAGTCGACCCAGTATCACAATATCACACCCGAGAGATTGTGTAATTGATACATTTACATCCAGAAAGATCATATACAAACTTAGCAGAATGATACAAATGTCCATGGGTTCGACCTAGTAGAATTATGTGTGCAAATATCTCCAAAGCACGACCACGTCCCAAGCCCCTCTATAACCTGATCGATGGATCCCGTTTAGACTTGGGGGCCAGCTTGCCTGACCTTCTCGGAGACGTCCTGCTCGTAGAGCGCGAACGCCTTGCGGAACATACCACCAAGCTTCCTGACCTCCCTCTCGAAGGCCTCCGTGTCCTTCCACGCCAACCTGGGGTTGAGCAGCTCGCGCGGCACACCCTCAAGGGAGGTGGGGATCTGGAGGTTGAACACGCCAAAGTTCTCATACTCAGCCTTGGCGAGTTCACCAGAGTGCACGGCGTCGACGATCCGACGCGTGTACTTGAGAGGGCAACGAGAGCCAGTGCCGTACTTGCCGCCAGTCCAGCCGGTGTTGATGAGCCAGCAGTCGACGTTGTGCTTCGCCATGCGCTCGGCGAGCATCTCGGCGTAGCGGCCGGGGTGGAGGACGATGAAGGGAGCGGAGTAGCATGTGGAGAAGGTGGGGATGGGCTCGAGGACACCGTCTTCGGTGCCGGGAGTTTTCGAGGTGTAGCCGGCCAAGAAGTGGTACTCGGCTTGCTGGGGAGAGAGCTTGCTGACGGGAGGGAGGACACCGAAGGCATCGCAAGTCAACATGATGATGTTTGATGGCTGACGGTGCACGGTGCAGGGAATCTTCGCGTTGGGAATGAACTCGATGGGGTAGGCGCAACGAGTGTTCTCGGTGATCGAGATATCGTCGTAGTCGGGCACACGCGTCAAAGGGTTGTAGACGACGTTCTCGAGAATCGAGCCGAAACGGATGGCGTTGAAGATCTCAGGCTCCTTCTCCGCAGAGAGGTTGATGCACTTGGCGTAGCATCCACCCTCGATGTTGAAGACACCAGTGTCAGACCAGACGTGCTCGTCGTCACCGATCAGCAGACGGCGGGGATCTGCGGAGAGGGTGGTCTTGCCGGTACCAGAGAGACCGAAGAAGAGAGTGACATCGTTCTTCTCGATACCGACGTTGGCCGACGAGTGCAGTGAGAGTTGTCCGAATTTGACTGGTTGCAAGTAGTGCTATGTGAAGGATATCAGCAAAGGATAACGATGGCCCGATAATCTGCTACAACTTACCATGACGGAGAAGACACCCTTCTTCATCTCGCCAGCGTACTCGGTACCAAGGATAACCATCTCCATACGCTTGAAGTTAATCTCAACGGATGTCGTCGAAGACATGCCCTTGGTGAAACGGTTCGCTGGGAACTGGCCGGCATTGTAAATGATGAAGTCGGGTTCACCAAAGTTCGCGAGCTCCTCCTCAGTCGGACGAATCAACATGTTGTTCTGCATACAAGACATCAGCGATCATTGAATCTTAACGTAGCGCTAGAAGTGCTCACCATGAAGAGAGCATGGTAAGCGCGAGCGCAAATAACTCGGACTTTGATGCGGTACTTGTGCTCCCACTGCGGACAACAATGTCAGTTTGACAGCCCAGTCAGTGACGTCATGCACGTACCCCAGCAAAGCCATCGAAGACGTAGACGTTGTCGCGAGTGTTAAGGTAGTCGATGGCACGCTCACGGTTAATCTCGAAAGTGTCTATATCCCATCACAAATCAGCTGAGATCTGTCGAGACATGAGAAAGATAACACTCACGCTCATCCATCTTGATGTTGACGGAGCCCCACCAGATCTCATCCTTGGACGTATCCTCGTAGACAATACGCTTATCCTTCGGACTACGACCGGTCTTCTTGCCAGAGAAGTTGATCAAAGCGCCGCTGCTAGAGATGATAGCACCCTCATTTCGGATGGCGTCCTCGTAGAGTTGGGCGACGGGGGCGTTTCGCTTGATCTGGATGCGACCCATGTCGAAGCCGGCCTGGGAGAAGTACTCCAGATCGCGACCAACAACTATACAGACGTCGATATGTCAGTAGATTGGACAAAATCCCTGTCGATCACGACGTACGACCGCTGGTCTCGGCGTCGAAGGCCTGAGCATAGTTCTTGTGCAGAATGTGAGGGGTCACGTAAGGAGTTTGGTAGGCCATGGTGCTTTGGGGAAGAGGGGGCTGTTGTGGATCGGTTCTAGGAGCAACCTGTACTTATAGTGATCAGGATCGGAGAGTCATGCGCAAGGACGACTAGTCGGATCTCGTCCGTCATGCAGAACACTTTAGAAGGCGCGCTGCACGCGGTGATCCGCCGCTCGACTTACCTTGGAGGCCGCAGATGCGTAGGAGAGGTGTTTTGCAGGGGATACCACGCGAGTATGTGCGCGTAGAAGGGATGAGGGGGATGTGGAGAACAGACGAGAGGAGGGAGACTTTATAGCAGCTTGTAGCCACATTCACTGGCGTTATTACGACCAAATCGGGAAATCGGTGCTTTATCACGAGACCGAGTTGCAAGCCGGTATCGTCCGTAGCGGCCCCCCGAGCGGGATAGGCGCGTTTGTCCTCCGTCGGACGGGACCACTCGAGAGGCGGGGGAGGCGACGGGTCTCGAGAGAGCGCAAGTGCTTGTGGTAGCCAAGCTAGACGACGTGGCAGCGCAAGCCCTCGGTGTGTAAGCAAGGCAAGCCTGGTCGCAGCTCACACTCATTCACGGGCCACGATAACACCTGATGCCACAGACGCGCAGAGCCCCCCTAAAGAGGCCGCCGCAGGTCGTTGGTTCTCCTTGTCACCTCGGCAACTCGTCGTATCGCTCGTATCGCATTCTGTGCTCGAAAAAACAGTTTCACGGGCTTCCTTATGCTCCTATTTCTGGCGTACAATCCCTCGAAGACCTGCCTGGAACCCGCAGGCAGCGGGATATGCGGGGAGGGAGCCCATAGGTGCCCACAAACGGCCGGCTGGTCCGGGGTTCGATCACTCCATCAGACCGTTGAATAGCCAGCATGTCAATCCCCCTTGGCCACTATTGGTTAGGTTTGTCCTGATATGTCCCGACTGCATGCAAAACATTTTGTTTTGCCTGGACTTTCGTCCGAGGATATACAATCGCAAATCCGTTGAACACAGTTTATCCAAGATACCCCTCAAAACATCCCCAGAATGCACCCTTGTTCCGCGAAACCTTCCCGCTGACCTGGTCCCTCTCACAGCCCCTTCCGTTTGTTGTCGTAACATGATTCCGTCATATGTAATTGCTGGTGGAACACGGAGACGACACCGCGAGGGGCTGGTGGCGTGGTAAGCAAGAGGTTTTCTGCTTTACAGCAATGTTATCGGCGAGCGAACTTCGACTCACACACTCACCCACTTGCTCCGAATTAGAACAGGTAGGAAAAGACGATGCTATTGTTGTTCACTCTATCGATTGACGAACGAATTCAACAGAACATTGATTGGCTCGATAATGATCGTATCCGAGTTCCCGTACACATTCTCCACGGCCAGATAAGTATTCCTCGTCTGGGCTACGGGTCATGGGCTATGGCGTCCTCAATTCCTCAACCTCACCCGCGTCCCAACCGATACGAGCACGGACGTGTATTTACCTATGGAATCAAAGATGGCGAGTGCCATGATCCTTTCCCCAACAATATCAGCTACGCTCGATGCTTACTACCAATAGTCATATTTATGTAGATATGGTCACTGTCATGACCTCCACATTGGTGGCAGCCCGAAGTCCGATTATCAAGGACTTTGTGACGCTACGTCAATAAGGCAACCGACGGCGAAGCGCATAAGCAGACGAGCTTGAGCATTGGACGGCGTAGGACCCACATTGTATACCGTCGGCTAGGGGACTCCTTCGCCTTCTCTCCTTATTCGTCTCAGCAACTGCCCAAGACGTCGGTGGCGTCGAGCGTTGGACAGTGAAAAGCCGGTCGGTTATGTACCGGAAACTTGGACAGTCGTCTAGCACAATAAACCGGTCTGATTAGCATTCGAGAAATGGAGTGAGTCACCGTTGTGTGGCTGGCCATGGAAGAGTTCCTTGAAGCAGGGGGCTGAAGGGTCGCGCATGCTCGACCGCCACTGGTCAGAACGCAGTAATCGCTCCCGCGAAGCATCGATTTTCAGGGTCATTTAGGTGTCCGAGTTATGGAAGACAAAGACAGTGGTAGTGTGACTGCGCCATTTGGACTGAAGTCAAGTGTTGGACGCGAATCTTGGAAGATGCTACGTAAGCTTTTGAGATGAAAGTAGTCTTGCTGTACTAACCAATCGACACGGTCTTCTCCCGTTCATATGTCCTTGCTGGCTATGGTAAGTGGCAGCCCACATACCACTTATCCTGGGAGGGCTGTTGACACAGACGGTGTCATACAGGCCTGATCCGCGAGATAGATTGTACATGGATGGCCGAAAGAACTCTAATGTGCTGCGGTAGACGCAGAAGTAGCGAATTACCAGCGACAATATGGCTACTTTGCTGCATTTTAAGGCAGTCTTCGTCGGTGAACGTCCGAGGTTGGATTTTACCAGCACATCGGTGTGGGGAGGATGTGCATGTGTTTACGGCGCTTCCGCACTGAAAGTCTGTTTGATGGGATAAATGGTCGACTGTAAGCACATACTTGGACGGGGATTGCGGCTCAGGGTGCCAAATGCCCGATGACACTATGTAGTGTTTTGGCAGCAGAAGAGCCTTTGTCAATAGTAAATGCTATTAGGAAACGACAAGGACGTTTGCTAGATTGCGTTGGATGCGAAAGACAAGTGTATTTCCCACGGGAGACGTGATCTGCTTGCGAGGTGGGCGCCCCAGCTCTCTCATTTCTTCCCTGCGAGCTTGTGCGACCCTCCTCTTCCTCCCACCTCGACCTTCGCCCTTCTGCGTCTCGCTGCTCAACGGTAACAAGGCCCATCACGGTGTGAAGAGAGAGAGAAAGCACAGACCAGGGAGTTCTCCGCTGCAGACGTCTTCCGCCTCGCCACCAATCCGAGTCAAGCTTCCAGTCTCAGGCCGACCCCCATCTCAGTCTGCTCTGACCTGCACAGCCTGCAACCTCGGACTTTCGTCCATCTTCTTCGCGAGCGACCAACACGACGACGGTGATTCACGGCTGCTTGTGCGTGTTTGTTCCCAACTCTCCATCGCTTCCCATCGACAACCCAGCTTAACTCCCGTCACTCAGTAGATCCCTGGCGCCTGGTGATTGGTAGCGGTGCATCCGTCGAACGAACAGGAACCGCCATCTCAACGTCGCCAGTGCTACATCTTCTCGCCAGCCTCTTTTTCTCCGTCAGTGTCACAGCAGAAAGCCGTGGGACAAGGCGTTAGTTAGACGGTCGTCCGTGACTACCACTCATTCAGACGCAGGTGTGTAGTCCTAAAGTCCCTGACGCACCGCCATCACCCCTTGTTCCCCCACACCCCTCTGCCTTGTCTTCGTTTCCCTGAGTGAGGTGTCACTGACCGATTTTACGTCGTCATTCCGTGCTGGTGAACTGCAGGACAGCTTCAAACCTTTTTGGTCCCCTCCACACACTCGCTACCTCACATTACTCCCATTCACCCATCATAACATATCACCGTCTTCAAGATGACAACTGGGTACCCATCTATGTCCTCTCATTCAACACACCCCTCTCTCGATGGCTTTCACCATCCCCATCACCACCCTCACCTCCCGCCACATTTACAGCCTGCACATCCCCACGGTGGTCAGACATGCGTACCATCTCTCATACCGCCCGGTGTAGACCCGGCGACAGTTGATATTCGGACTTTTTACCCGTATGTGCTTTTTCCTGAAAGAGAATCGTCCGCCAACATCTTAGCATGCGTCTCAAGCAGATATCAGCCAAACGAGGTGAAGCACCGCAAGCGCACGACCAGACCACAGCTCAAGGTGCTGGAGGGCGTGTACGAGCACGATACGAAACCGAATGCTCTGTTGCGAAAGAAATTAGCAGAAGAGCTGGGAATGACACCTAGGGGTGTTCAGGTGAGTTTTCACATCCGGCTCATCTTAGGAGCTTTTAGCGAACTGGGCTTCGAATCGTGAGCTTACTTTACCTCGTGTGCATCTCAGGTATGGTTTCAGAATAGGCGTGCGAAAGAGAAGAACCAGGCAAAGAAACTCGATGCCGGTGTATCTGCAACAGGCACTATAGGCTCTGGCTCGTCGTCTACGTCTGCGTCAGGGTCCTCGCCGTCGAAGGCTGACGGGACAACCACGTCAGAGGGCGAGTCGTCGACAGCATCTGCCTCCAAAGTCGGCAGCCCAGAGAATGCCGCTGCCGATGTACACAATTCGTCGTCGCCGGAGATACCGTCGACTTCGTCGTCTGCAGAAACAGTCCGGCGAACGTCACTACCAACCGTACCAGTGATCCCGGCGCTGGACAGCGCCTCGCTGGCTGATGGTTCCTCTGCAGTCACGTCTGCCAACGACATCTCCTCATCTCCAAGTGTACCGGGGTCGTCTTATCCGGCTGCCCACATGGTCCGTGGTTCGAACCCATCGGCGGCAGAGATACTTGCGCAAAGGAGACCATCGTTGCCGATTTTGAATTTCACTTCGTCGTCGTCTCATGGACTGCGTCGGATACCAAGCAACCTGTCTGGCAGGATACCGAAGGGGTTCGATCCAAACGAGAGAAGGAAGAGCGTGGATACAATGAGCGCAAACATGCAGAGACTGTCGGCCCATCCGTACGCTCGTCAGGCTGCACAGTACACAAATGCGAGTGGTCATGGCCACTCTGGTTTCGTTTACCCTCACGGCTTGAACGCCCGTCGTTCCATCTCTCAATCTGCTGGCTTGTCCGCTGTCGAAGATGGACCGGAAGATGGGGCCTTTGCTGCATTCACTGCTCAACAGGCAGCAAATGGTCGGTCGTATTACCTGTCTCCCACACAGGCGCACGGTCAGAATCAGTCTCGTCCAATGTTGACACAGCGCACCTCCATGCCTTCCTTCCATCAGTCCCAACAACAGCTCTCGCCGCCCTCTGCTGCGACCAACGGGTCGTTTGCCGGACAGCCTTTTACCGATCCATGGGGTTCGCCGTCCCAGTCGCAACAGTCCGCGCCCTCAGCCGTCGACACTCCGATCTCGCCGCATACGCATGCCTTGCCGCCACCTTCACCTGGGGCGTCTGCTCCACCGCCGATCTCGCAGTCTTACAGCAACCCCATGCTCACACACTCGTTGTCGAGGCGGTATCCTCCCCCCGCTGCTCACGGACGGCCCATCCCGGCACCTGTGCCAGGACCCTTGCCGGATGCTCACTTCTCGTTCGGTCTGCCTGCATCGGGACCGTCGTCTAATGGCTCGTCGTCGTCGACCAGTCCGGTGGCTAATGATAATGGACTCGGTCTGATGAGCCGCGGGAGTGTTGTTCTGGAAGAAGAGGACGATGCCAGTGCGGTGTCGTCGACGTATGATCCCAGGAGCAGGTTTGGCTCGTTCGCGAGTGTGGCGAGTACCGAGAGCAGCTGGACGAGTGCACATTATAGTGACCTCGATGGGAGGAAGTTGA
Source organism: Irpex sp. Y119-03 (assembly GCA_037042295.1). Classification (NCBI taxonomy): domain Eukaryota; kingdom Fungi; phylum Basidiomycota; class Agaricomycetes; order Polyporales; family Irpicaceae; genus Irpex; species Irpex sp. Y119-03. Next base: position 324,207 of record JAXQKB010000944.1, on the reverse strand, counting down.
GTATCAGCGCGCCGGATGGATTCGACGATCAGAGGAGGGGAAGCATGTAAGTGTTTGCGTCTTTCGTCATAGTTTTTATTTGTCTGCAAGGCTTGAGGCAAGCGAGATCTTTTGTTTGCTGGTCGACCCCACCGGTGGTGCAGCTTCTATTGTTCCGAATTTCTACCCCTTATTAAGAACCAAGACTAATATCCGCTTTTTAGTGCATCTGGTTACCTCCCGCAATTGTTTGGAGAGATGGATGTTAATTCTGGCAATACGCCCCAGCCCATGTCCGACGGAGTTGCCCCTGATCAATCGCACCCCGATCCTACGCGCCGAGGAAGCTCTGGATCTGGGTCGCTACATGAGCCTCAAGAGTACTCTGATGCGTACGCTCCTCAAGACGTGTACGACCCGAGCTTGCAACACGACCAGTATGCGCCGAACGACCAGTCGCCATATACGCAGACGCCTCCGCAGACTGAGCCCTATGTCGCTGACAACGGGTCGTATTCTCCGTCATCGACGATCTCTGCGCGAAGCCAGAGCGTTGCGGGTGCTAAGGGTATTAACGAGCACACCCACTCGGTGTCACCACCGATGCCTCAACGGTCATCCACAAGCGAACTCATGTATGCGCTGCATCACTCTAATCCGGCAGAGGTATGTTCGAAGTCTCGTCGTTTTGTACCATGAATCGAGACCGAAGGGTTGTTATGTTTAGAATCTGAACAACTCTGAGCTTTCCTATCCCACGGAGTATAACACTTCGCTATCGAATACATCCGACCACCATCTCAGTGCTCACCATGTACACTCTCAATATGACCAGCTGTCCGCAAAACCTGACCAGTACAACTCGCATCAGTACTCTCAACAGACTGATGCATACGAGATGCCCCAATCCCACATGCAGCCAGCATATTCACCCCCTTCCATGGAATACGGGTACCAGATGTACCAGGATCCCTCACTGTATCACAACGGTGCCGTAGAAATCGGCTCGGTGTGTGTACCAGCTTCCATGGACAGCATGAACATGGGCGACTATCTCGCGCCCTAGTCAGCCCTGGTACTTCCCGGATCCCTCTGCTTTCCGCTGTTCCCTTCGCCCCTCCGCAAAATTCGAACGTCGCTCGTTACAACGTCTCTCGGTCTCCCACGCAAGTCTCAAGCAATAGTCGCTCCCTGCAATCACCATCTCACTCGTCATCTGGTCCGCCAAACATCTTGCGAATATTAGTCGACATCCTTATAATATATCTCGGGCCTTGTTTGTACAATACGCCCTCCTGGAGGGGATGCCCGCCCACCCGAGAGTGGCGTTTGTTACACCTATGTACATCTAATGCGTGTTGTTTTCCCTGCTTCTGCCTCGGCCTTTTCCCTTTGCACTCCATGTCTTCGCTTTCGTGCTCGACCACTCCTATCCCTTTATCCGCCGGTTCGAGGACGTTCTCTCTGCTTCACAGCTCATACCTCGTCATTCATACCTCTTCTACCCCACAATATTCCCTCCGCACTCGAGATTTCGTCCTCAACCTATCCTTATCGCTCATCACCGTGGTCACCATGCTCTCCCGTAGATTTGCGGTGGTAGCAACATCTCATTGTCAGCTTTATCTATGCTCCCCCTCCTTCGATACGGCCCTAACAGGCACAATGCCCTTTGTGGACTTTCTCGCTGTCCCGGTTTCAGTCTTTAAATTTATATCTTTATCTTTATCCTTGCAATCATCCTTCACCAACCTCTCGTTCTTCGATTCTCTGCTCATCTCCTGTCGTCTATGGTTCGCTCCATGTTTATCGTGTCTCAATCATCAATTATTTGTTTCAATCAATCTTTCGTTCGCTGTTCGATGAATTCAGTCAACTCCGTCTCTCTTATTCTGTCGCTTGCTATCTCCAACTCTTTATAAGGCGTAGAGATAGCTGCGTATATGTGGCCTGACGTCGTTTACATTCGGACGTAGTCGTGTTTGTGCGCCACAATGTACTCGATGCATGCTGATTCATGTCTGGGTGTCGACGTAATGATTCGCCTCGCCTACCCACAACGCCCCTGAACGGAGAGCTCTACATATAGGCTACATTGTGCTGGCAACGGATGCAATATCTACTCCAGCCACGTCCCTCATATAGTCCAGTAATGGATGTATCACTGAAAAGCGCATGACCTCATGCATCCCCGCACCTACCAAGAATGTCCACTCTACGCACTTGCCAGTCATGACCACAAACCAACCAAACGTCCATATCCATCCTACAACGTGCGTCCACGTTCTCTCCTTCAAACCGCAATGCCGCCCGACATCGATGTCGAAGTCTTCGAACGTGATCGCGACAATTTGCCAGAGGAAGAATGGCGCGGAGGTTCCTGCGCAGGACGGGTTGACCATCAGATCACCTGGAAAGTGGGCAAGGGCGGATACTCCGAAGCCGAAGATGAGTTGTACGCGCGCGGAGAGCCAAGTGCCAGGTTTGCACTGCAGGAAACGTGCAGTTGATTTTCCAGCTGCTGCGGTATACTGAGGGAGTACAGTCAACGAGAAAAGACTTCATGAGTATGAGAATATGTAGATGATCGGATAGTTGCTCACACGCCGTAACCTCTGATGCCAGCACCGTCTACAGAAGGAGTATGTAAGCTACATTTGACATGACGGACGATTCAATCATACGACTTACGACCAGAACCTCGTCGGGCGAGTCCATTCTGAGGCGAGGTCACAGACCTGATGTCACGGGGTGCCAGGCCCCCCTGGTACCACAGAGCGTGCTGACGCCGAGGGTGCTCCCATGCAGAATGCACAGAGGCTTCTGGTGCGTTGTGTGCAATTCTACATTCAATGTTCTGGACGACGGTAGAATACAGTCCCTTTCGTTTTCCTGATGGTGGCAGAGCGACGACGCATTTCGAGGGCGGTGACGTGAGTGTTTGGTCCCGCGTAGATCCCGTTCGCAAGAGGTCTAGGTAGGAAGACAGCGAGTCGCCTGTACTCGCATTCACACCGCTTGCGGCTCTTTCTGTCAAGAGAGGAACTGGGCAGTGTGGTTGCCAAAGACAGAGCAGAGCAAAGCACTTATCTCTATACAGTACCCGCCGGGCGCGTACGCTCTCGTATCAAAGAGCCGGGAGTCTACCGCGGCCATNCTCTAAGTTGTCGTCGTACTTGACAATCCCCGACGTGCACGACGACTGGCAAGAGGAATATCACGTGCGTTATTCCCACGACTATTTATTGGGAGACTGAATAAAATTAGGTCCCCGACCGACGCTCCGCTCGTCCTCCAGCACCGAAACTCTGAAGCTTGGTGAGGGGTGCCCTTTTGCCGAACTTTATTTAAGATTTCCTCTTCGCTGATTGTCGTCTCTCTCTTTCTCTCCGCGACGTCCATCTACGCCATGCTCATCACCATCAACGACGTTCCCGCCACAATGCACCGCAGTGCGGCCCCCCATGTCCCACGACAATCACCCCTCCACCTCCGCCTCCTCTCAGCCACCCAATACGTGGACTGAGCCGCCCTGGTCGGGCTGGATAGAGACTACGGGCGATGCTCTTCTGATACTAGAGGCCGCGCGACGCGGCCTCATTCCCAGAGTTACGCGCCGTTTGGTTGACTCCGAGCGCAAGATGATCACCTCCGGGTCTGTGTTTGTTTTCGATGAGGATGAAAGTGGCATCAAGCGCTGGACCGACGGTTTCTTCTGGAGTCCAAGTCGTATCCTAGGGAACTTCCTGCTCTATCGCGAGACGGAGAAGAGAGGCGCAGGTCACCGCAGCGCGCGCGTTGAACGCGAAACTGTGCCCGAACCATACGACAACAACGTCAAGACGGAGAACGGCCAGTCCCTCAGTCGGCCGAAGAGTGAGACTACTAGGCTGGGCATTGATCGACAAAGGGAAAGGAGTTTGGTGGGGAGCTTAACAAATAGCTACAAGTTCAAGCCAGGCGGCATGATGAAGAAGGTGCGTTTTTGGTTACCTTCTCGTTGTTCAGACTCTGCCCTACGCACCAGGCATACCCTGTTGCCCCTCGTTCTCCCACCGAATCGCTACAAATGTCATCATGTCTTGTCGCGTTTCAAGTGGGAGCACAGTAACAAAGGAATATTGGTGATCTTGACAGTGTGGAGGCGTTGACAAGCGCAAATGGCCGTTCATAGACAACTATGAAATGTGCAATGTCCCTGCGTTGTATGCGGTCAAATGTATATGGTAGTGCCATTCCCGTTCAGCTCATGGTGTCGCTGCAAGAGATCTCTTTCTTTCGTGATAATACGGCTGAAAGAGCCTTACTGACGCCAACCTCAGACATTCTCGCTCACCATCGGAGGTGTTGCACAACATCTCATCTCATACTACAAAGTCGAAGACGTCGAACAAGGCCGACTACGCTCACCATCTACTCTGCCCGAACTTGCATCACTCGACATATCCCCAGAATACCTCGACAAGACCCATTTCCGTAACCCGCCCAAGGTCGAAATCGGTGTCGATGGCATACCCCGATATCGCGGAGAAGCAGACGACATTGAAACGTCTCCGAGCATGCCTAGCCAGCTTGCTCTTCCCTCGTTTGACGAACCCCCGTCCTTGAGCAAGCGCTCCAGTACCAAACGATACGATCCCTATTCTGCTGGCTCTTCTTCCAGCGCCATTGCCAAACGCCCATCAAAGACGAAATCCAAGAACGGTCTACACTCTCGCAGTCAAGACGACGACCCGGGCTCACCTACCTATACCCCCACTCCTACCCATCCGCCCCCGCCGCCTCCTCACCAACCGTCGTCTTCGGGTTACCCGGAGAGTCTCTCCGCCACCACCACAGCTACAGTCCCTTACTTCCCTCACGGTTACTACCCACCGCCTGCAACATACCACGTCCCACCCGTATACTCCCCCTCGCCTTACCCACCACCCCCTGCCCACGCCCAACAACCAGCGTCTCCCGTCGCACCCCAACAGACACCCACGCCCCCCGGAGCGCAGTCGATGACATATTCCGGATTCAGCTCCAGCGCAGACTCCCATGGGCACGCTCACACGCAGACACAGAGCACAAGCTCGAGTCAAAGTCAGACGTACGGTGGATATTACCCATCTCATAGCTATGGAGGGTATGCTGGCTCTGGGACTACGGGGATGTGGCCTACGTCTGCCCCGTATGGGGGTGGTAGTGCTGCGTACGCGCAGGGGAGCGGGAGGGTGCAGAAGACAGAGAGGGAAGGTTCCGTGTAAGTCGAGGTAGGATAATGCATATCAGTAATCGCAGGCCTAGGACTCGGGCTTCTATACTCCCTATTTCCTCTCTGTTTGTTTGTCCCGCTCTCGAGAGTCGCGTTTCTTTTCGGTCCAGTGTATTTGATACCCGTATTCTCTCTGGTTCGTCGTTTGGCTCGTACTAGTATCTTGCTCGTCGTTGTCTGGTCTGGTCTTCTGGTGATGTGGTCGATACGTCCATGCTCTATATGCTACTCTCCGCCCCCGTTATTCCCTCCTATGCTGTACAGCTGTCTACTCGTGTCTTTTGCCGTCGTCGATATTTGCGTACGTTGTTTCCATCGCCGTCTTCTTTCTTCGAGTTTCCCTTTTGGCTTCATGTCGCAGCTCAGTGTATACATATACCTACTTTCCGTACTTGCCCTTCTTCTTCCTTTTCACCAGTTGTGTCTTCGTCTATGCGTAGGTTGAGTTCTCCGTAGCTATAGTCAGTCAGCGCCCGTTCTCCTTGTCTCCTTGTACAACATAGAACCTTCCGGAGGATGGTGGACACCACACTCCTGCCTCTCATTCCGAAGTCTTTGAAAGCGTAGTTTAGGTCAGGTTATTCTTGTAGACTACTGTACAATATTTACTCCTCTCCCCTTCCCATCCCCTTCTTTTCTCTTGCTCCCTTCCACATCTTCAGCGAGGTTTTCTGACGTCCTCTGTTCTTCCTAAGTTCGCCGCCTTCGTATGGACCCCCTCTGTAATGGTACATCACCCGATGATTCGAATTCTCGGATCCTCACCGTAGTATCACTCTGTCCAGTGTTCGCTATGATATCGAAAGCCACTTGTGGCCTTTATCAACCGTATCCCTCTCCGAATCGCGGTATCGTTCTTCGTACTACGAATCAGCGCCAGCCAGTGAGCAGATCTCGGTAGCGAGCCACCAGGATACACCATGGGTACACCACGTTCAGATTAACAGTAGAGATAAAGTCGATCTCAAAATCGTCCCAATCTAATCTGCCAGTGAAGCTTTGGGAAGACAACGACGATGACGACGAGCGCAGAGCTCGCGGAGTTCTGGTTTTTAAAACGAGAAGGTTTATTTCATTTTTGAGGTCCGAGCAAGATCTCCATGAGCATGAGGCATGCAGGGTCGGAAGGTTTAGTGGGACCCCTGATACCTTCTTGAACCCACGTGATAGGTGCGTGGGAACACTCGAAGGCGGGACCCTGGAAACTGGCTGACCCGCCTCATCTGCTACACTCAACTCACTCGTCACTTGCCTTGTCGTGCAGCACCCCTCGCCAATCTGGACTCTGGAGTTGTCTAATGATAATGTCTAGACGCATACTTATGCAACGCTATCTTGCGTGACTGCCTACCGACGTCGAAATCTAAGTATACGGCCCATACGGAAGTCTGACACACCGTCAAACCGCCGGGCCTTCCACCGGAGTAACCGCGTGCAGCATGCTAGGATGAGAAACATAGAAACATCAAGTACGTACCAGATCCACCAACTTCAATGCAATCTGCAAGACACTGGTGCTATTGTATGCTGCGAGTACTGGACATGAGGCCAGTGGTACACCGGAGGTTCGTCGCAGCTGTCTTCTCTCCGGCGCGGAAGTGACGCTAACGCGATCTGGCGGTCTGCTGCGTTCTTAGTGCGCCTAGGCTACGGTACTGTATGCCCAGTATCTATCGCAGGCGGCACAATACGCGCACATATGTCACTGGCTTTTTGTAGGGCGCTATACAGTCCAAATTGGCGTGGATCTCAGACGTGTCCACTATTCGGGCATCCTCAGCGTCGGTACCGGCGTTGGAATCGTCGTTCAACTGTTGCTGTGTGGGCCCGTTGGTCAGCTGCACTGTCAGAGGTGGGTCTTAATAGCACGGATGCCGGCTAAAGACGCTCTGTCATGATCTCCAGAAGTCATTGAATGCATACCAGTTTTCTAGCTGAATGACCTTCTATCTCTTGGAAGATATCACCTTGCTTATTGAGACGGCGACGGCTGGGTATCTGCGTGGAGAACATGGGCAAATGTGGCCATAGTCGTGCGTACTACCAGCTGCAGTGCAGGGAAGATGCTTGGTTATAGTAAGAGGTATGTAACCGTCTGCTTCTATTTTACCGTAATTTTTCACTGGCTGATATCCAGAAAAAGGTATGAATGGTCACCGATGGGGTACTCGAGGCTGTTGAGTGGGTGCGTACTTTGACGACTTGAAAGTGGCCGTCTGGAGAGACTCAAGGCCCCCAAGGCATCTGTTCTAGCTGCGCCCACATTCGGTTGCAAATGCTAGTATTGGCAAATCGGTACCGTCGAAGGATTCAAATTTAAACCCACCAGCCGTATCCGATCAATCGAAGCGTGGCTTGTATCAACACCTTCAATAGGAAATATGTAAAGACGGTGAGCTTACTCGAGCGCGAGCGTCACAGTACTGAGTACCATCAGCTGCTTTAGCAACCGTTTTGGAGACGACGTTCGAAGCTGAACACGTTTACTTGCAATGAAGGCAACTTTGGGCGTACGTATATCGATGCTGCATGCTGAATATTGGTTCTTGAGGCTCACTGGGGATATTGCCGGCTCAAGGAACTTCGACCTCTGTTCACGGTATGCCCTTACTATACTATGAGCGTTGCCTAAGCAAAAGCTCGTAATCCAATCACTCAAGCTGACGATCTGCTACTCTGAACCGAAAGGACTGTTTGACATCTGAGCGATTCATCACCATCTATCCCTCTCTTGGAGAATAAATAGACTCTATTGATAATCTCGCATGCCTGTATGGCGGTACCCCTAGTTTGGGAATGGATCAGGTACGCTTAAGTGGTTCGATTTTGTCACCGCCACATTCCATCTGCTCACGACGCCAGGGAATCCAAGGCTCCCGCATTTTCATCTTTGACTTCCCGGTCGGGCTTGTCAATTGCCGGTTTTACGTGCGCGTACAGGGCTGAAGACCGTTTCCCTGGCGAAGTTCCACTGTTCTCCCAACAGAATTATGTCGATATCCGTCCATGCCTACGCAGGTAAGCTACCGATTACCCCACTCTAAGTGTCGCAATTTGAAGAAGCCCGTTTACTGATTTTTATTTCTTTACGCAGATGTTGAGTAGGTGGACCACCGCCACCATCTGGTTCCTAGATAAAAGAACAATGTGGCGGGGTTATATGGGAAGCTCCTTTGTACGAGTGGATGTCATCCAAGACGTAACAGCCTCCAAGTCAGCTTATTCGACGGTTGCTACCTCGTCGCCACGATGGAAGTCAGCAGAAGACGTACCGCTAAGGCTAGGCAGCTCCTGTGCAGAGCGAAAAGGTAAGACCACGATCTGCGAGAAATAGCTCCTTGCGAATATGCAGCATTCCTGCTAGACGATTGTCGTGTTGTACATAAGATGGCAAGACCGCTCAGTTTTACGATCAGCATCTGTCTAACTACCCGCCACGTTTAGCGCTGCTTTTATTACTCGAAGACACAAGCGACCGCACAGGCGATAGAATTTTCCTCAACTGAAGTCTTGCCATCACAGGTGGGCATGTTTCACGGATCTTTTCACCAAACCAGTTCCGACATAATGTATTCCGAACACAGGGTGCATCCTCCCTTGTATGGAACCTTTTCTGTGGACCGCCGCTGCCGCAAGTCTCGAGCCCTCACCGTTCAATGTGTCCGACATACGCGTATGTCCGTGACTTGTTTTTGGACACGGAAGGACTCACGGAGATACCATGCATTCAAATCTTCAACCACCCTTATTCTCTTAATCCCACGAGTCAACCTTCGCTCGGATATACCGTGGACGCCCGAGATGAGAGCCTCGTTGCACACAAGAAGGAGTCAGTACACACCTCTCACTCTGTGTAATCAATGACACGGCGGCGGATGAAAGATCTTGAACGTGGGGAATCCTCTTCGGTATTTGCGTGTTGGCACGCCGGGCGTGCCTTGCCCTGAGGAGAAGAGTCGACGTGAGATATAGTGATCGCCATTCCCATTAATGTTTCCGACCTTCCCTGTCGTTAGTCAGGCAGTATCGCTCAACGGCACACGGGCCTTGATGGGCCGACCTTCGAGGGAGAGGCGCAAAGATGTCATTCTGTAGGTTTCCTATGTCGAACTTCAGTGAGTATTGTCCCATGGGTGGTCTGCTATTGTTGCTACTTTTGTAATCCTACACGAAGCTATGCCGTGGGAGAAGCAGTGTATGCCGGTTTCAATCCGTCTCAACAGTGGCATTCACTGAAAACATTCGTTGTATAGATGACTGTCGGGTTCGTCCCGCCACCGTTCAAAAGCTATCCAGCGCTGTCATGTCACGTCAAGACTGACAACTTCGGCATACCAGATGATAAGAGCCATGATCCGCAGACAAGGATCACGATGTTATGGTCATCGCGAAAATGTATCCGAATACCTCGGCCAGAATCTCTTCTCGTCTTTCGACACTTCCAGACTATGAGTATCGCATGTCATATGTCTAGGCCGACATTGATATGTTTAAGAAGGTATGTTCGGACATACTGCCTTCTAAGTTTTAAACTGATATCTACCGTTCTCCTCTCAACTGTCAAACTAAACAGTGGGCAGTTCTCGTTCACAGTTCGACGGATGGAGGAGGTACTTGACAATCCACGAGCTGACAAAACGTTACTGGACATCTGTCACACTAAGCGGCTTGTACTATCCGCCTTGTTTAATGGAATTCCTTGGGGACGAATCCCGAAGCTGACTCGTTGCTCATTTTACTGCTAGGTCCAGTGAAGAAATCGGAGGATACATTGTGAAGAACAAAAGCTGGGCACGAGGGTCTTTGGCACGAAGTAGGAGGCTGACGACCGTCCAATCACCGCTATACAGCGCCTTGCGCGCGTTTCCGACCTCACATCCTGCAATATCCATCGCGAGGTATCGGTGTACACGTGCGAGCTGCAGCGTTCATCTCATCAGTAATGCGCCTCAACACAGACGAGATCGGACATTCGTAACTTGATTTGAGTCAATAATCCAGGATGTGGTTAGTTACTCGCGCGGTGTGCCCTCAATCACAAGGTGGCGATATCAGTCATCTACGAATCTACGAATCGGAGCTGATAATTTTGACCTTCTGCTTGTTGCAGTTGTCCGTTCTCTATTTGGGCCAAGCTCTCGATATCGCGCTTCTACGTCGACATGCCGAATGGATGTGACAAGATGCGTCCCGCCTTCTGATCTGGCCCACGTTCTCTTCGCCACCAAAACAAGACGGCTTTGGGGATGTCTTTGGGAGCAGACCAGGCACAGCGCACACCCCTGTGGACACCATACAATTGCTGTCTACGGATGCTTGAAGTTCTGAGTGTGCCGACATGATGTGCGATTGCCATCTTCAGACTCGTGTTTTACCGCTGATAACAAGTTTTGCACAGGAAATTCTCCCTTCCGACGTATATAAGCGACAACTGCCAGGACAGATCCCTTAGATCATCGCCGCCTCTTGAGGTATGGTCAAGTCCGCTCTTTTTTCTGCGACGCTGGGCGCGCTCGCCCCCACCGTGAGTCGCCTTGCCAGTAGCTACACATGGCTACCAGTCGTGCTCATACCCATTCATTTCAGGTCATTCAAGCCTTCTCTCATGAACATCGTTTCCATCACCCTCGCAGGATTAGTCGCGACGTCCCAGTGTCCCAATGGATTCCACTTGGATGTTACACGTGAGAAATCTAATCACATCGTTTGTTTCATAGCATGTTCACCAGTCTTGCAGAGACGACAATACCACGGGCCGTACACTTGCTTCGGCGTCCTTCACTAATACCACTGGTATGACCGCAGAAGCCTGCATAAGCTTCTGCGACAAGCAAGGCTTTGTGTACGCCGGCACTGAGTGGTCTCAAGAGTGTTGTATGTGATACATTCATAATTCTGAGTTAACGTTCAGTGGCTGACATGTATACTCTCGTTCTTGCATGGCATGATCTACATGAATAGATTGTGGAGACTTCTTTGCCAATGGTGGAACAAACACTACTGCCTCCGATTGCAATATGCCTTGCAGTGGGAACTCTGCGGAAATTTGCGGCTCGGGTGGTGAGTTAAACTTGCGTTAAACCTTGTGTTGTTCGCGCTTATGCCACTTGTGTAGGTCATCTCAGCGTATACTGGAGTGGCGTTACACCTCCTCCGCCTCCAAGTACTGTACATAACGTTGGACTATGGGTTTCACTCGGCTGCTACAGGTAAGCTCTGATTCACGCGATCTCTGATGTTCAGAGCTGATGTAATACTGATATAGTGACTCAACTGCTGCACGAACCTTGGCAGTAGGGGTGAATCCAACCGGCGCAAACAGTATCGAAACTTGCACAGATGCCTGCTTTAATGCAGGGTATCCTCTTTCTGGGACGGAATTTGGTGATGAATGTTACTGTGGACTGGGCTTCAGCAACGGCGGTGGCCCTGCGGCCCTCTCGGATTGCAACATGCCCTGCGCAGGGAATTCGACAGAGTTTTGCGGAGGTCCCAATCGTCTCAATGTTAGCAAATATTGTATTCTAGTGATCAATGTCGGTCAAGAACTCACATTATTTGCAGGTGTACAATTTTACTGGTACCCTTCCACACGGTCCTGAGCCTCCCGCCGGTGGAGGCGGAGGTGGAAATACTGGAGAACCCGTTTTCCCCGTTCTTTCCGGACTTCCATCGGACTTTTCCTACGTAGGCTGCTATGTGTGAGTGTTTTCCTGTCGGAATCCGAGCGTGTTACTGATGTTATCTTCAATCCAGCGACAATGCCCATGGTCGTATCTTCAGTACGGAGCTCCCAGACAACCAAAATCTGACCGTTGAGAGCTGCGTACAATCCTGTTCTTCACAGAACCTTACTGTCTCTGGTGTTGAGTTCGGTGGTAAGTTCACACAGTCATCAGCTTCCTGGCCGCTGGTTGATAGGATGTGTCATCTGACTGTCTGTTCGCGCCTAGTTCAATGCTTCTGTGGTAATGAACTCATCAACGGAGCGGTGCCTGCGACTGACAACGGTTGCAATATGGGTTGTGGAGGCAATGCAACGTATGTCCAACTTTCCATATGTCGTAAAATCAAATCTAACATTCCATGTCAACCTATAGCGAAGCTTGTGGTGGCCCCAATCGGCTGTCCGTAAGTGCACTCTCCCATTCTTGCCCAGAGCTGAACTGGAATTCATGATGCACACAAAGGTATATTCAACTACAGGGAATGTCACGGCGCTCCCAGTGCCTACAGTGAAGAACACCAGCCTTCCCGGACAATGGGCGTATCAAGGATGCCTCGAGTGCGTAATCGCCGCTCATTATATGATCGACTCCCGCTGACGAGAACGGATTTTGACAGGGAACCCGGCCCAGACCGTGTCTTCCCATATCAGATCATTAATGCTACCAGCATGACTGTTGAGAGCTGTCTCAGCCAGTGCTCTGCGTTTGGCTACCCTGCCGGCGGTTTAGAATTTGGAGACGAGTGTTGTACGTGACAGATGTTTTCTCCGTTTCCTGATTTGCGCGCCAATGCAGCTTCTCACAGGGTGTGGTGATGTCTCCGACGTGGCTGCCAAAAGCCCTGGATTTGGACAAGAGAGCGACTGTAGCATTCCTTGCGCAGGTGACCCCATTCATCTCTGCGGCGGTGCTCAGAGACTTCAGGTGAGACTATCGCTGGTATGGAAGTCGGGCATGTTCTCAAGACATATTCTTCGTAGTACTATACCTGGAACGGTACTCTCAATCTATGGCATACCCCAGCAAACACGGGCCGTTACGAGGTAAGCCTTCCGTACATTGGATCCATATGTGGCTTCTCTGAACGTTACTCCCACGATAGTTCCTTATTGGAGGTGTCGTCGTGCCGCTTGTTGTCACTCTCGGCATCAACAACAAGATCGCCATGGTTGAGAAGTTTGGGACGAGTGAATTTGACAACTCGACGGGTGCCTATGAGCTCGATCTTACTCTCACGGACAACTTCGAGCTCGCATGGCGTACCATGCACGTCAAGTCTGACGTCTTCTGCTCAGGCAGCATCGTTCTTCCAGACAAGGGTGCTCGACAGCTGAACGTGGGAGGATGGAGTCTGGACAGCACCAAGGGTGTACGGTTGTACTGGCCCGACGGGAGCGCAGGCGTCAACGGCACCAATGATTGGCAGGAGAACTTCGAGGAACTACACCTTCAGGTACGCTTTCACATACATTTTACGAGGAGAGGATGGTCCGTCTCACCTTGGTTGTTTTCCTAATGTGGCCTTATAGCGCCAGAGATGGTACCCGTCAGCAATGATCATGGCAAACGGGTCTATCCTTGTCGTGGGCGGGGAGGTTGGAAGTAACGGAGCTCCCGAGCCGAGCCTGGAGATTATGCCGAAGCCAGACGGCACAGGCGACACATGGAAGTTCCTCGACTACCTGAACCGCACGGACCCCAACAACCTCTACCCTTTCTTGCATGTTCTTCCCAGTGGGCGTATCTTCATCGGTGAGCATTCTTGTTTTAAGCAATTCTCTCCAATTTTACGTGTCTTTGACGTCGGTTTCTGCCACACGGCGTTTCTAGGATACTACAATGAAGCACGGATTCTCGACCCCGTTTCCCTCGATACTTTCAAGGTGCTGCCTAACATGCCCGGATCGGTGACGAGCCCGTTGGCAGGTCGCACGTATCCCATGGAAGGCACCGCGGTCTTACTCCCACAGCACGCTCCCTACACCGACCCGCTTACTGTTTTGGTGTGCGGTGGCTCGAACTTTGGAGTTGCGCTTGACAATTGTGTCAGCATCCAACCCGAGGTCGAGAACCCGACATGGACTCTTGAGCGTATGGTGAGTACCTCCCTTCATTCATAATAGGTGTACGTAGTGTTAATCAGCCGTTTAGCCTTCGAAGCGAGTCATGACCTGCATCGCACGTATGTACCATCGAACGCTTGCTTGGCTAATTAAACGCTATACTGACTTCATTTGTTTAAAGCGCTTCCGGATGGCACATATCTTATCGTCAACGGCGCACAACAAGGTGTCGCAGGTTTCGGACTGGCCGATGACCCTAACCTCAACGCTCTCCTGTACGACCCCACCCAACCCATCGGCCAACGTTTCTCTATCCTCAACAATACCATCGTCGCCCGTCTCTACCACTCCGAAGCCACTGTAAGTACAACATCACCTCGCTCATCCTTTTATCAGCCAGATACTAATGGAGAAATCTATTCCAAAGTTACTCTACGATGGCCGCGTCCTCATCTCCGGCAGTGACCCCCAGACCAACAACCCCGACGGCACACCCAAGTTCCCCGAAGAGATGCGTATCGAAGTCTACATCCCGCCCTACCTAACCGGCGGGCGTACCCAACCCAACTTCACCCTCGCCTCCTCTACCGACACAGACTGGGCCTACGGGAGCACCCACGCGATTGATGTCACCCTCTTCCACGGGACCACCTCCACCATGCGAGTCTCGCTCATGGCGGCTTCATCGTCGACGCATGGCAACGCCATGGGCGCACGAACGATATTCCCCGCCTTCAGCTGCTCCTCGACGGGTGCTACGAGCAGATGCACGGTCACTGCGCCTCCGAACGCGAACATCAGTCCCCCCGGGTGGCACCAGCTGTTCGTGCTCGATGGTCCTACGCCGAGCTTCTCAAAGTGGGTGAGGATCGGCGGCGACCCGGCGGAGTTGGGCAACTGGCCTGCGTTGCCGGACTTCACTGTCCCTGGCGTGTAGAGTGTGATGCATACACGCACATGTACTCTGACATACTTATTCCCTCCTTGACTTCAGGACCCTTCCTTTCTTATCTCGCTCCGGTGACACCTCTGCCACATGCGAGTCTTTCTGAGGAATCCTTTCGTTTCTTATACCCTATGCTGAACTTGACTACTTAAGCTTGACTTATCATGCCTTCGCGCAACAAACCTCCTAACCCCCACTCCTTCTGTGCTATTGTCAGCTCTTCTGTAACTTTCGTTTTTGATCCTTCAATCTTCTGTCTTCTTTCTTTATAACTCATACATTGGGCTCTTGGTCTGTTGTCACGGTCTCTATTCGAACTCCTGAAATCCGTTCGCTCTCTGGTCGTCTATGCTCATCCTCGTTGTTGTATGTCTCCACGTAACACTGTCGTTTACGCACTAATAAAATGCCATATTATACCCATATATAGCTGTATCGATATAGAGTCAGCACGAAGAGACCGCGAATTTGAGGATACTATCGGGACTTTCTTGAGTACAGGCAGCATGATGCGCAAGGAGCCACAACTTCTCAGCGGTGACGCATCTATTGAGGAGCTCGTGGGGCTAGACGTAACAGATGTGGCTCACCTACATTGCGTTTCCAGAGATAGAGATAGATATATTAGACGAGGAAGGACTCAGGAAATCTTTGAGTACTAAGCCGCGACCCGTGCAAGAACGCAGCACTCAGTACTTATCTATGTGGAGCATCACTTTGTGTGGTTTTCTGCACTAACGACTGCGTGTTTTCACCAGCAATAGTACCAAGGTTATGCTGGAATCGACGTCTGATGAGGACAGAGCTTGGGGCCTTGTGACTTCCGAACTGTTCAAGTTGCGGTAAGTGATATGCACCTTTCGGACATCCGATCGCGACTCATAAAAGGACTGTCTTTTTCGATCTCCGACGACCACGAGATGAACATTTACAAGTTTGCAGCAATGCATTATGGAACTCACCAATGCCAGTGATATATATATATATATTTTGGACTATACTTGAGTACCCCAGAGCTCGCTTTCGCAACGAAGCGCACCAGATTTACTCACATTTATGATGTTGCAGGACAGATCGTGCTACTTCCTAGTCGTGCCGCATGCCAGGGATTAAGGTCATTCAAGTTCGAGCACCTGCCCTCCGGCGGGCCTTGATAAAGTTTAAATTTCACCTCATTTTTATCTATCTGGATTCTGGAAGAGCATCTGGTTGATAACTTGATTGACGACCGTGCGAAGATGAGCGACTGCAATGCGTGAAACACGTTGCAGGCCCTCTCTCAACCTCACAGTTCCCCACAGTGTCCTTCAATCGTTACCCATCATTCGCTAACAGCAAAACACTGAATCACAGTGAGGCCGGACCCTTTCTCCAATACGCCACACTAACAAGAACTCCTCTTCTCAAGCTGACTTGCTATACGATGTCGTCCGACAAACGTGAAACAAATGCAACGGGGCAGCCTGATCATGACGTGAAATACGTACTTTCTGGCCAGCCTACCGGGTGGGCCGCTATGGCTAAGGAGGTTCGCGATTTCGACGAGGAAAAGGTGCGATCGTGTAAAGAAGACATAGACACTCTTTTAGTATTCGTAAGTCACATTCCTGATCCGTGAAACTTGTGGCATGCAGCATGCTGACCATCGTGTTCATGGAGGCTGGTCTCTTCTCCGCGGTACTGTCCGCGTTCTTAATCGCTGAATACCCCTCCTTACAACCGGACCGCACGGCGATGATGATGTACACCCTCGAGCGAATCGCTTCGCAGACCGCGGGCTACAACCTCGCGGATGGTAAACTCGTGGCGATAAATATCCTTCCCGCCACTCTGACGCCCTTCCAGCCCTCCGCGAGCGACATCCGTGTCAACATCCTCTGGTTCTCTAGTCTCCTTCTCAGCTTGATCA
Source organism: Irpex sp. Y119-03 (assembly GCA_037042295.1). Lineage (NCBI taxonomy): Eukaryota > Fungi > Basidiomycota > Agaricomycetes > Polyporales > Irpicaceae > Irpex > Irpex sp. Y119-03. The sequence goes on along the minus strand of JAXQKB010000944.1, from coordinate 307,325 downwards.
CGGCATCGTTTGGGATGCTGGTGAAGCAATGGCTGCGCGAGTTTCTTGCCGTGGAGGTTCCTTCGCCTCAGGCTCGCTTGCGCTTACGTCATCTCCGGGAGCCACAAGTCAAGGGATGGAAAGTATACGAGATTGCAGCAACGCTTCCACTCCTTCTACAGCTCGCCTTAGCCCTGTTCTTTGTGGGGCTTTGCTTCTTCACAAAGTCCATCCACTCGAGTGTCGAATACACAACCTTGCCACTTGTCGTCGCCTGGGCGCTGTTCTTCTTCGCTGTAACACTCCTCCCACTATTCTTCCCTCTATGCCCATACAAGACCACGCTATTGAAGACCGTCTTTGCTGGTGTTCATCATGCTTTGACATCCATGGCGGGGTACAAGTGGGCTATCTTCATTCCTTCCAAGCTAAGCATTCCTGACGAACTCATGGTTGTCAACAATGGCGACGAAGACATTGATATCCTTTTATCCGTGGATGCCATCCAGGCCAGCGATGAGCTTCTGGGCACGACCATAGCGGAGGCCCTCCAATACCTCCGCCCAGGTTGGAAGCAAGTGGCGGTTTTTGTGTTCGAAGCCCTTTCGCGCCGTTCAGAGACGATCTCTGTCACATCTAGTGAGATGATGCAGTCCAGTGGTGTCTGGCTATTCCGCACACCTAACCCCCTGATGTTGCTCCGACCACAAACGAGAGACGCCATCATTGAAATATTATACAAAGGTGTCAACGGGTTGCGTGAACCATACACTGGCAGACTAGTTGCTCAGTCATGGCGACTTGGCCAGGTTACTGTCGAAGAAAACAGAGACACTATGCTATTCTACGTCTTTTCTATCATCATGTCGAGCATCACACCCACATCGGCCTCTCTGACCCCACCAGACGTTCTCGCATTCCTCGGCTTCTACCTAACGCACGAACAATACGGCCCTGCCATATGTCGTGACCTGCTGCAGTGTATTTATTTGCCCGATTTCACAGAGGATCCGCCCGATTTCACGGAGAGGGAGGATCTGCCCTTCTTGGTACTGCCTATTAAACACTCTATATCCTCCGACTTGCATATATCGAGATCAAGATGTCTACGCCATCAAGAGACATCGACGAGTCTACCAGAGCTCTGCCGTTCTTCGGGATACTCTGGAGATGTCGGAGACATCCTACCTCTTTCTGGTGCCCCTCTCCCAGCAGACATTTGTCGCAAGTGCGACACGCTAAGAGCCGAGAGGATGGCCGATGTATCTGGTCTGGTTAGTGGGATAGCCTCCCTAGCGATGGATGTAAGACTGGGGTACAGAACAGCGCGGAAGCTTCATGATATATTCGATGATGTCGTATCCCAATGGACAAGGCGCAACTTCCCGTTCTTCTTCTGGCACGACAGGAGGCAATTCGCAGCAGACTCGGATGAACTAATTGATATTTTAACAACCAAATTACTGGTTTGCTCCGTCATCGAGGATGTCAAGACTTTGCTTACTAGTATGCTCGAGCGTGACAGGCAGATAGCAGATGTCATCACATCGGTTCTCGACAGGACCATCCCCTCGCTTGTGCGACCGGTAAAATTTCCGCAAAACGAGGGACAGATGAGGGATCTCCACGATCGCTTCCAGAAGCTACTGCTCTTAGCCTGGAGGGATGGCCATGCTACTACCATCATCGGTGATGCCTTATTTACGAAGATCAAGTCTCTAAAGTACAGGGACTGGCCGGACCTATTCAAAGACATGACCCCAAAAACAGGTGCTTTCGTTCTTTCTCTTACCCCTTAGGAACTCGCTAATGTTATAACTTGGTCAGAAGCCATAGGAGACGACTCTTCCTATCATCTTCTGTCTTTCTTCCTACAGAAGCTGTGCAAATCGGACTCGGAGAAAACTCCCCTCGGCCAGAATGATCAGGATCCATACTTCAGGCTACAGTCAACGTTGGAGCTATGTTACCTTGCCATCATTATTTTAGCCTCGTTGAAATTATCGGAAACTGCACGCCAAAAAGTACGCTACCTCTTTTCCGTGTGCGCTGCTCGACTTCGCCGATATCCTGTCAGTGGTACCTCTAAGGACGACGGGGGCCGACGCCACAGAAAAATCCGTTCTCTTGCTCAATATTGCCTGTCCGTCGTGGAAAGGCATTCTAAGTCACCTGGATTCGCAAGTTACGCTCTGTGGAAAACTTCATTCTCCGAAAAAGACAACCTCTTCCCAGACCGCCTTATAGAGCACTGTGCGGCTGATTAACAGCGAATGTCGCAGAGTTTGTCGCTGTTATGCGGGCGTTTGGGTTTTTTCCAGCGAAAAAACAGTGAAATTCTAATGTCAGTGAAATATACAGTGTACTTCACTCACTGTCGCTTCGCGGATTTAATCTGTGAACCACACTGACTATCGCTACCACGGTAACTTCAGGCTCGAGTCAACGTACGCGCGCATGTCACTCATACACATTGCCTCATACACATATCTTGGCTGTCACTACCGTAGCACATCCGCATGTAACTATAATAACTCAAATCAACATCAATACTTTCTCATGTGTGCATACTACAGCTGTGTCTCTGATATATAGTACTCGACTTCATGCCCATTATGTGTTTCCCGGAGCCTATGATGGGGCGCATTGTGCGTGTTTGTATTTCGTGAGCTAATTGGCCGAGGCCGAGGCGGCGAGACCTCTATCTGCGACTGCTCTGTTGACAGCATCCACATCATGCCGTACTGGGTCGGTACCTCATGTTTCGCGCCTTCGTATTCACTGTCGTATTCGGGTTGATGCTCTAAAGGGCTGGGGGCATCTTGGGGTACTACCGGGGTCGTCGCTCTACTATGATTAGGGGTCGAATGCTTCCAAACCGGCTACAGAGTTATGGTCCATCAGGCTATAATGATTACTTGGATATGGATTGCTCGACTTACATGAGAATCCGACGTTAACGACGCCAACCCCAGCTTCGAACTTGTGACTTGTCCGATCTCGACTAACGCCGCTTCCAGCTCCTGCACCCTATTTTGAAGCGACACGACTTGAGTTTTATAATGCGAGCATCTACAGGCTTGAAAAGAGAGTCGTGTTGTCAGTTGAGTGGGTTAAACCATAATCTAACCCGAACACGGATGACTGACCATATTGTGGCTCAGACCTTTTTTTCGAGCCGATCCCCATGCGAACTAGCTGCGATCTTCTGACACGAGCCTTCTTGACCTGGCTTGCTGACACTTTAACGTGGTTTTGTTGGATCAACTCATTGACATGCTGAGAGTCTGTAGTTTGTGAATCAAGGGCTCCGCCAGCACGGTACAACCTGCAACAGCACTCAATTATTATCATACCCTCAAGTATGATGTTCTGCACGCTTTACTCACTTTTTCAGCTTTCCGTTTGTCTTTAGTAACTCCAGGCTCCGTCGTGAACCCGTGTAGTAGCTCAGGGCCCGGGGCTTCACATCTTCGTCGATGTGCTGAGTCTGAGACTGAGACGGCACGTAATCACTGTCTTCGTCACTTGACATGAAAGCAATGAGGGCTTCTTCGAGGATGGTAGCGCGAGAGTGGGCGTAAGAGACAACATGGTTGCACGGCAGTCGTTACCAAGCATGAGTATCATGTTAGCGAGCGTCGCTGAGAGGGTTAGCGAAGAGCGCTGTAAAGTAGGAATATCCCAAAAAGGCAGTTGAGCCATAGCGCCACCAACAAAAGTCCAATTTTCAAACCTCTTATTCGTCGCATCTACCTGCAAATACTCAGCAAAACATGTGCAGTACCATTAATAGCTTGTATTAAAACCTCAGAAATCATAAGTATATGACATAGTCAAGATTTAGAAGGTGGTCTTATAGGGCCACTGGTGCGGTGGACCTGTAAGGCTTAATTTCTTGCAAGTTACTTGTATCAGCGGTGAGCACTCATATGATATTGTATGCTATCAGAGCAGTTCTATTCGTCTTCTGTATATATAGCTCTAGAAAGTGATCCACTACGATCGACAATGGCCCACCTTCCTCGATCAAATACCCGACCAACAACACACTGGACCGTAGATACGTCCACGACATCTAGAGCTCCGTCGTCTGAATAGTAGTGAATATCAAGCTTCGGATGGTCTTCTTCCACTTTGCAGGAGCGTATGATGGCGAGGACCACACGGGTAGCGGGAATGTTCCGAGCGGGGATTGCATCAATTTCAGCTTCTACAACGTGCATGAGCTGGCCAAAGAAGGTCTGCGGAGTGAACGACGGGGCCCTGGTTCGGACCCTGGCATGTCTATCGACAAGCAGCTGATACTATAAAGAAATGCCAGTGTAAGAGTCGTAATATAGAGATTGTAATGCTGGATGCATCGGCTCACCCTAACAAACGTGGCGTTGCGACTTTCTGACTGAATGCGAGCTGTGGCACCTGTAGTGCTACCATACGCAGCGGCGCGAATGATATCTCCATTCGGTAGAATGCGAATCTTCGCCCACTCGCGGAACTCGCTGTGTAGAACACGTTTCATGACCGCCGGTGTGGTAGTGAATCGTGTGCACAGTGCACCGATGATCTTGTTCTTGATACCCAGCTCAAATACTCGCATGCGCGACGAGGGCAAGAATGCGCAGTGATTGTCTGCAGCGAATTAGATTAGATTTGAAGTTCTTTGAAGTAATTAAGGCTGGCTTACATTCTCGAAGACAAACCGCTCCTCGATAACCTTCAAGAACATCCGTACGAAGCTGTAAGCTGTCAGAAGCATCATACAGGACTCGAATATGACTTAAGCGTGCATGATCGAGAACAAATCGGTTAACACTCGCAAACGGAAAGCGTCGACTCTTGAAAGCAGGCTGTATGAACCCGCAGTAGCGTTCCATGGGATATGCCCATGAGGCCCAGACAGGGCCAGCTGAAAGAATACTATCGGCGATGTGCAAAAGGGCATGAATAGTGAGAGGGCAAGTGGAGAGGCGTGATGGGTCGTGCTGATAGTAGAACCTATCGAGGAACCAAAAGATTAGATATCAGTTCAATGCATAACATTTAACTTCGGTGACGTACTCTTCATATTTCCGTACCCAGCGGATAAATCCTTCCTTCACCTCCACCACTCCAGACCGCTCAATCTCGTATTGCAGGCACCTATTGACCAGCTGAACGAAATCCACAAAGTGATGATAATACTTGTCATGCATGAAGCGACCTCGGAGGACAATGGGTGCTATGAAGAGGGTCCAGAAAGAGCGACTGTCGGCAGTCCAAGAAGCCTTCTCAGAAGCTACATTTGGAGAACGAGGGCCAAGAGCCGATGGTATAGTGGGACCAGACTCTGCGCTCGCTAAACCGATTGCCTCCCAGAGAGCGGCAGGAAAGCTGTAGCTCTCCCTACCAGTGTCGAGGCCCTTATAATCACCGCTCCACAGAAGCATGAGATTCTTGATTACATTCTCCCAGATCAGATGCATAAAGTCGTACGGGAAGGAGTCGGGGAACGTCAATGAAGATAGAGCTGATAGTGCAGGGATACCCTTGATTCCATACTGCTTAGCGAGAGATTCAGCCTCGGTCTCCGTGCGGGCGAATTGGACTTCTTCTGCTTGCTTCATGAAGATTTCATGCGTGCGACGTGGAAGATTGGCTGGATCATATGAGGGAATGGCTGAGGGTGATGAACGGACTTCTGGGTGGCGGGAACGGTCTAATGGAACGTAATGGGTGGGACGGCGTGTATCTGGTGGTCGTATACCATGGATCTCGCACATCCGACATGGAGAGTACCCGTTATGGCCCTTCATTCTCATCACCATAGAGATGGCCGGGATATCGCCAAAGACAAGAATAAGGTAGGCGCGGAGGGCGAAGAATGAGTCCGTAACAGCGTCGTAGGCATGCACTCCAACTTCCAGCCGTAATAGTTCTTGGACTAGAGGCCACAGGAACGAATCAAAGTCTACAGGTTTCTTCGGACCTGGGATCACACCAAGAGAAAGGACATTCTCGAGATGGAAGCGAATCTCAGGCGGAAGGTTGTAGAGGAAGAGGATCAGGGGCCAGCAGGTCTTCTGTCGACGCTTGAAGGGTGCCATACCATCTGTCGAGACTCCCAGCGCCACGTCAGTCGCTTGGTCGAAGTATGAGTGCTTCATCGGCTTTCCGTCGACGGTAACCTTCTTGCCGAGCAGTGAGCGATAGACACTTGCGTCGAAGACATCTTTGATAGTGTTGGGATCATGGTGATGTTCGGAAGCGCGGTAGCGTAGCTGTGTCGCTTTGCGAACGTTCGAAAACAGCTTTTTGAGCCGCGGAATGATCGGGAGGTAGACAAACTCTTGACGGCGCTTTCCGTTTGCATCAAATCGAGACTTCTTGCAGAAAGGACAGTCGGTAGCGTCTGCGTGCACTCCCACAAAGCAACAGCACGAGTCGATGCAACAATCGTAGACTTGCGGCTCGAAGCCGGACAAATCAGCGACGTACTGCTGACAGGAGTCCCAGGATGGTATGTGAGCAGCCGGAAATGTTTTCTCGAGCTTGGCGAAAGTACGACCGGCCATATGCGAGGACACCTTAAGTGAAAACGGCCGCAGATAGTTGAGATCCTCTTCTGTAAGGGTCGGCTCTATTGAACGTCAGTATCAGTACTATATAGAATGTGAGGAGATATTGACTTACTTGAAATCCCTCCTTTCCTTTGCACTTGCTCGCGTATGCGGTCCCATGCTGAGATGGCCTCATACACCTCTGTGTCTGAGTCATCATCATCCAGCGACTCGTCCGCGTCATCACCAAGCTCGGCATTGTGACGGTCTTCGTCTTCTTCGTCCTCAACCTCTTCCACTCTTGCAGATCGCGTACGGCCAGCCCACACCCGCCGCTGCGCCTCCGCAAGCATCCCTTCAATTGCCTCTTCTGCTTCGGGTTCCGCTGGTGCCGGATGCTCGATGTGATGCGACCCTATTAATGATACATCGGGCAAAGCAACATCGACTTCCATTTCTAAGGACACTACGTCTTGAGTTTCAATTTAGTCATTAGTTAACGTTGGAGCATCTTAATGAAGAAAGTATCACACCTTCGATAGGTAGAGCTTCTGCATCGGCCGGCAATCTTGGGATCAGCTGTTGTACGTCTGCCTGTTCACGCTGGCGAGCAAAATTTTGGGCTAGTGCACGTATAGAGGACGTCGCGGTGGTCTTCAAATTAGATAGAGTCTGAGTTAGGGTCTTCGGATAGGGGGACGGTCGAGACAGGGAAGGCTTTTTGCCACGGAGGTGGCGTTTGACAGTGGACTCGCTGACCATATCGCCGCACCCGCAGATACATGGTACTTTTCTTGGAGCCATGGTGGGTGTGTACGTACATATGAGAGGCAGAGTGTCGAGAAGCTAGCGCTGGTGAGATCTACGGAGTCCAGAGCCAGTTAGCAAAAGAAACAGTGAATTGCACGTGAGGTGCTTACCAACATTCCGTGCTCCGAAACTTGCTCGCAGCCGCGAGAAGTCGGGACTCGACTCAAAATTTCCTAGAGCCCCTCGAGCTTCTTTCTTCCAAACCACATTCCTACCCTATTTGGAACGGTGAGCAGGCCTGGCACAGCTGTCCAGAAGCTTGTTGACGGCTCACCGGGAGGTCACTGACGTACTAGCACGGCTTGATCAGGCTTCCATCATATTCAAAGATGGCCGTGCGCGGTACGAACTCGACATCTGTACAAAAGGAAAAACCAGAGGTACGCGTACCATATCATCATCAGTATATACACCGGTCACACAAAGCTCATGAATCACATACATGGTTTGATATTGTGCCCCGAAGACAAAGAAAGATCTTCTGAACAAGATTAGTGATTTGTTAAACCGTCTGGCGCTGCAGGAAGAGGGTGAGTCAGGGTACAGATACGTATACTACTGTGGAGGAGTCTCTAACCCACCTCTGCATAGCAATTGCTGCTGCTCAGCGGGAAGCTCAGAGGCAACGAGAGGAGGCTGCTGCCGCTGCTGCTGCCGCTGAAGCAGTGCGTGTTGAAGCTGAACAGGCTCAAGCCGACTGGCAACACCGTCTTGAACAAGCGGAGCAACAAGCTGCACAGATGGTGAACGCAGCAGGCATTGCCCGCGCTGACGCTGTTGGCGGTCCTCACGTGCAGCTCATCGAGAAGCCTCACGGAAGATTCTCCCTCCCCGAAGTCATGGAGAATACGGCAAACATCCTATACGACGAATACCGTTTGATACTAGTGAGTTCCTGTCACATTGTAAATAAGATATTGTACTTACTGCATAGTACAGCGCCTTCTCCACAGTGTTGCCGGCCTGCTCGAGATCAATCGCTCCAAGAAGGATCAAAACAAGGACTCCGAAGCGGCTGTGAAGAACTTGGTAAGCACATCCGACGCACTGAATATGCCATACTCACCATGCTTAATGTGATCGTGTCAGATGCTTGAACATTTCCCTGTGCTTCGCAGGTTCCGAAACGAGTGGCCATTGACGGAGCTCATCGGGCAGTATCTGCAGAGCCAGAGAGGCTATCAGCGCAGAATGGGATTACTCCCTCCCGCCAAGCCTCGCAACTATACCACAACTCCTGAGCAGCGTAAAGCACGCGGAAAGGCAGCGAACGCTGTTAGCCAGGCCCTGAAGCGTGATCGTATCCATCGAGCATTGGAGCACAGACGGCGTGTTGACGGGCTGCCACGTAACGGCAACATCGACCCCGCACTACTGTAGTGTGGCGATGGAGGTCGTGTAGTATTGCTAAGGTGTATCCTGATGGGACATGGTAGGAGAGGAGGAGAGTGTGGAGATGTCGAGCATGGTGGAGAGTAAGCGGGCCAGTGCTGCGTGAGAGTATGTTCGGGTGTTCAAGTATATCTTCGCACGCTGGTGTTATCGTTGCTGTGTACTTATGACCTGCTTGATAATGTACTCTTCTATCGTGTTCATCTTACTGCATTGAAGTGTCCGTCAGATTGATGAATTCAGAAATTAATGCGGCCAGGTGGCACTACTAATAGGGCCACCGTGACTGCTACTGTGAAACTGCGATATTCACTCACCTGAACAGTGACCAAAAGCAGTGTGGATCACGCACATACTCTGCTCTAGACACTGAAAACTGTAGTGAAATTCGTTGATGATTTGGCCTAAAGTAGCTGTGCTTGTTCGCTCACTCGGTCAGTGCACTTCACAAACATACGGGCGATATTCTTGGGCGCTACGCGTCAGCGAAAACGGTCATTTTGTTAGTGAACCGTGCTGATTACTCGTTAGGGAAATTCGCAAACACATGGCAGTGAGACCCGCTAAAAATTCCTATGAACTACACGATACAATATAGCAACCGTGACTGTTTACAAGAGGGCGACTTTCACGGACATTCAGGCGCACAGTGGTGGCGTGTTCAGTAGTTCAGCGTATGTAGAGTATCATCTAGTCTTAGTCTTGAGTCTTGCGCCTTCCGAACTGTGGTGTAATGTACAACTTGGGAAGGTGAACGATTAACGACTCGGAGTGAATGGAACGACTAACGAGTGATTGGAAGCTCCGCTTCTTCCCCTTCGTCATCATCGCCAACGAGCACTCGGCACTCAACAGTCGATAGTCGGTATTTCCTAGACTCGGACTAGGTTCTCCGCAAACTCGGCCCTCAGCGGGATCTCCAAGGTTCTCGCGGCCAATAGTATGCCATCTTCGAGTGGTTGGTTTGCTGGTTGGATCGCCTGTCACTTCAAGCTTCAAGTCCGAGTCGATAACGTACGTGTGTGCGGTTTGCTGAGATGGGATGACCACTGATAAATAAAGTCAAAAGGCAGACTGTTGAATCTGATTCTCGGCTATGATGGAAACGGTACGGGTCAGATTTTGGATACTGCACAAGCCGGCTTGAGAGAGCACTCACCGTCCCGGGATGATAGTCTTGAATGACGATGCATGTATGCGAAGTTCGGAGGTACCTCGATAAATCTGCATCTCTGATCAAGAGCAGTTGGGAGGAGCCTCGATGCATCTAACATCAAGTTCGACTTGCACCTCACGTTTATAGGGCTGTCGACTCACCTTACTGGATGTATAACTTCAACGCAATACTAACGTATCGCTTGTCGAGGCTGTCGGGTCTGGGGAAGGAGGATTGGAAGGTGGAGAAGGGGGCGTTTGCGCGTGGGGTCTTGGCGCAAGGTGCTCTCGTAGACGGGTCCTGTTGTGGTTCGGGAGGTGTTGGTGGTATATCGATATATCGTCCACGGTCCTGAGGTTTAGGGTAGCATCTCATCTGCATCTAGTCCGAGTCCTGGGATGACCGACGTCCATCGATTCACGTACCGAATCGTTCAAGTACCGAATCGTTCTGTTGCAGCCAGACGTGACGCATACCCACGAAACGTCACATCCACGTGCCTCGCGTGCCTGCCTGCCTATCCCGTCAAACAGTCAAACGTGACACGACGATGGGATGGTGACGTCACCACTCGCTCTCATGATCATCGACGTCGCCCGACTCCATGGATGGCGTGGACTGGTGGGGTCACCTCCCTATATAACACAACACAACACTCACAGAGCCCGACCACTACGACTACGACTACCACCCGCCATAGCATACATACGACTCGACAGTAAGTAAGTGTCTCATCTCTGAACGCGTACTCACGCATCACCTTAAGCCTCTTCCCTTGTCCAACACGACAAGCCACCACACCCCAGAATGTCAACCTCAATCGCCCACCCCACAGCAGTCCACTCCCCCTCCGACCTCCCCCCCACACGCGACCGCAAACCCCTCCGGCCCGTCTCTCCCCCATTATCCAACGTATCAATGCACAGATTCAACTACTACCTCGCTCTCGCCGGTGCGCTCTTGATGGCGTTTTATGCGTGGAGGCTGGTGGGGGCGAAGGCGCAGGCTGGGGGGTGGTGGAATCTTGCTTTGGGGAAGCGGCCTCCTGCCTCCTCATCCTCCTCTTCCTCTGATTCCTCTGATTCGTCGAGTGGGTATGTGGGATATAGCGGAGGAGAGGGAGGGAAAGGGAGAGAAGACTTAACAGTGGAAGACCGCATAAACGAGCTCGCACACGCACTCGGTATGCCGAGCACCGATCTGGCGGGCGCCATCGCGGACGCGGTGAGGGAGTACGTGCCCCCTGCTAGCATTAAGAGTATTGTTGCGCATCAGACTGGGTGAGTGTCCTCTCTCCCTACATCCTCACCTTCTCTCTTCCCCTCTACCTTCCACATCCCCACTCCCATTCTTCCCCTTCCCCTCCCCTCTCCAACACCCTCCAACCCATGACTCACTAACCCCCTCATCGTAGATCTGCCGTGCAATACATAATCGACCCCTCCGCCGCCTCCCTCTCCCAGTCCTCTGCGGAGGGCGCCACCGTGCAAGCAACTGTCGTCGCTGAGAAAGGGTTCAAGGCTGCTGCGAAGGCCTTTGAGGCGGCTGTTGGTATGGAGGAGCCGCCTAGTGAGTTGGCGTGATCTAGGGGGGTGGGAGGAGTTGAGCAGGGAGGGAGGATGGGTGAGTTGGCGTAGTGTAGAGGAGTTGAGGAGGGCTGGATGCGCGCCGTACCCATTCATCACTCGCATTCAAGCTAAAGTTAAAGCTCAAATTCAAGTTTATACGGTGGCATTGTCATTGTACTATTATGCACAGCAATTCGTACCATATCATATCATATCATATCTTGAACCTAGTTCTGCGTTCAAGTTCAAGTTCAAGTTCAAGTTCAAGTTCTCCGAGTCGAGTCGGACGATGATGAGGGCTCTAATAAGTAACGACCTGAGCACCGTACATACGACCGGTGGACTGTACATACGACCTGAGGACTGTACATACGACCATGAGGACTGTACATACGACCGGTGGACTGTACATACGACCTGAGGCCTGAGGACTCTGTGCATAAGTAACGACCTGAGGACTGTACATACGACCATGAGGCCTGAGGACTGTACATACGACCATGAGGACTGTACATAAGCCACGACCGGTGGACCGTACATACGACCGGTGGACTCTGTACATACGACCTGAGGACTGTACATACGACCCGAGGCCTGAGGACTCTGTACATACGACCATGAGGCCTGAGGACTGTACATACGACCATGAGGCCTGAGGACCGTACATACGACCCGAGGACTGTACATACGACCGGTGGACTGTACATACGACCTGAGGCCTGAGGACTGTACATACGACCGGTGGACTGTACATACGACCTGAGGACCGTGTACATAAGTAACGATCTGAGGACTGTAAGTAACGACCGGTGGACTCTGTACATACGACCGGTGGACTGTACATACGACCATGAGGACTGAGGACCGTACATACGACCATGAGGATTGTACATAATGTAAGTAACGACCGGTGGACTGTACATACGACCATGAGGACTCTGTACATACTGTAACGACCTGAGGCCTGAGGACCGTACATACGACCGGTGGACTGTACATACGACCTGAGGACTTTGTACATACGACCCGAGGACTGTACATACTGTAAGTAACGACCGGACTCTGTACATACGACCGGTGGACCGTACATACGACCGGTGGACTGTACATACTGTAAGTAACGACCTGCTGGAGGCCTAGGGTTGGAGGGTTGGAGGGGTGGAGGATCAATCGACAAGCCCTCATCTGCGGTTCTATCACCGTCCCCACCTCTACCACTCGATCCTGGCCGTTCGCATGCCTCGTCAACGCCCCGACTTCGTCTTGACGCTATGGATCGCCGGTCCCTTCGTCGATGTCTTAACCATCCTGGACCGCATCGCGTACGTCAATCTTCCGTTCGCAGCTAACGAGCCTCTTGTAGGCGTGTTCCGTCGTTCCCTTGCTCGTGCGTGTTCCGTCATTCCCTTGCTCGTGCGAAGCGTTCTGATTCGACCGACTCCTCCAAGGGTATTCTAAGGTGAGTAAACCTCTATTCGAGCATAAAGGAGTTAGTACTCACAGTTGCGGTGCTGCTGCCCCCCCCCCCCCGTGGCCTCTCCTTCCTCATGCGGTTCTGGTGAGTTCCCGTGGTGTTGGCTGCCCAGACCGTCGTTAAACGAGTCTTGTAGCAGCTTGTGCGGGTCTTGTCGCGCAGATGTCGACTGCGGCGTTCGCGTGAGAGTTCTGCGACTAGCGTGAGTGTTAGGGGCTTTCATAGAGTCGAAAACGACTTACCGATCGTCTATTTGGACTTGTAGCGTGATTCAAGGCGATTGAAGGCGTTGGGAGGGCGTTACAAGGCTAAACGACAGTGGTAAGCCGTCTGCGTACTCGTAAAAATGCAGGAAACTCACCAAAATTGCCGTTTAAGGCAATCTCGCGACTCCTCCTCCTCCTCCTCAGTAAGTCCGCCTCCCGACTCCTCCCCGCCCCATTCCGCTCGCTGACATACAAATCCGTCCAGAACATTCAACCCGATCTAGCAATATAGCACGTGAGTTTCCGAGCAGAGAAGCGTACAGTCGCATGAGCGCGCTGTACGTTTCCTACTGCTCTAAATCTCTCCCTATCTAGCGTAATTATTCTGGTCTGTAATACAACCACTCACCGGTAAACCCTTTCGTTTTGATTTGACGATAATCGCGAGTGTGGTGAGAGTGAGAGCGAGAGTCAAGCGAGTGGTCAAGGCAAGAGGCCAGGCGCTCGCTGACTCGCCAGCCAGACGTGACGCGTCCCACACCCACGTGCCTCCTCGTGTGCCTGCCTGCCCGTCATGAACAAACAGTCAACCGTGACACACAAGTCTTGACTAGCTTGACTCTTGAGCTTGACCATTGGGATCTTGACGTGCCTCGACCAAGAATACTGCACGACAACTTGAGCGGTATCGATGGAACGGTCAGTGAGTTTAGCGTGGAATGTGGATCTGGAAGGCGTGGTGCTAACTGCTAACTTGGCGTGGGTGGGGTCCATGCAGGTACCAGAAGATCGAGAAAGTCGGTGAGTGGAGAACGTGGCTGCTCTGTTATGCTCGCTGACTGATTGTGCCTACTTAGGCGAGGGTCAGTGTCTCTTTCTTTTTATCTCCCATTATCGTTGTCCTAATTCTAATTCATGAACGAACGCCACCCCCACCTCACCTCACCTCACTCGCACACGTAGGAACGTACGGCGTAGTCTACAAAGCACGCGACGCCACGACCGGCGAGATCGTCGCGCTCAAAAAGATCCGGCTCGAGGCGGAGGACGAGGGCGTGCCGAGCACCGCCATACGCGAGATCAGTCTGTTGAAGGAGTTGAGGGATGAGAATGTCGTGCGGTACGTCTTGGCTTGGCTTTGAGTTTCGTCTTGTCATGCACGACGGAATACTGCTCTCGCGCCACTACTCGTACACTACTGACAAACACTGCTAATCTCTCGCCACTCCCACCACCTCACCCACCGCCCACGAAAACAGACTGCTAGACATACTCAACTCAGACTCGAAGCTCTACCTCGTCTTCGAGTTCCTCGACGTCGACCTGAAGCGGTACATGGAGAATGCGAACCGGGCGAGGAGGCCTATGTCACCTGGGCTTGTCAAGGTCAGTCGGTCGTTCTCTTATTGTGTCTAGTTAGCTCCGCGCATGCTCACCGTTCCCGGCAGAAATTCACACACCAACTCTCTTCGGGCCTGCTCTACTGCCACTCGCACCGGATACTCCACCGGGACCTGAAGCCGCAGAACCTGCTCATCGACGAGCACGACAACCTCAAGCTCGCCGACTTTGGGCTCGCGAGGGCGTTCGGCATCCCGATGCGCACGTACACGCATGAGGTGCGGTGCTAGCTATAGCGCGGTATGGTATGGAGTACCACTGACTGACTGATCGTTTGCGTGCCCCACCGCCAGGTCGTCACTCTCTGGTACCGAGCCCCGGAGGTCCTCCTCGGCTCGAGACATTACTCGACGGGCATCGACATGTGGTCCGTCGGGTGCATCTTCGCGGAGATGGTCATGCGAGGCCATCCGTTGTTCCCCGGAGACTCTGAGATTGACCAAATCTTCAAGATCTTCCGGTACGTCCTGTCCTGTCCTGTCCGCCTTTGTTCGATGCTCATGTGCTTGGGTTGGGGGTACGTGCTGCAGTATTCTGGGGACACCGAGCGAGGAGACGTGGCCCGGAATAAAACAGCTGCCAGACTACAAGCCGTCGTTCCCGCATTGGTCGCCTCAGGACTTGACGGAACACGTGCCTACGCTCGATGACGACGGGATCGACCTCCTCAAGGTATGTCGTGTCACGATGAGAGAATACCAACACCCTCGTGCGTGCGATGAGCTGACGTCGGTTGTAGCTGCTCTTGACGTACGACACCGCCAAGCGCATCTCCGGTACGTCCGTCTTTGGCTCCGTAGCCTCCGTGAACATCGTGCTCAACTCGTCGTCTAGCGAAACGCGCACTCGCGCATCCCTATTTTGCGGACTACGTCCCTTGAGCATCTCAAGCCCTCATCGCACACATCTCTTCCTCGTCATCCCTGGCACGACGCCTATCCATACGAGATCCGTCGATCCCAGTGTTTCCTTGCCCGAGTTCATGTCCGCGCGAGCACTCAAGCCTGCATCCACTCATTCCATCGAATTGTTACCACCAAACATGAGCTTGTCTCATCTATCGCATACATACGTACATCCACACATGTATTTTTGTCCTCTTTTTGCAATTTTAGTCAAGCCGCGGGCCATGGTTTTCTGCGACTTGTGCCCTGTGAAGAGTGCACGCATGATTATTCTTCGCTGTCACGGCAGGGGTGATGCGTGACGCAGATCAGTGTCACGCCTCAGATGTTCTTGAGCCTCCAACTGCCTTTTTGCGTAAGTCCAGAATGAGTCGAGACGAACTAGACTAACCGCACATACTGCTCGAGCATGACAAGCTATAGTTCTTCTTCCAGTGCGCCGATATCTCGCACAACCGTCGCATACAGATTGCCAGATGCAATCCCCGAAGTCGACTACGAATTCTTTCAAGCTCAACTTCTACCTCCTGTCGACTTGGAAGGAGACGCAAACGTCCTCGCTCAAAATATCGTCAGGACGCTAACGGAGGAACATGTCATCATTGACGGACGTTGGGCTGCGTTCCCGATAGACCCGTGGCAATGTACAGACGAGGAGCACGTCGTTTTCTCTCCGTTGACCTTCGTCGTCAAGAAGATTATTTCCCACTCTCAGATTGACCACCTAGAGCCGACACTCGAGTATAGTACGACTCAGGACCGCGAAGGTTGTAGACCAAGTGCCTACTTCGCATCTGTTCATGTGACTACTCCCTGCGATGGCAGGCATCACTGGCGTGATGTCTTCACGCCCGTAGTGTTCAAGCGCAAGGACAAACGCAACGACCTACAAACCGTGAGTGCTAGTACCACTCTAGTGCTTGAATCGTACTCATCGTGATATAACAGAACATCAATACGATTTGCTGGAGCATGCACGAGATCATGAGGAAGGACCCGCGGCGCCGTTTTGTGTTCGGCTGCACTATCGAGAACACCCAGATGCGCGTGTGGATGATGAATCGAGCGGAACTCGTCGTATCGCAGCCATTCAACTTCATAACGGTAAATATCCCGGCCTCGTCTACGTTGCGGCTTTGTTGATGGTCAATTTCACAGGATCATGAGAAGTTCATCCATTTTGTGCTCTCCCAGGCCTATGCGAAACCTTGTGAGCTCGGAATTGACACTACCATGACGCCCATCTCAGTTCCGCCGGCCCCTGAGAAGTACGAAATCGACATGCCCAATTCTGTCAGCGCCAACGGAGAAGTGGAGGACGTCATCGTCCGTACAGTTAGGCTGATCAACGATGATGGGGTTCAGTATCCGCTAGGACGGAGCACTCGTGTATGGGAGGTGGAGAGGATTGTCAACGGAAAAGTAGATGAGACGGCAGAAGGGCGAGTCCTCAAGGAAAGCTGGGTGGATGAGGGACGCCTGCGCGAGCATGAGATCTGGAAGCGGATCGTGGATGGCCTAGATACTGAAGAGGAGAAGCAGGTCGCTGCAGTGATTCTCCTCGCCCCTGTAGCTGCAGGCGACGTCTTGATCGAAGGACAAACCGACAGCACACGAAGCCTGATTACTCGCGGCGCGGACATACCAGTCCTGACAGAATTCCCTCTACGAGTGTCCCCTAATCACACACCCTCGCATCGTGCAGCTCTCCCGCTCAACAACGTGCTCTCCACCGCCGAGGGCATCGAGCTCTCTAAACGTACCTCTCCATTGCCACAAAAGCGTAGCGCAAAGGCGGCAAAGTTCAAGCAGGATCGCAACAGAGAACATCATCGTCTATTGTTGAAGGACAAATGTGTACCTTTGTCAAAGGTGAAGTCGTTACTCCAAGTATTTGAGGCTCTGGTGCAAACTACAGAGAGTACGCTCTCATCTACATATGTACCTTCACATCTAAGTTAACCATGCCACTGCCAGACCTGCAAATATTGCACCAGCTATGTCGCTGGGTTCATCGAGATATCAGTACCGGCAACATCATGTACCATCCCCAGTCGCTCTCTTGGAAACTCTCGGATCTAGAGTTCGCGAAGAGTCTCGACGATTTGTCACCGCAGGAAGCCTGGACGGTATGGGCATGAGCTACATTCTCCGCGATCACATCGCTGATATAACGTAGGGGACGCCCCAATTCATTGCTGTGGAAGCAGAGTTGCGCGTCTACCTCTACCGCTCTCGCCGCCGGGAACTACCCAAGCAAGAGTTCAAACGGGACGATCTGATAGCCTCTGTGCTCCGTAGAGGCGTCGCATCGTCATCTGCACCTGAACCAGTGTCAGATGAATCTGATGCTGAGTCGGACTCTGAGGACGTCTCGCAGCCTGCTCACAGTTTGTTTCGATATAACCCCGTACACGATCTGGAATCCTTGTGGTGGATTGCGGTCTACTTTGTCATGAACAAAGAGACGTGGCCGACCCCCGCCGACCCTGGATCACAAGACATGCACCCACCCCTCACGGATGATCAGCGCTCGTACGCGAGCAGTCTCTTTCATACTTGCGAGGCCCGGATCGTGGCTATGGCTAATCTATTTCATAGTCCTTTCGACGCACAGGCGATGACCTGGCCGGCTCATTTGCTAGAAATTTGCAAACGGTTGGTCGAGCTCCGGAGATTGTTACGCGCTCATTACAACACGATCGAGGACGCCGACTTCAGCCCAGAGGACCCTGAAGCTATACACCTCGAGTTGTACATCGAGTTCAAGAACGTGTTCACCGCGGTGGTACAAGATCTTCATGTTCAGGATATCACCATCGCGCCTATAGCGCCCGACCCTAACGAGGAGGGTATGCTGCTTACCCCACAAAGGGAGGCCAGTTCTGCCCGTGCTTCTCTCAGTGCGCAGATGGCGACAAACGATAGAGACAAATTGCGCCCCAGCTATCTCTTTGCGTCTCCCCCTATCCCAGAGGAACACGAGGAATACGAGCCCTCCGAATCCGCGGGTGCCCCCACCAGCTTGTCGAGGGAAAGGGGAGGCGTGTCTGGTAAAGGAAAGGGTAGAGCGAAATAGTTGACGGACGTTGGGAACGCGAAGCGGACGTTCATTGTCGTAGGGACTTGTTCCCCCCTCGAACGTAGTTTACCCTTGTACATTCGTATGCCCAAATGCACGACTTCATCGAACACGACTTCCATGTCTACGACGAGATTGTCCAGAAATAAGGCTCTTCCGCCTCAAGGCTCCCCTTAAGGCGTTTCGCGAACCCTTTCGTAAACCGATTTCTATCCCGAGTTTGCTAGACTCTCGGAACTGTTCTGAATAAAGCTATATTGCGCGAATCCATGCTTCACTAACGCGATTTCTGATAACACATAACAATACACATCCAAACATATACTCGTACACTATCTCTACAAATTCAAGGTCAACGCCGCCCTAGTCATGGGCCCAGGCCTCTTGTGAATACGATGCAACTTGTATACAATGAAAAAGGGAGGATAATAATCATACAATACACGTCTGGATCGTCCGACATGGACCAGCCACCTTGGTTCTTACGAGAATGCAAGAGCAGACCAAGTGGCGACAGCCCCGAGGGCAGCGATAGCAGTCGTCTTCGCCACACCCGACGCGACGCGCACAGCCAGCGACCGCCTTCGCTTCAACGGGCGAGCACGGTACCGCTCGTCTGCGTCGTTACCGTCGTCGTCGTCGACAGTGAGTTCGTCACGCTTGCGCTTGAGCGGCGTCTTGCAGTTCTGTTGAACAACGACGAGACTCTTGACTTGCTTGACCAGCTCCGCCGCCTCCGCAAACCTCGCCTTGAGAGTTTCCTGCTCCGCACGCAACTCTTGCAAAGCAACTGCATGTGTCCGAGTCGAAAGTTCACAAGGATTATCATAGTGACTGTATTGAAAGGAACACGTACCTTCCACGACATTTTGTACGTCCACTACGAGCTCCGTGCTTGAAGCCCCCTGAGCCTCTGGCTGAACGCGATTTTCGGACTTGCGCTCAGGCTCGGGTTGAGACTGAGCCGCATCTCCCGAAGTATCAGAGAGAGCTTGAGGGGCATTCACGTTTGCACTGTCCTGTGACATTCGCTCGCCTAGCTCAGCAATCGTGGTCTTCAGTTGTTCGATACGCGTCTCAATACCTCCCTGGGCGAGCTCGGGGGTAGGGGTAAACTCAGGCTGGCGCTCGGGAGCGACATCTGCGGAGGACTGGGATGATTCCTTAACTTGTTCCTCGATTGGCTCGGGAGCACGGTTGGTTTCAACCTGGGCAGCAGGCACAAGCTGCGGCGCGCCGTCTTCATCGTCGGAGAGTTGCATGTCTTCGGGGCTTTGTTCGCGCTCTGGTTCGGGAGACTGTCTTGGCTCTGGCAAATTATCATACCTCGACAGATCAGGTGCTGTCGCATTGACGAGCGCGTAATGTGGCATTTCGTTGACAGAGTTATGAGGCTCGCAAGGGGACAGCCCCGGGAGCACAGCGCTGGTCGATGGATTCTGGAAGTGGATCTGAGAGTTCACAAGATGCTGGTATTGCCAGAAGTCGCATTCGTAGGGGATGGGATCAGCAGGGAGTTGCAGCGATGGCTCTTCATACTCGAGACTCTCACGATCCTGACCATGCTGGGGCTCCGGTGAGGACGAAGGCGATGACCACTCTCCCGTCACCACGTCCGCAGCCTGACCTTGTTCTTGAGACTGAGAGGGAGCCTGTATCTCGACGACTGAGGGAGACCTCGACGGGGAGGCGGAGGAGACCTCGATGGGTGACAGCCTGTTTGAAGGCGTTCTCACCTCTTCCACTATCCCCTCCTCGTCATTATCATCTTGCTCTTCTACCTGCGGTGCGTGCGAAGGAGAATATGCGCGCGAAGAAAAGTAATTGTTGAAGAGCCCAAAACCCGACGGGCGAGGCATCTGCATCGGCGGCATCGGCGAAAACAGTGGGAAATGATTGCTGTATGACGCCTGCGCCGCATCAGACGACCTTGCAGGGATCTCTTCAACGTCAGAGTCATCTTCCGAATCGCTCGAGTCAGACAAAGCAGAAGGTGCCACCAGACCGTATCGCCCGGTAGTCGATTGTGCGGGACCCGGGCCGGAGATTGTGGATAAAGGGGTCGCAAAGGCAGGAGACGATGCAGAAGGAGACAAAGCATAGTGCATGCGCACTTTGGCGACCATAGGACGGACGAACGTCTCGTCTCTCCCGACGCTCTTCCCGAAGGTAATGATGTCCATGTTCTCGAGAGGGCGCGGATCGTTTGGGAGTACGGGCGTGGACGAGATCTGGATAGGTTTCCGGACATGTGTACCGTGGTGCGAGTTTAGATCCTTTACAGAAACCTATAAGGAAGATACAGCCATCATGCATGAGCCTTGAAGCGTCCAATAAACATAGAGACATACCGTGCCATCCTCGAGAAAGGTGATCTGCGCATGGCGTCGGCTGATCACAGGACATCTAAAGAGTGCGGTATCATGCGTCGAGGCTCTTGAGTGTCTAGCCTGTGTGGATCTTCGACCGATGGTGACTGTCCGTGTCTTGTCCTTCATGAAGGTGAGGACCTGAGCAGGCTCATTGCCGTTACTTGCAATATGCAGCGTGATACCTAGGGGCAAACAGAGATGGGCTCGACTGGTCTAAGACTTCCAACGTCACTCACCTATGATGTGTTTGCTTGCCATGGTAGTTTCGTCTTGAAGGAGATGGTGGTTGAAAGGAGGGAGAGCCCAGCGCGATGCCGCAGCTTACCCTTAATGAGTCGTTCATCACGTGATCCGTATATGGGCGCTGCGGCTGGCCCTGGGTTTAGCGAACGATTGAGACTCATGAAACTCATTCATGATCACAGATACCAGACATCATAGACTAAATCTTACTGTTCACGCGTAATGTAGAAGGAAATAGTTTATGAGGTCCCAGGCTCGAAACAACACCGACTTTCCTTCTGCTAGTGGTCAACTCCAAGTCACGGTTGAATTAGTAAGTACAGTGACATTGCTTAGTTACACTTTCTCGTTTCTCGTTTCTTCCACTTCAATGGCGCCTTGCCCAGCTACGCGACTTGCATTTACCTCCGCGACGACCTGGTCTCTAGACGAGAACCCTGAGGGCACCCACCTACTCGATGTCCAGGGTTTACAATCAGGATCGTTATACATCTAAGTATCCCCAGAAGTTGTGAGTTACAGTCCAAACAGGAAGATGTCACGAGCTAATCTCACCGCATCAACGTTCTCCAGCGACAAGTCCGAAGACTCGTACAGGAAGAAATACACAATCAGGACACCGGCAAAGTTACATCCTGCGTAGATGTCAATGCCTTGACCCTACAGAGACAAGGAGAAGGACAAACCAGCAAAGACGAATCCGTATTTATATTTGATGGCTTTTGTGATGAAAGGTGTGAAGAAGGCCAAGAGGAAGTTCCATAACCAGTTTGAGCCTGCTGCTAGTGAGGCTTGGTGTGATCGTGTGCGTGTCGGGAAAGTCTCTCCTGTGAGTGTCCAGATCTCCCTATAGCCAAAGGGGTGAATCGTCATAATAATCACCGTCAAATCGATGACTCACGGCCCCCAGGTCATAGAGAACCCAAGTATAAACATGCACGCAGAGACGATCATGACTAAAGCGACGAAGGACGGTATGATTAGCACGTCTTGTTCGTGGAAAAGAGTCTTAATCACTTACGGTCACCGATACCCTTGCTCGTAGTCGGATCCTTAGCTGTCCCGGCGATTGCAAAAATTAACAACCAAAGGGACTGCCAGAGACCTCCGATGATCAGCGGGAGTCGTCTCCCATACTAGGAGGACGAGCCGTCGCATAAGAACTTGCTAGAAAACTGGTAACAGGAGGGATTGGACGTACGTGCTCGATGATGTATATCCCTCCGAAGGTGCACACAAAGTTGACAGCTCCGAGAACGATTTGTGTCACAAAGCTATCGCTAATACCTACAGATTGAAACACGGTCGCGCCGTACTGTCAAGGTTACACCTGTCAATGCCGCATTACCCCAATGTAAGACGGTAATGGGTACGTACGTAGAAGAAATAGTTTGCTCCTGTTAATTGCTGAAACATCTGCAGCGTCATCATCAACAGTGTCCGGTACAGTTGCTTGTGCTCCGGCTTAAAACACTCCACAAAGCCAGCTTGAACCTTGGACTCATATGCAATAACGTTCTGCATATCTTCCAACTACATCCGATACATGCATACTGGGTTAGGGCTCGAGTTCATATCGTGTTTAGAGCATATACGCACCTCTCGACGAATGAGCTTGTTGTCCTCTACCTCGTGCATCGGGATGCCCCGCGACTTGGCAAGTGAAATCTTCGCCTCGTCGTATCGTCCCTTGGCTGTGAGCCACCTGGGCGACTCTGGCATCGTCAGAATACCAAAGCCGAGGATGATAGGCCAGAGAATACCCAAGCCCACGACGGTGCGCCAGGAGCCTGACCCGGAGATCGAGCGTGTGCCGATTGAGAAGCAATCTATGAATACCCAGGAACGTCAGCTGGATTAGTGGCGGAAGAGTATGTATGTCAGAAAGCTGAGACGTACAGGCAATGAGAATACCAAGTGTTATGAAGAGTTGGTAGGTTGTTGTGAGTGCACCCCGGATTTGTGGCGGGGCGGTCTCAGCTTGATACTGGGCACAAAAATACGCAACATTAATGGGACACGAAGTATCAGTTGCAACCTGCGTACTAACCATGGGCACAGCAGCGCTCAAAGCGCCAATTCCGAGACCACTGATGAGCCGACCAACGGCAAACTGTGGCCATGAGTGCGAGGCGGAGATCTGGACGATGACGCCGACAATGAAGATCCCACACTCAGACGTCATGGCCCATCTTCGACCCAGCCAGTCCGCTATCCTATAAGTTCATTTCATAAAATCAGCGAATGCAACGGTGACTCCGAGATAACGGAGAATGGATGGTTTGATGAAGGCTGAAAAGGAACGCTTACCTCGCGCCGAGCAAGGCTCCGATAAGGGTGCCAATTGAGAGTAGAGAGACGATGAGGCCTTCACGGGTAATGCTAAAGTGGCACATCGATGCGTCAGTGGCGCTTGAACAAGTCGCGAAACGAAGGAGAAAGTCGTCCATGAGAAGGATATCGGAGATTTGGCCGGTGTCGTACTAAGTAGAAGGGTTAATGCGATACATCATGTGTGAGCATGTTTAGGGGTAATGTCACGTACACCGAATATGAACTAGGGAAGTATGTGTGTTAGTCAAGGAGATGTCACTACGTAGTGCACGAGTCGAAGACGTACGCCGCCCATCGAAGCCATGAGGGCCAGCATGATAGCTGTGTAGCCAATGGGGACACCACGCCTATGGTACGCATAAGTGAAGGACCGCTTACAGCCGTTGATAGTGAAGGACGCACGCATAGAAGAGAGCCATCTTGGACGGAGGTGTATACTTCGTATCAACACCCAACGATAGAAGTTCCAGAGGTGAGTAGAGTCTGAACCGATAGTCCGAGGGAGCTCGTTATTTATATACCGCCATTGAGAGTCTAGGAATGGTAGCGTTTAACCACTGTGGTACCATACACCCTGATGAGCCAGCAGCATTTCGCCTAGTGTGTTGTCAGTGAGAGAAGGCCATCGACAATTTGGTAGTCTCTTACTAGTACAAGTTCCGGTCCGTATAAACAGGCTCCGTGCTCACCATGAACGCCAGAGTGTGAATTTGAGGCCGGTAGGTTCAGGGGCTCGAGCATGCCAGCTGTTATCACCTGCGTGGCGGCAAGTTGAACTGACTCGAATGCAGCACCGATTGGAAACCCGAGTGCTAGTAGACGCAGAAGTAGAACATACCGAGACATGATTCCAATCATGGAAGCAAAAGAACTGAGTGAGAGGTGAAATGACACAATATTGACCGTGGGTGACGAGAAGACTTGAACGCCAATAGCAAAGCGCTCGAGTTTTGGGCACCATCATTTCCTTTCATGGCAATTTTGCGCCTTCTCCCGCACCTCCATGTTCGCCTGCTGCTACCTTGCCATAGCTCGAAGAAATACCAGAAATACTTACTCAAAGAGCTTGTTGTTCATCCGACGAGGAGCTAGCACACGGTGAACAAAATTTGCCCGGCCGCCCGGGCTGCCTGTCCGATTGAACTCTGAAGCGTGTCATAGCTCTTGACGACTCAGTTTTACTGGGCTGCGTGTCCATTGTATCAGATTGTATCCGTACAGTGACACAAAAATGCTGGCATCATGTATGTGACGTGCGTACTAGATGCCGACGTATACATTTCTCGGCGATACAACTCCATAAAACATTTCGCGCTACACTGCGGACCAGAGAGGACATGTGCAGTGACATATGACAGACAGATTTAAGTAGTCTGTCTCTTCGCCCGTTTCATAATGTGTAGAGACTCTACTCTCTGATGGTATCAGATAGTACTACCTCGCCGCACTCGAGGCGAGTAGACTGTGTGACCCAGACTCAGGAGGAGCACGCCTCGGATCAAGTCATCCTCAGTAGAACATTATCGAAAGCTTGCCGCCGTCTAGGTTCTTGGACCCACCAAAACTTGCACAGGAGATCGAGCCTGCATTTGGGACTCGCCGAGTTGCTCTGGTGCTCCATGCACGACTCATTTAGACAGTTATTCGTCGTTGCAGAAGAGGGTCTTGCAGACATACGAATAGTCTTCCACGGAACGAAAACCACTCCATACCCTACTCCCAAGGGTCAGATGGCAAGGGTGAAGAGTGATATCCTGAGCACGAAGACCTTGTGCCACCGCGGTGAGCACATTTTTGAACTTAGCGTACAACCCAAGGTGTATATCTTTAGAGTCCTCTTAGCTAAACTCAGCGTCCTCGATCGTGATGTAATGAGCGCATAAAAATCTCAGGAGCTTGATCAACTGTTCGCGAATGGGTAGCAAATGAGCCGACCAGATAATCGCCTGTGTGTCGAAAGGAGTCTGAAGTGGATTGGCCATAGCCAAATACCGGGCACCGCGAGTATAGAAGAGACTTCTCGCGTACGGGTCATCCGTGAGGGGCGTGGGCGGGTCTTGGGATCGAGGGTTGGCGGGTGTTGGCCATGCCTATGTGTATTATGAGGATAGGGGTCATGTCTTCTACCTTCAACTGCACTCCAGAACTTACATCATAGTGATGTTTCCAATCAGCTGCGAGCAGAAGAACTACAAAAAGCGAGGAAGCAAGAGGAAGTCAGTGTCATCACTACGGTGGCACATCTCCGTAGTTCCTCATCAGGGGCAGTGGTCGAGTTCGTGGGGGATGAGGTACGTACCGGTAAAATACAGAACAAGAAAGGCGTTGTAATCGCGGGCCAAAACCGTGTGAGGCTTCCGTCGAGGACGGTCTCGATGACACTGACACCACTCTCGATGAAATCTGTGAAGTCGAGATTCAAGTTAGCTTTCCGCGCTTCTTCGAGCCCCACCTGAGACCTGAGGCCTGAACGTTGAACGTTGAACTGTGAAGTAGAATAACCGAAACTCACAAAAAGACAATAAAACGGTTATACCACAATAGATGGGAGCGAGCAGCTTCAGATTAGGTCTCTTCGCCACCCTCCTCGCATTTCCCTCCAAGTCCGCGCCAGCTTTTTACTACGACACGTCAGGTTTGCTAGAGGGGAAGTGCAGCTTCGCGCTTTCTTGGGATGACACATAAGTTGAACTTCGCCGTACAGTTATGAAATTAGTTAGGCCGAGGAAGACCTGATTGCCAAAAATATATTAGAGGTGTATGTGTCATATAAGAATATAAGGAGCAAAGTACGGAACGTATTATCGGATGGATTATAGCTAAATGTCATTTGCGTGAGACGCCTTCCAGTTCGAGCCTGTAACAAACATCTTCTCCTGACCGGTATGCCATTCCTTTAGTGACACCGAGTCTTATATGCTGATGCAGAACACGATATGAGCGTCACAAGGCACTAGAGAAATCTCAGCCCATGCCGCAGTGCCCGCTCTCATCGATCGACACGAACACACGCCACACCTCAGGCCTCAGCATGCATGAGAGCGAGCTCTTGAGATAGTCTTGTAATACAAACGTTGCTTTCTGCGTTGTGCTCGCTCTCTGGCTTCTTGGATCGCAACCCGTAGGGCGTGAGCTCTTCTGTCTTCGCGAGAGGGCCCAGAGGGTGATGAGGACGACCACTCAAGATGGCGGTCCGTTCTCCAGTTTCCGTAGGTATCGTTCTTCTCCCATTTGAAGAAAAGGCACCTGCGTATGTGGCATTCCGGGCTAACACGAAGAGGCGTGGGGGGGATCCAACTTGGACATGCCGAGAGGCGTGCGTGGTGTTCGATGGGTACATGCTCGAAATGCTGTTATCATGATGCAAACACAATTTCTGTAAGCATTAATTCGTGAGCTGTGAAGCTGTACAAACCATGTTGGTGACTATTTCAGAGTATTTGAGTATTTCAGCCCACCACTCTGTGACGTGCCATGGGAGCAATGTGATTGGCCTCTTCTGGGCCTCGTTCATACTGTACAGACGGTACGGGAAGCAAAATACAGGGATGCTCATATATGCCTGCATGCTGACTTACATGACATACATGTTATACATTACCAGGAGATGCATATCGTCGGCGGTCAACTTCTCCCACTCCTTGGTCTAGACAGGAGTGATTGATTTTTCAGCTCGTTGGAATCGAAAACATGGGCATGCTCACAGCTCGAACATCACGCATCTTGTTATTGGCGTCGGAGGCCTGCTGGAGGAAGTCTTCTTTAAAATACATTGGTGCAGACTGTTGGTGGCTAAGAGGAAGAGTACGAGAAATCTCACAACGGTTTGTATAATTAGTGGTAGGCGCCTACTACAAGTGAGCGGGACACAGTGACGCTTACAGTTTTGAGCGCTAGTCTGTGGCTACTAAATCGTGACCT
This sequence comes from Irpex sp. Y119-03, assembly GCA_037042295.1. NCBI lineage: Eukaryota > Fungi > Basidiomycota > Agaricomycetes > Polyporales > Irpicaceae > Irpex > Irpex sp. Y119-03. Next base: position 279,943 of record JAXQKB010000944.1, on the reverse strand, counting down.
TTGCCTTCCACGACCACCCACCACAAACCGTGCCGTCTCTCCCTTCACTCAAAGCTTCACACCTGCCTAAAGATAAGAAAAAGTAGATAAGTTCATAAACTCATCATCATGAATCGATTCGAGACAACTACTGATACGAATTACAACTGGTATGATACAACCGAAATATGCGCAGGGCTATTAGTACACGATGATTAAACACAACAAAATACATGTACTTTGTCTCTTTCGTGAGGCATTATGAACGTGAGAGTGTATCGGGGGTCGTCACAGACTTCCGCTGTGGTGTGCAGTGCGTGATGTGGGAGTAGATGCGTAGGAGAGTAAAGACGTGAGTGGGGTAGGTGAGGAAGAGTAATTAGGGCGTGAAGGTATCGTCAAAAGTGAGCAGAGGTAGAGGGACCAGGAGCGAGTCGATGTCTATGGTTAGACTAGACCCTCATCGGCCTCGCATTATTCACACTACCATGTCCCCTCTCACTTCCGTTATGAGGGATACCGTGGCCGTCACTGGTAAGCCCAACCTTCTCCGTGCGCCCCTCCTCGAGCCCGACGATTGGGCTCTTGCGCGCGAGGTTGGCCTTGTCTTGGGCGACGATGTCGTCACGAGACGCGAAGCCTTCGGGAGCCCAAGTGCGGGACGTCCAGGGTTTGCAGTTCGGGTCGTTGTACATCTATCCAGGGAGTGATGAGCACATGAAGATAGAAAGCACAGGAGAGAGGGAACATACCATGTCGACGCTCTCGAGCGACAGATCAGACGACTCGTATAGGAAGAAGTAGACGATGACTGCGCCCGTAAGGTTGCACGCTATCGCACATGACGAAGAGTCAATACGATGTCCGATGGAGAGCAGACATGGAATACGCACCGGCGAACACGAACCCATACCGGTATTGGATCGCCTTCGTGATGAAGGGCGTGAAGAATGCCAGGAGGAAGTTCCACATCCAGTTCGAGCCCGCGGCAAGCGAGGCTTGGTACGACCGCGTGCGCGTGGGGAATGTCTCACCCGTCAGGATCCACACGCCCGGTGCCCATGTCGTAGCGTATCCGAGGATGAACAAACACGCGGAGACGATCATCACTGAGGAGAGTTATGTGAGAAGGGCTGTGCGATGAATTGTGCTGTAGTGAGGTAAGACGTACGTGTTCCGATGTTCTTGTTGTTTTGCGGGTCCTTGGCGGTGCCTGCGGCTGCGAAGACAAAGAGCCATGCGGATTGCCAGATGCCACCAAGGATCAAAGGCATACGACGACCGAACTGGATTTGATGATAAGCATGAGTATCTGACAGCTGACTGAGGAAAGCATGGGTGTGTGACTTACGCGTTCCATGATCCACAACCCTCCGAACGTGCAGCCAAAGTTGACTGCACCGAGGATGATTTGCGTGACGAAGGAATCTGAGATACCGACGGATTGGAAGATCGTAGCACCGTACTGTAAGAGAAGAACCATCGTGAGCTGCAGACCTGAAGTGAGCAACGGGCAGGACGTACATAGAAGAAGTAGTTCGCGCCCGTGAGCTGTTGGAACATTTGCATGACCATCATCAACACCGTCCGGTACAGCTGCTTGTGCTGAGGGCGGAAGCAGTCGATGAACCCAGCCTTGACCTGAGACTCGTACTCGATCGAGCTTCGCATGTCTTCCAACTACGAAAACCAACAAATTGATCAGTAACTCGTCCGACGATGGTGAGAGGATCGCAAAACGTACCTCACGCTGAACGAAAATATTACTGTCGACCTCGTTCATCGGAACACCTCGAGACTTGGCAAGAGATACCCTGGCTTCGTCGTATCTTCCCTTGGCTGTCAACCATCTGGGCGACTCGGGCATGGTGAGGATGCCGATGCCGAGGACGAGAGGCCAGACGAGACCGATACCGATGACTGTGCGCCATGAACCAGAGCCCGACATGTGACGAGTACCGATGGAGATGCAGTCTGCGAACCATGCATTGAGTCAGCATCTTCCGATGACATAAGAAAACAGGGACGACGTACATGCGACGAGAATACCGAAAGTGATGAACAGCTGGTATGTCGCAGTGAGGGTACCTCTGATTTGTGGAGGTGCAGTTTCGGCTTGATACTACAAGTAAAACCATTTAGTACTGAGATATATGAGTGGAAGAAAGGGGAGGCGCACCATGGGTACTGCAGCGCTCAATGCGCCGATTCCGAGACCACTGATGAGACGACCGACAGCGAACTGTGGCCACGCTCGCACTGAGGCGAGCTGCACAACGACGCCGACCATGAAGACGCAGCATTCTGAGGTCATAGCCCATCGACGGCCAAGATAGTCTGCAATCCTGTGTACAGAGAACACATGTCAGTCATATTCCTTCGATTATGTAGGGAGGGACTGTTTGAGCTTACTTCGCACCGAGGAGAGCGCCAATGAGTGTACCGATTGAGAGCAAGGCGACGATGAGACCCTCTCGTACGACGCTGAAGTGGCATTGCGAAGCGTCGGTCGCGCTTGAACATGTACCGAACCGGAGTAGGAAATCGTCCATGAGGAGAATATCTGATATTTGACCGGTGTCATACTATCGCAGGTTGCTCGCGGTTAGATTCGGTGAGAAGCCCGTTCGATGAAAATTGCTTACGCCGAAGATGAACTGTATTCGAATGGTTTCATTGAGCCCAAAGAACATACTAGCGATCAAATAGAGTACTCACACCACCCATTGAGGCCATGAGAGCCAGCATAATTGCTGTCGCGCCAATTGGCACACCATGTCTGCGGGAAACGACAGTTGAGTATACAAGTCGAGCGTCTCGCCAAGTAAGTACATACGCGTAAAAGAGCGCCATTACTGATATTGGACTCTTGGTTGTCGTGCACTGACTTGTAAGTGATAAATATATGATAACCCCTGCGAGAAACGAGGCGGATGAGAGATATGGAGGGGTAGAGAAGGTGGAGACCTGGGGTAGAGGAGGCTGGGGAAGAAGAGCTCGCAGAGTTATATACTTCCGACGAAGGGCGCCTGATGTCGCTCCTGGGGAAGCCACTCTCATCTGATCTACGTAAAATCAGCCCTCGCTTCGTACGCGAATGACATCACCACCGGACTCGTTCGAAACAGCGCTACCTCTGCATTAGATATCTCACACATTTCAATAGACAATATCTGCGAATGATTGACGCATTCCGAGCTGAAGTGAGAAATTCGACGTCCTTGCGAGAAGGGGAACTGGCGCTGAGAGGCTGACAGTTGGAGCTTGTGTGTGCCCTCGCGAAGCCCCGGGGGGTTGAGGAAGCTCCGGACCCCACTTCGACCTGGTTTCTCGGAGGTAAAGCATTTACACCGTGGCCCAGAGCGCGAGAGGCCGACGCGAGCACGACGGTGGACGCTGACGAAGCAATAGCTGCCGGCGGGCAAGGGCGCCGAGCTAGGAGAAGCAGTGGAGAAAACTTCCAAAAGAGGAGATGCCGTTCGTCAGTGCCAAGAATTGACGCCACAAAGTTGCGCCAGGCACGATCACTTCCATTTTCGTTCAGGCCCCGATCCGAGGATTATATTCAGCAACTCTAAATGTTTGACAGCCAGTGGTGCCTGCTAGCGAGTTCGCAACACACCGCAGTGGCTGAACTCTGCCCATGGCGAGTACGAGATATGTGAGTCCCAACAAAGTGGTCATGCACCCTAGCTCCCCCAATTTCGATGTTGGAAATTCTCCACATCTCACCCGGCGGTACTCGGGAGAGCTGCGTAAAAGGTTACACGAATGCGTGTGGAGCGGCAAGTAAAATGCACATGGTAAATTAGTAGGCCGACGAGCACCGACCTGGGCCCCTTCGTCACTCTGCATTGTCACGGGCAGTCCCCGAAGTGTACGCATGTGGAATGCTTCCAGCATCTCGTCGGCACTGGCGCCGCGGCGCACAAACCGTCGGACCTCGGGTTGTGTGATCGAGGTTCAAGTCTTTCCCGGCCAACTCTCTCTCTCGTATACAGTGCTCACTTTTTCCATAGATACATCTCGCGCACGGATCCAAGCTTTAGCTTATTAACCTCCTTACTGCAACCTATTACCCCGGACACTGGCAGCGACGGGAAAGCCGCCACGAATGTTGTGATATCAGACGTAACGGTGATCAGCCTTCTAACACTGGCCTACGGCGGTACTTGTTGCAGAACTTTCTGGCAATGTCATGAACCTTACGGGGGATCGTACATCATCTCAAACGGCACCGAGACTCGAATAAGTAGCTAGACCAATGTACTGTTACGAATGGCAGATTTGACGACCTCAAACTGACACCCTTCAATCTGCAGTTGCAATGTTTGTGCAACAACCTGCAGGCAAGATATACTATCAAGTAAGTAACAACACTACGTAACGTTTGCAAGCTGTTCACCAGTGGGCCCGAAGAGTGCACTGAGGGCTGCCGCACTGTTGATAAAAGCCTGAGGCTAGCGCTGGAACATACTACCTGCTGCGCTTTGGCGAGAATTTTTACGACTGATCGACGTCGAGATCGCCTGCCAAGCTTTCCTACGAGTACGCATACACCACCACCACATATATAGACCCATCTAGCTCACTCTTGATATATGCTCGAGATCGTCTATGCACTTCGAGACGCCGCACGTCCGACAAGCCGGCTTGCTCGAATTTTGAGCTCGAGGACCACCGTAATGATAGATCTTTACTCTCGAGGGATGGGTGTACCCATATCTCATCGTACTGTACCACGTACGCACGGTGGATCCCAGCTTATACGGCACTCTCCAGGTAAGGGTACTTCGAGTATATTTACACTCTGTTCGTTTGCAGCAAACCTTAGGAGTCGATACAGCGAGCAGTATCGGCAAGGGTGTGTGCATGTCTTCTCATTAGTCAAGGCCAACTTGAAGGTCGGAATACGTATACTTCACTGTCTTCGATCGCTCGCACCTACTCTCAGCTTGCCTCGGCACCGTATGCCGACGGCGGACTGATACTGTGAGCGTCGAATCGTAAACACCGCATTCACGCACGATCGTGTTCCTCGATAAGTATACGTAGTAGAGTCTGGAGTATCGAGTGCACGTATACTGATTACGGGGCTCGAGCAGGCCAGACAAGGTCCATACACCCGCAGTACGAGCAACTGTGGATCGCGGGTGTCTTCGAGACGCCTCCCTCCCGGCATAGAGTTTACAGATCAGTGTTGTTTTGTGGTGACAATGCTACACTTCATAACCTACAACTTGAATCTATCTTTCAATGAATAGGCATATCCCGATCTAGGTAAAGAACCCAAACTTACACACAACCGTATGCCTACTCTTCAGTACTTCAGTGATAAATACACAACACGTCCACCTCACGCCTCAGCCTCCTTCGCCTTCCTCACTGCCTCCAACACTTTCGAGTGCACGGCCTTCCCAGCAGCCACAAATCCATAGTTCTCGCCCAACGTGCGTCCAAGCCCGAAATCAAGTGGCTGGCCACGGGAGTCCGTGATGACCCCTCCAGCCTCTTCGACGAGGACAGAGCCAGGTGCGTGGTCCTATATACCATCGGCATCGGTCAGCCACACAAGTCTCCCCCGAAGATCAGTCAACAACGTACCCATATCTTCTCCCTGTAACCAGAGCCGACCGGCATGCGCAGGTACACCCCACCGTCTCCCCTCGCGAGGGCGCAATACTTCGCCTGACTGTCCATCCTCGTAGGCTCGCGCGTGATACCGAGCACCTCTGCGACTTTATCATTGAAAGACAACTTGGCATGCGCCTTCTCGACGCTCTCGAGGAGGTTGAGTTGGTCTTGTGCAAGGTCGGGGATGGTCAGTCGGATGGGCTCGGCGGTGGAGTGAGAGGAGAGGGGGAGTTGGTAGGCTCCCTGGCCGCGGACGGCGACGAAGACGCAGCCGCGCTCGCCTGTGGGTGCAGAAGCGGACACGGGGAGGTTGGGGCATCCGATGACGCCGAGTTCGACGCGGGCGTCGACGATGAGGGCGAGGCAGACGGCATACTGTTCGCCCCGGAGGAAGCCTTTCGTGCCATCGATCGGGTCGAGTGTCCAGAATCCTGAGAACCAGGTAGATGTGAGTGCTAGGGACGGTGAGGAAGGTAACAGAATACGTACGTCCCGTGCGTCCGCCATCGTAGTTGCCTCGATCTATGACATCCATGATCTGCTCTGCGCTCTGCGAGTGGCTCGGGCCCACGCCCCATGTGCTCTCCTCTCCAGGTTGCAGCGGTGCTGTGATCGCATCATTCGCGAGCTCGACAATACGGTTGCGCAGTTCTGTACCCGACTCGGCTCGCATGTCAGCTGCGTCTTCTTCACCGACGATGCGATCGTCTGGGAATGCATGACCGAGGATGGTGTTGACCACCGCTTGTGCTGAGAAGTCCCCAACTAGACAACACACCCGTCTCAGTCATAACACATACATCGTTAAAAGCTAGTACATACCCGTCACAGGGCTCTTGTCATCCTTGGTCAATGTCTCGTTCTTGACCAGCTTGTTGAAGACCGAGGCGGTGAGCGTGCATGCGCGACGGACAGCAGCGATCGCGACCTGTTTTTCTGCAGCGTACGTGGACATCGTGGGTATTCGTAGTGAGGGCTCTGAAAGAAAGATGGGTTTACCGGCGTGGGCTTTATAACTTGGAAAGCCATGTTTTACCTGGACGAGTGAGCTGGAGAGGATTACGGTGGTGGTCAAGAAGATTACAGGCGGGTGTCAGGACCCCGGAAGGTCTGCCCAAGATTCTGAGCGCACAGACATCATCATCCTCACGAACACGCCAGAAAATCTTGTGAATTACACAATTGTCAATGTAATAGAGACAGGAATTCATTACGTTTTTATGACCCACACTCAGCTGTGGAAGTTTGCCCAGCTTCGAGGTATCTGTCGGCGGTGTCCCGGGGTCTGGCAACAGTTCTGGAACGCGACACCGGTGATTGGCTTGTCCTGAACTCCCGCATTCCAAATACGCAGCTCAATCCTTTCGACATGCTTGGTTCACTACAGGTATCTGGAATTAAGTACACTGCCTTAGGTGATTTATGTCAGCGGAACGTGACTTGACGCGGGGCCAATGCCATTGGTCACATTCGAAGGGTTGATACGGTATAGCGGTCTGTAAGACCTTCCGGATTCTCTGTGAACTGACATACTTGCACTAGGTTAAGAGTCCTCCCAGTACATTCGTCTTCTGCGCTCATAATTTTCAAATATTGTGCAGTGGTATCTGCCACAAAATGCAGGCCAGAAAATTCCCTCCACATATCTCGAAATCCCGTACGATCTTCGCACGAGAAGACAACAGTATGTACTCAGGCTCGTGAAGGAACAAGTTCTTTCCTAACTCAGTATCAATACATTCCTGATATCGATCTCGGAGCGCCAGAGCGGCTGGTAGTACTCACGACTTGAAGTCGTCCCATTACATCGTCAAACCAGTGTAGGGCAACGAGATGGCTAGTCAATCAGCAGAAGCCTCTGGAAGGTAAGCTGTGATGAATTCATGTTTGCAACGTTGTAACCTAACTACTATTGCACACACCTCAGCCCTACAACGCAGAAATACGTTCCCCGTTTCAAGCGAGACCCCACAGCGGTCTCTAGCTCGATCGCGTTGTACAGTCATAGCGATATCGCACAGAAGATCGGCGGAGATCTCAATCATACGTTCTGCAGAGCGTTCGTCCCTCCTACTCAGCCACTGCAGCCCGCTATACGCGATACTGCGGCCACAGACACTCCCGTAGAACCCGAAGTACAAGGCGAACAATCGGTTCGCCCGTTGTCTGACGAGTTCTGCCGGATTATGATACACAGATATGCTCATCTCTCTCCTCCAAGGGAGCTATGGACGCGCCATAACATTGCTCAACTGGACGCCAATGTTGGTAGACCTCTGCCTGTCTTCCAAGAGGTGACGACCAATCGGTTCGAGTTCCTCGGGTGGTTTGCGATCACTAAATGGGAGCTTTGCACTGGAAGAAGTACGGCCGTGCAGAACTTTGTGAAGAAGAGGAAGGTGAGCCAGCGGGATCGAACTGTGGAGTATTGGGCGAAGGCTCTTGGGCAGGATTGGGCGAGAGTGCAGCTGGAACGTGTACGAGAGATGAGTAATGATCCTATGCAAGCCCCACCTGTATGACGGAAGTTGCATATATGCCAAAGCCTTGACGGTGCCACTTAGGTACAAATTAATAATACAGTAAGCGTCCAGAATGAGTGACAAGTGATTAGGTTGTGTATAAAATAGAGATGTAGTCGATATCTGCCGAGTGCCATGAAGGGTATCCTGCACCGAGATGTCCTTGCCTAAGCCAGATAAAACTGTTTTTGGCAGTTTAAATCATACCGCCATGCCCTAACGCCAACACTCAATCAGTGCTCTTGTCGACAGGGACAACGAAAGACACGCACAACTCCTGAGTACCATGAACTTACTGCCGTGGTAGTATCCAGCCGTCTGGGAAAGAAATCCATCGACTCATTCGTTGCAGGGAGAGACTCAGAGGCAGCGACAAGCGTGTCTTGATTTGATGAGAATGGCGCCGTGCTCATTCCCCTTTGTGGGGCCTGGGCACCACCGTACATTTTCTCGCGGAGTAGGGGTCGAGCGTTCGTCGCTGCCAAAAGGGAGTTGAAGCTAGCTGAATGGAAGTCACGGCTTGAGCCTCACTCGTTAATGTGTGCGAGCATACAGGTGCCACATACCTTTGCTCATGATGAAGAACACGCTCATGAAGACATAGGTATCCGGCAGAACGGCGTACTAGAACTGGCTTTAGGAAGATGGATAGCAAGTACTAGGCTAGGACATACTTACCGTGGTGAAAGTGGCGATTGCAACCAGGCTAGCGCGAGACCGTGAGATGGAATGCCCGTCACAGCCAGGAGCGACGCACCTTGTCAACAGTCCACTGCTAATGGTGTAGGTGATTAGACTGGTTAAGATGGAGTCCGACCTGAATGCGCATGGGGTGAATGTAAGTCATGCATATGTATGTAATGAGCATTAAACTCACCTCTCGAAGCCGGATCGCATTCGATGGAACAGGACACAGAGAGTCGTGGTAATCATGATATCTCCAGCCACTGCCGTAGCCAACGCAGAGTATAGCTGCCACTACGCAAGAATTAGGGGTGGCTAACTGGAATGACAGAGAGGCTGCTTACAGAGATGCTACCGAGCTCCGTAAAGTGCCGGAATGGCCTATACCAGGTTTATGAGACGTTGAAACTCAATATGTCGCGGCGTACGTACATTCTTATCCCGTACGCTATGGGTTTTATGGTGAGCCCGGTGTAACATAACGACGAGTCTCGATACTCACATATTCCTAGTCCTGTATATGCAACATTCCGTCTTAGTTTGTAGGCATAGAAACGTCGAGGAGCAGATACTTACCTGTAGTGACAAACGAGATCACAGTCTATCGATAGCCTCTTTAGACTCTTGAACAATTACATATTCTTCGAACTTACGATAGGGGTCAACACAAGCCAGCGACGGTGGGTAACTAGTAATGTCGTGAATCAGGACGAGCGGATGGTATCGAGGCTATATCAAACCTACGCAACAAGATGCGATGCATGAATACTCTGAGTGGGATGGTTAGCCAGCTTAAGGGGAATGAAAGGATGCCTGGACTCACAGCCGGACAGTAAAATCGCTAATATTCTGGTGGAGGCCAGGGACGATGAGCATATTGCATTAAATTATTCGAAGTTCTACCAACTTACGCTAATAATGATGAGTAGCTTCAGTAAAGGAGGTCAGGATATATTCCATGTCTGCCAAATTGATGCACGCACTGATGATCGCCTAAATGTATAGTCTTCGATGTCAAAAGCGCATATGTGACGGGTGATAATGAGAGCATACCAATCTGGCTGGAATGTTCGATGTGACACCGAAGCCACAATCCCAAAACTGTACACAAGATACACCATAAAGATAGTTTGGATGGTGTCCAGGAACCTTCAGAGATGCTGTGTTAAATTAGATTTTGGTACGTGCAGAACCCTGCACCTACCATAGCCAAGCGTACTGATCACAGAACAGTATATCAGGGGCAACTAGATATACCAGAAGGACATGTCTCACTTACAGTTAATTTGTAGATGACACTGTCACCTTGTGACCCTTGAAAGTACACATATGTCTGAATAGATGTTACTCCATAGAAGCTATGCCGAAGGTAAGTAGTCAACGTCTGGCCTTTACACGAATACGGGGCCACTCACATCGAAGCTAGTATACAACCGAAAAAGACAGCACTGATGTCGTTGACCAACGCAAAGACCATGGCGAACGAATGGAGAAATTAAAAGGGTAGTAGAAGCGTACCTAGCAAATGAGTCCTACGAGGGCGAAGGTATATAGCATATGTATCACTGCCTAGAACATCAGCTGTGAGAGCGGCAGTCAGAATCATTGGAATCATGGGGCGATACCAAGGATACTACCTACCGCTTCGAGAAGAAAGGCTCTGTTTGATAGGCTAGAAGACGCAACCCGAGATGATTATGCTGTTCCGTGTTCGCACATTGCTGTGTGCACACCGTAGCTTGGGAACACGCATCTCAGTACATACCTGGTGGTTCGGCCAAAGATGTTCGTTGCTTTCATATTCAGGTCATCTTCCGATGGGCATCGACAATTCCACGAAGTAACACTATTAGAATCAGTGGAAGTAGTTTTCTTGGCGTAATTGGGATCATTGCGGCGATCCCTAGCCACAGTGGCCGCCGGACTGTGGGTATTTCCTAGACCACAACTTACAGTCAGGCGTTCTCGAAGCTACGTGAACAATGTTGATCATACGAGAGCCTGTCAATGATTATTAGCATCTCCAGCAAAGAGGATCAGGCTTCAATCAAGACCTAAAGATACTGCCTCGGGTGTATCTGGCGGTAAATAAGTACTTGACCTTGTTCTGTCAAGGATTGCAAGTATGGAGTCGTCAATGACTATAGGGCCATCGACCGTAGAACGAGTCCAAGCCCTGAGCCTCACCAATGAATAGACCTACTCGGAATTCGAATGATGGTAGTACCTCGAGAAACTTGAAGCAGCGATGCGAAGAATCCCGTGTAAGCGCCAAATCAATTTGCACTAAAAAGGAATGAACGAACTATGAACGTATATGAACGCCCGATGTGTGATCGCTAGATTTCTGCTTCCAACGCTCATCGCAAACTACAGGACGATTTTGAACACATTATTCTTGACTGTCCACTTCACCCTCGCGCACGCTATACCACATAAACGACTCATGGATACGAAGACACGGCCCCTTAAGGGTGATCACCACTAATTGCGCTCAGCATTCTACTAGCTTCCACGGAAACATGTCCTTGAAATAAACGTCAAGCACGACGCCGCTGACGGCAATCATAACAATGCTGTGCCGAGGACGGGAAGAGACTCTCAGGTACGAGGGACTGCATACGTACTCAGGCCCACTATAAAAACGGACCCTGCAGGATTCTTACACTCGTGCCTCCCCCGTAGCAACGTCGGACGTCTCATGCACAGTAAACTAGCTCATTGCCGGGAGTCCCGCCATCAGTTTGAGGCAAGTTCGAATGTAGCAAGTTGCAACTGCACAGTCACTTAAAAATCGTACGTTGCGGAACACAGGACCATAGCACGCACTATGGCAGGAGCTTTTGACATTTCTAGTCAATCGCGACGTCCTGACTCGCTGTTCCTGAATATAAATGGAGCATTGTGTCTACAGGCCTCGTCGACCCTATGTGCCATTTAATAGTATTCTCAATATGGCCCGCCCGACTAGCACGAGGACCCGAGTTCAGGGGACAATGACGGCGCTCCTACCATCAGCATTACGACCTCTCGCCTCATGTGTATCATAATCAACAATGGTAAATAGGCAGGATATTTAATCTGCGTTGATGCAAACCTTCGACGACATAAACCATCTCGGAACAACCCCATCTGTTAGCAGACATGTTGCGAGTAGCCACGGTCGCTGTTGCGCTTTCTTACCTGCTTCACCCCGCAGTTGCGCAAACGCCGCAGACTTGCGCTTCGCCATCCATCTCGCCCGCGCAGTTTGCTACGACCAAGCTTGACTATGTGGTCATTGGTATGGCGTTGTTTGGTCCCTAGCTGTGAACAAATGCTGAGATCTTTGTTGCAGGTGGTGGAACTGCTGGCCTTGCAGTCGCTGCCAGGTACGAACAGCGGATGTTTGACCGCATGCAGGCCTTTGAACTAATATGACGTCTCTAGGCTGGCTGAGAATCCTGCCTTCCAAGTCGGACTCGTTGAAGCTGGAGTCTACCATCCCGTTGAGCCCCTCATCGACACTCCCTGTAAGCCCAGTTTCTTGTGCTTAGTGCGGGACCAAATCCGACTAATGCTCTCAATCTAGCCAATGTCGGTGCTACGGAAGGAAACCCTAATTTCGACTGGTCATTCGTGTCTATTCCTCAGCCGGGGCTCAATGGCAGACAGATGTCGGTCCCTCGGTAGGTAATCTTTACAGCTCCACTTCAGCTCGATCGTTGACCTCTTGTCTGCCTCTAGAGGAAAGTTGCTTGGCGGCTCCAGCGCTTTGAACTTCCTCGCGTGGAACAGGGCCTCGTCGCATGATTATGATGCGTGGTCATCCTTTGCTGGTAACAGCTCCGACTGGAACTTCAACTCGCTCGTCCCGTACCTCAAGGATACTACAACCACTCAGAAGGGCCAAAGCAACCCTTATCCCGGCATTCCAGCCAACCAAACCACAGCTGACTTCGATCCCAACTTGGTTGGCTTCAGTGGACCGATCAATGTGAGTATAGCTTATCGCTAAGTTTAATATTGTGCTGACAAGGGCATGTAGTCGTCTTACAACGAGGTATACGTCGATACTGTATCCCCCTATGTCCAGACTTTGAACTCGATTGGAATCCCTTCCAACGCCAACCCCGTACGTCATGCAACTATGCACGCAAACAGAATGCGGCTCTGACACTTTCTCTCAGGACAATGGCAACACAGTTGGTATCATCAACTCGCGTTCATCCATAGACCGCTCTCGCGGTGTGCGGTCGTATGCTGTGGAGTACTACTGCCATGCCGTCTCTCTTCCCAACTTCCATGTCCTAACCGGAGCTCAGGTATGTTTTGGGGCCCGCTCTATATTAACATAAGTATGAAAACGCATTCTCAAGGTTACAAAAGTCTTGCTCAAGCCAGCAACAGGGGCCAACGGCTCCTTCACCGCTACCGGCATTCAGTACACCGCCAATTCGACGCAGTTCTCGGTCAATGTCACCAAGGAAGTTGTATTGTCCGCTGGTACGATTCAAACTCCTCAGCTGCTCGAGCTTTCTGGTATGTACTGCTCTCTCATTCTATGTTTTGCTTACACTTGGTGCTAATGCTACATTAGGCATCGGTAACTCTACTTTGTTGCAATCGTTGAACATCACTACGCTTGTTGATCTTCCTGGTGTTGGAGAGAATCTTCAGGTATGTTCGTCCGAGTCCATGTACCTCAAAATGACAGGCGCTAACAACATTGGGACCACAGGACCATCTGTTCGCCGGTGTCGAGTACGAGGTGCAGCCAGGCGTATTGACCTTTGGTACGTTTTTTTGTTAATTTGTCCTCTAATAGGCTGGCTGACGGAAAGTTAGATTGGCTTCACAATAATGCCACCTTCGCCGCCCAGCAAAATGCTCTCTAGTAAGTGAATCTTTGGCCCCATACCTAAACAACTCTAAGTGTCCTACAGCAAGGCGAACGGAACCGGCTACCTCGCAGCCTTCGACTCCACCCTCACGTGGCTTCCCTTCCAACTTTTCTTGAACTCATCGCAAGTCTCGTCCATCCTCAACGTTTTCGATAACGTTCCCGTCAAGAATGGTACCCTTCAGCCGTTGCAGCATCAGCTCCAGCACGACTGGATTCAGCAAGGTAACACTCCTCAGGTACAAATCATCCTGCACAACTCCGGTGAAGTCCCCCCTCTCAACTCGAACTCAAGCTACTTCACCGCCTTCATCGGTACCTTGGTACGTCCCATCTCTGGATTCTTAATCGCAAGCTGACTCCATAATCTCACGATAGCATCCTTGGGCTCGCGGCACTGTTGTACGTGTGGCAAAGAGCTAAGCAACTTCGAGATACTGATATTGTTGTTGTATCATAGCACATCAACACCACTGATCCTTTGGCTTATCCCGTCATCGATGAGCGCTACCTCGACAACGACTACGGTAAATAGACCACATCCCATCCAGTGACAATGATGTACTCACAATGTAACTTCTGATAGATGTGCAGACTATCCTTAGCGGTATCAAGCTGTTGCTTTCTCTCCAGAACGTTACCCCCCTGTCGAGCATTATCAAAGCGAGAAACGCTCCTGCGGTTAGCCTCCAGTCTGATGCTGATCTGATCAAGTAAGTCGTCGTCTGTTCGTTCGTGACGGACAGCTTTGTTGAACTCTTGTATGACCTAGCTACATCCGCAGTGGTGCTGCTGTAAGTTTGCATCCCTGTCTACAGTAAACAGTTACTGATCACATGCGATACTAGTCCTCATCTCACCCAGCTGGTACGGCTGCTTTGGGTCCTCGTGCTCTGGGCGGTGTCGTCGGTCCTGATCTCAAGGTCTATGGCACCACAAATTTGAGAATCGCGGATGCTAGTATCATGCCCACGATCATTGGCGCAAACTTGCAACAGACAGTTTATGCTATTGGTGAGAAGGTAAGTGTTGAAACCTTACCCCAACACAGGAGGGCAAAAACTGATATGCTTGCCAGGCTGCCGATTTAATCAAGAATGGTCATTAAAGGACCAACTGAAGTCTCGGCCTACACCTTTTAATACACGTAGGCCTCGCTTTATGCTTACTAAGTACCAATGTCGAATAGTATCCTGTTGTTTAGTATATCTATAGAGGATTAATGTCGCGTCCTACATATGATGATATTCAATATCAGAAGCACATTATAAGAATTGAGATGAAATTTTTGTCTTCGAGCGAAATAAGGAGAAACAGGATGCATCCCTAGGCTCGTGACCAGCCTCTAATAAACCTCGTACCTCGGAATATGCATCCCAAGTCGCAGCGACAGTGAAGAGCAACGCGCCAAATTCGGTTCATTTGATGGAAATGATGGCATCACGAAGCGAACCGATCCACGCCACGACACCGCGACCGTGTCAGGCTGCTAACGTTCTCAACTCATTTCTCTACCATTATCTTCCCCTTCTTCTGTATTAACCATGGTATGTGTTGTATGTTTGTGTTGTATGTTTGAATCTAATGTACAACATTTCTTATTGTATTGTAGGCAGCTACGAATGCCTCGGACCCGATTCCAATAGAGACGAACCATGATGACATGATTGTAAGACCTGAATACATTGTTACGGTAGCTTACTGACTTTAGGCTTATAGCATGATGCGCAACTGGATTACTACGGTAAAAGACTGGCGACTTGCTCGTCAGATAGGACCGTCAAGGTGTTCGAGGTTGTGGAGGGAGAAACACAGAAGTCAGGCGGGCAAATACTGAAAGGGTACGTCGCGAAACTTCAATGTAACTCAAGGCACAACAACTGAACTCCTTCCTAGTCATACGGGCCCCGTCTGGCAGATCTCCTGGGCACACCCGAAGTTTGGTTCAATCCTCGCATCGTGTTCGTACGACGGCAAAGTGATCATCTGGAAGGAGCAGACGGGAGCAGGTCAGGTTAGCGGCGGTTGGTCCAAAATAAACGAACACACTCTCCACGGAGCTTCTGGTACGTGTTATATAGTCGACACGAGACGTGAAATACTCAACATTGAACAGTGAACTCCGTATCTTGGGCACCCCATGAGCTTGGAGCAATCCTCGCATGCGCATCCTCAGACGGCAAAATCTCCGTCCTAACCTTCAAAAGTGTGTACTCTACAGCTGTCGAACTCCGTGCCTGGACTAACAATTACCTCTAGACGACGGTCAATGGGGTGCGGATATGTTCATTGGCCACGCCATAGGCTGCAACGCCGTCTCCTGGGCACCAGCGGTCCAACCGGGCTCCCTCATCGCTCCTCAACCAGCCGACGCAGCCCCCGGCTCAGCCTCCGTCTCTACCTCCAGTGTGAAACGTTTCGCCACCGCAGGTTGCGACAACCTCGTCAAGATCTGGGGCTACCGCGAGGACTCCCAGTCGTGGGTGGAGGAGGAAATTCTCGAGGGCCACACTGACTGGGTGCGCGACGTTGCCTGGGCACCGAACATTGGCCTCCCTCGCAGCTACATCGCCACTGCATCACAGGCGAGTTCTCAACTGTCTATCCCATCTCACGTTGAACACTGACTGGTTCACCGAAACCGGAATTCGAATCATGATATGATAGGATAAGACGGTGTTGATCTGGACTAAAGACACTCCCACCTCTCCGTGGGTGAAGACCGCCCTGGACCCCTCTGCATCTGGCACAGCCCCCGCGGGCGCGACTGCCACGCCCGGCAAGTTCCCCGACGTCGTCTGGCGCGTCTCGTGGTCCCTCGCGGGAAACATCCTCGCCGTTAGTTGCGGCGATGGCAAGGTGACGTTGTGGAAGGAGAACTTGAAGGGTGTGTGGGAGTGTGTTAGTGATATGTCTAGTTGAAGTGTCACTGGGGTTATGTCTCGTTGTTTGCCTTTCCTTTACGCTGTAGAGAATGCGGCTGCAGTATGAATAGTGAGTGAGCTGATTATTGTATCTTTATTGAGCTGGACCTCGATCGAACTACGTGTGCGTATGATCCGACGTCGGTGTGGGTAAGGCTCCAGGGACAATGGTGGATTCTCGTACGAAGCATATCCAGCGAAAAGCGAAGCAAGTTAATGAGCACACTCGCAAGAGTACACATGTCTCTCATAGAAGCGCGTTAACTGTTGTAATAACCCTGAGCATATATATCCGAAAGCAACGACATCTAAGACATTATAGCGATGTATTATCGTACAAACGAGTGGGGGTAAATGCTTCATCTACTTTTTAGCCTGCGGAAGAGACTTCTTATACGCCTCTACGAGCTCCTTCTGCGTATGTGGCAGAACAGGTTGATGCAACTGCAATACAACAATCAGTCGAGAGTATGCGATATCTCTAGGACAGCCAAAACGTACCTTGTACTCCATCGAGAACTCGCCTTTGCCCTGGGTGCTGCCACGTAAAGCGTTGGAGTACCCGAACATGTCGTTGAGAGCAACCTCTGCTATCGCCGTGAACTCGTCCTCGCGAACCTCACTATCGACGATAGTTCCACGACGCTGGTTCAATCCTCCTATGACGTTGCCTGTTCAAGTGACACTGTCACCATACTATTCACCATACGAAAGATACCTTATATGCGTACCTTGGAACTCAGCCGGGGCAACAACCTCAACCGACATGATAGGCTCAAGCACAACAGGCTTCATCTTGAGGTAGACCTCCCTCACCGCACCAATCGTAGCGAGCCTGAACGCCAACTCGGACGAATCGACAACGTGCTCGAGACCATCCTTGAGCACGAACCGAATACCCGTAATCGGGTACCCAGCCAACGTACCCTTCTCACAAGCCTCCAAGAAACCCTTCTCGACAGCAGGAATATACTGTGTCGGAACAGTCCCGCCCATGACTTCGTTGACGAACGCGACGTCCTTGCCCGTCTCAGGGTCCATCTCCATGGGCTCGATGTATCCGATGATACGGGCGAATTGACCGGCACCACCGCTCTGCTTCTTGTGCGTGTAGTGAAACTCGACGCGCTCGGTGGGCTGTTCGCGGAATGCGACGCGCGGTTTGCCGGTGGTGCACTCGACGTTGTATTCTCGGCGCATACGCTCGACGTAGATCTCAAGATGCAGTTCGCCCATACCGGAGATGATGGTCTATGCACACGAGCGTACCGGTCAAATTTGAGGTAAGATGAGATATGGAGATGCGTGTAACGTACTTCTTTGCTCTCTGAGTCGACGTGTACACGGAATGTGGGATCCTCCTTCTTGAAGCGGTTGAGAGCTCGAGAGAAGTTGGGGGACTCCTGGCCGACAGGCGTGAGAGATAATGAGATGACCGGGTCGGGCACGAACATCGATGTCTTCAACCATCACACTTTGTCAGCGTATAGATCGCACCTGCAGGATAGTTGGACGTACCATTGAAAAGTTGGTTGAGCCATCTGTGAACGTATCACCAGAAGCACAGTCAACACCGAAGATGGCACAAATCTCGCCGGGCCCAATTTCGTCAATGTCCTACATTTACAGTATGTTGAGTTCGCGGATATGGAAGCTAGTGATGTATATTCATACCTCCATTTCATTGCTGTGCATGCGAACCAACCGAGGAACCTTGACCTTCTTACCGGTTCGGGCGTGATAGATGAAAGATCCTTTCTTCATGCTTCCCTGATACACGCGAATGTAGGTCAATTGGCCATACCGACCCTCCTCAAGCTTGAACGCAAGCGCTACAAGAGGGGCAGCGGCAGCGGGAGCAAGAGGAATCGGAGGAGCATTGGCTGGCAAAGTGGTATCGTGTGCCGTTACGATACTCTCAGATGGCGTGGGTAGGTATGCGCAGACACCATCGAGCATGGGTTGGACCGCTGTGTTCTTGATAGCAGAACCGAGGAACACAGGGGAGAACTTGAGACTGACGGTTGCCCGACGAATGGCATCAGCAAGTTGGGCAGTCGTGGGTTCTTCCTCCATGATCACCATGTCTCCCATCTGCTCGTCGACTTCAGCAAGCTGTTCAATGAGCTCTTGACGCTTCTTCTTGGCCAATTCGAGGACTTCAGCGGGGATCTCGTCGGATTCAACGATTGTTTGACTAAACAACAATCAGCAGAGTCCAGAGAAGGTAAAGTAACTACTCACCCTTTCTCACCCTCGTGATAGATAGCCTTCCAACGAACCAAATCCACAACGCCTCGGAGTTCGTCTTCGACGCCGATAGGAACTTGCACAGCGGCAGCAGCTATTTTCAGCTTCTGTCGAATCTGGTCAACGATACGCCATGGGTTTGCACCAGGTCTGCAAGCCGTCAGTCAATAGGGTGCAACATTCAGAGGGCTCCGCCTACCTGTCCATCTTGTTGATGAAGGATATCCGAGGGACGTTGTACCGACGCATTTGTCTATCCACAGTAATCGTTTGACTTTGAACACCAGAGACCGCACAGAGAACCAGTATAGCTCCGTCAAGAACCCGCAGAGCGCGCTCAACCTCAATAGTGAAGTCTACGTGTCCCGGGGTATCGATGATGTTGATGGCATACTTCTCCTTATTACCAGTAGCAGGCATGGATGCTTCCCAGTCGCAGAAGGTGGCAGCGCTTTGGATAGTGATGCCTTTCTCTCTCTCTAGTTCCATACTATCCATCTTCGCTCCGACATTATCTCTGCCTCGTACCTAGCAATGACGCTCAGCAATGTTGAGTCAAGACTAAAGCTCTCCGATTGCATGCAAGACCTATTTGACATCTTATGGTATTTACAGATCGCTGTGAAGGTCACAAGCGAGCTGTAAGGCCATGCAACACAACCGGGAGCTACCAATGTATTAAATAGTACTTACTTCATGAATCGCGTTGATGCGCCCCGTGTAGTATAGGATACGCTCCGTCAAGGTAGTCTTCCCAGAGTCAATGTGGGCCGAGACACCGATATTCCGTTGGAACCGCAGCCTGGCATGGTCTTTATCCGACAGCGTATAAGTCGGGTACGTCGGTTGAGTTGTTTCCTCAGCCTCTGCAGATTTGGGCCTCACTGCAGCGGCTGTGGCTGCTGTCCTAAATGAGCCCCAAGTCCGTAGTGAGGCCAGACACCTTGGTGAAGCGCACGACGGCGCCGTCAGACGAAAGAGCATGGCCACCGCTGTCTCGCGTCGGTCAACACCGCGCTGGTTGAGACAATGAGTGCGGAGGATGTGCGGAGGAGGGAGGAGGGAGGAGGAGGAGGTAGAGGTGGCGGCCGTCCCCGCCGACACTGAAATTTCGCTGGCAAGCGCCCATATGGATCGAGATCAGCTGCGGTGGCCCAGGTGGTAAATCACCTCAAGTTCGACTCGAGGAAGGCGATCGTTCAAACGTTCAAGTGTTACAGTACATATTGCTACTTGCTACTCATACCGTCATCATAATTTTACGCTGTAGGTTGCATTCACAATTTTAATGTACTATTCGTAATGTAAATCAGTAAAAAAAGACTTCGATGCAATCTCGAACTCAAAGGCCACGGTCGCGGATAATGTGGGCAGTCCGAGTCAAGGTTGAGAACTCGTATAAATACGTTTATCTCACCAACTAGAGGAAACAATCATACACGCATTCTCATGAATTTACAATATGTCAACACTTAGACTTAGACACCGGAGGCAGATTACCAAGGTGCAGCTGCTGTATTCAACAAACCAAATGAGAGTGACTATTAACAGGGCCTACAATAGCAAAGGACCAATATGAAGTAAAAAAAGAACGTTGACATGCCTCAACAGCATATCATCAGCAACTACCCAACGAAATAGAAAATAAATAAAAGCGGCTATCTCTTTGCAGGAGACGTACGACCAAACAAATAGCAAGGATCACCATGTTTGACGATGCAAGAGAAACTCCTGGACGCTTAAGAGTCGGACCCAGACTGCTTGCACTTGGCAGCCTTCGGGCAGTTGGTCTGAGCCAGGTTCTGCAAGTTTCCATCCTACACAAATAAGCATGTTAGCTCTCGTGCACCAATGACCATCAACCCCAGACAAAAAGGTGTACGAGAAATGTAGCTATAGAGACTCACGTAGTCCCACGTGCAGGCACCACCAGCGTATGCGCATTGGTACCCGGTAAACTGGTTGATGAGCACACCAGTATCGCCGTTGTTGTCCCGAGGACAGGAGCAACCACCAGCCTGGCTGCACGCAGCATAAGTAGGGCAGTTCGTTTGGGCCGTGTTTTGGAGGGCACCGGTCTACGATTCATGGCTGGGTCAGTTCAATCCACAAACACAGTTGGAAAAATGGAGGCTGACCTTATCGTCCCAGGTGCATGCACCCCCGCCATAAGCGCATTGGAATCCGGGGTACACGTTGATGAGGACGCCGCTGTCGCCGTTGAGGTCGGTGGGGCACTCGCAGTCCCCGCCTCCACCATAGCACGAGAATGCAATGGTTTGGCCGGTGAGCGTGCGCTTCTGGAGAGAGCTCAATCCGAGGTCGACGTAGGACGGGGAGCGGACGTCAACGTGACGTCTGCCAGTGGCTGCGTTGGCTGAGGAAGTGAAGGCAAGGGCGAAGATGGCAAGGTTGGAGATGGTGAAGGTGGAGTGGAACATGTTGAAAGTATTAGATGGTGAACGGAGTAACAAATGTGGATGACAAGAAAATAATATAGTGAATGAAGTATCGAAACTGCTGAAGAAGAGAGGTGATTGTTGGTGAAAGACGAAGCACTCGCAAACCTTTCTTTATATAACCCCATCTCGACCCCATCCCTATTCTTCAGGAATATCTCGCAAACCGCTCGTTTCCCCGACTTGGTGCGCAGGACACGCCAAGGAGGCATCAGACACGGGCCTCGCGCGATTGCCTAGACTGGTGTCTGAGTCTAGCCAGCGAGACACCTTGATCCACCACTGCGTTTCGTGTCATTGAGGCTTCAAGGTGTGATAATCCCAGGCACGAACATGTTGTTCACGTCGTTACTGAGGCGCGATGCATCACGGAGCATGTTCCGCGGTGTCACCCATGTACGTTCGGTGCCAATGTACTAGTTGCGTTTCTTATGTGGCTGACGTGTGGGTCGTAAGCGACGACGCGGTGGATGTGGAGAACCGTTCGATGGGCGGCCATATATGCTGTATGTGCCTTTATATCCACGTAAAGTCCCACTAAACCTGTCTATGTGCAATTTTCTCAGATTATTGTGTTAGTTCCCAGTGTGAAGTGCACGAGGAGATGCCGACCAACACCCACCATCTTCACACGTCTCCAGTGACTTGACAAAACAAGAGAAGCACCAGATGATCCTTCAAAGCTCGGACAGTCAGTTATCACCGTCTGCCACAACCGTGAGTTCAAAACACGCACCCTTCCCTCCGATATTGACAGAGAACCTCAGGTGTTTGATGTGCCGATAACGGGTCGCTGATAAGTTCGGACATGACGGTTTTCACTTTTGCTCACAGTCGAATGGGTATCATATCTTTCTAGTGCCTGGTTAAAAGGACGAAAGTCTCCGCTACACCCATTTGTGACGGGTTTTGATCCAATCATCCACAGGTCCTAGGTTCATTTCGATAAATAGTGCCATATATTGATTGCATAACAGCAATATCATGCCGCGAGGCCAGCACCGTTATACATCCATTCGCCCGATAGCTGCGACTGTCAGCATTCCCTCCAACGCATGATTAGGGAGCTGTCAGAGCAAGGATTAGCACCCGCTTTCTATAGCAAAAGGCAGCGAAAGTACGTACGACACCGGCAGACACGGCTCCTCCAGCATCTTCTATGGATTGTGGATCAACGGATATTGATACTCTTATCATCGGTAGGCGCAGACTTTTCGACGGTAGGACTTCTCGAAGATGTTTTCTGGCGTTGAGCATAGCCAGCATTGAGTTGAGAGTCGCTGCGAAGGCGGTTATGAGAGGAGCCGCATACGGATGAGTGGCACATCACATACCTTTCGGAAGGACAAAGAAAATGCCCATGTACATGAACGTTTGTGGGTATACCGCGTACTGTATCAATCAGGATCCGTGTCAGCTGATCGAATGGTTTTTATGCATCAAGAGGAAGATGTACGGTGATGAGACAGGCTAATGCGATCATACTGCGCAGAGGGATTAGACGAGCAGTGATACTGGGAGATATACGAGAGACGTACGTAGGTAAGATCCCAGCTTGAATAGTAAACAATCTCAGTCTGTTGATCAACGGATACGCCCTGAACGAAAGGTGGCAATGTCAGCAGGGTACATGATGTCGGTGGTAAGATTAGACCCACGTCTCCACACCGTGTCCCATCTTCCAGAATAGCCAACATAGTGTCGTAGATATCCCTATATCAGCTGTTGCAGATGTCGCTAGGCCTGCATAAACGGAGAACTGATATCGATATGTGAGCGGTTAACAATAAAGAAACTCGACAAAGTAGGCGTACAGAGACCGCTTGTTCAGCAAGTGCACTAGGTGGGTGTGACACACTAGTATCGCGAATATGTAAGTATATTTGGCGTTGAAGGCTGGGCCTACTTACGTGACTACGCCATAGACTAGATGAGTCATATATTAGCCTAACCGCACATCAGGTAAATGAGTGCGTAATACTGAACACTCACAAATACCGAACGCTACAATTTAGTAAGTTAGCTCAGCAGGCATTTCCTGATTTCTGCGCATCAACGAACCTGCCGATACCAAAGATGGGATACCCTGCAAAGTTCATGAGAATCACGGCAGCTCATTCGTGCATAGCACTCTAGATACGACATACAAGAAGGGTGGCGCATAGCCGACGTTTCCCGGATACTGGTATACAAGATCAGCGTTGAAGAAAGTGTGAGGGCATTTGGAAGGTATACGTACGATGTATGATGCGTTGTATAAATATGCTAGAGGAGAAAGGAATTGTCAGCCCCCACGGAAGAATGTTGGGAACGAGAGCAGTTCTTACCATCGTACAAGAAAATCGCTCAGATTCTGCGATGTGTTAGCGAAAGTTGATGTGTCTGCGTCTTATACCTCCTGTTGCAAACGTACCGATGCAATTATCAAGGCCTTTATCGTGTCCAAGTTGGTTATGGCTACTAATAGAGGTAATAGGCAGAGAGAACTTACCCCGTCAGTCCTGAGCGGTCATGTCAAATGAGGCTTCAGAATATTCTGAACTAGTGAGTGAAATGGACGGACCAGAGTGTTCCCGTACCAGGCGCCCTTCGACGGCCAGTGATCAAGAAAAAGTACATCGTCGAGAGGACGAATGAGAGATGCAGGGTGTCAATTATCCTATATTAGATAGTATAAGCTTCGGTAAAAGAAATTTTTGGGAACTACTTAGATGCGAAGACACACACCATAGAATATTTATCTATTGCAAGGTCAACATTGGTTGTTTTCTCGCGCGATCAGCGTTGAACTTGAGCATTTGAACATTGGTAGCTTACCATGCTGCGCATCATTCTGGGATCCTTTGTAAACACCGTGTTATATATGCATGTCTGGATACACGTGATGCCATAAAGGCTGCCGTGACGATCGCGCAGTAAACGGTCAACTTCTACACAGGATGACTATACACGGAGACACGTACAACGCCGAGCACATGCAACCAACCAGAGCGGCCCCGTAAGTATTTTCAATCGTAGCTTTCATGATATGGCCCGCACAAAACCCGTGCGTCCAGCGCAATGGGCAATAACTTATAGGACTGTGGGTGTGAGGGGAAGGTGAGACTGACCGGAGACTGAAATGCAAGCCGTTGGGGTGCACTATATATATGCTAGTATCTGTGCCTGTTGACGGTGGCGATTTGAGAATGAAGTCAATGCAACATATAGGGATCAGCGCACGGCATAAGATGATCAGGAACAAGAGAAGCGAGACTTACGAGACTGCGCATCTGACGAGGATAACTGTGGCGACAAGGTAGTGATGCGATTTGCTGTAGTAAAATGTTGTAACATGGTGTAACGATAAAACCTGCTGAGAGTATTTTGTGGAATGCCTGGTATTCACTCTACATTCGAAACACAGAGAAGCGCCTGTCGCAATCTACCCCCTGTCGTGGGAAGAGGATGATGATGCATCAGTAGAAAGATGCTCAGAGTATGGGGGAAACGCTTACGGTCATCCTGACATGTTTCAAAGCGGCTCGCCTATTGGTCAGTAAACGATGTGAATATGAAGAATGGTCACAGGTTGGGTCCCATTCCGATATGCGGCTACGGGTGAATAAGCACTTTATATACTGGGTTTGTGATGAATGACGTCTTAAAATGCGACATGCCACGACCCGGATGATTCTGTATCTTCTTTAGCGTCCGCCTCTGGTCGGTCCATGCCCGGAGTATCCACAGCAAGCTCCGGCAATATCCCCGCGGTTTTCTTCGATACAATGATATCATGACACGGCGACAGAAAGGTATTGTAACGATCCACTCCTTCAGCAAATGCACCAGAGACCATTTGTTTCATCTTCTGCAGCACAGTCTAAAAGGTAGTTCAGTAAAGTTGTATCCTGCACGCCCAGGCTGACGGAAACGCTTACAGGCAATTGGAATCTAAAATAACACGCCGTTTTGAACGTGATTGCGAACGATGCATTCGGGACGCCAGTCATGTCGAGTAATACGCCTCCACGAGCGATCTGTGCGTCCGATAATGCGTATGTCACCACAATATTGCGGAGTGCATCTGAGGTAGGCTTGAAGGGAGGCAGGAACTCCTGAGGATCCGAGTGTAGATACTTGTAATGCAGCTCCAGCCGCCTAGGGCGAAACAGCTACATCAGAGAACGATGCCATGATGGACCATCAGTTGGCCCTGTACGGCAAAAACACGATGTTTTGTATAGGCTTACTTGCAAAAAGGCCACGGTCTTGACACACCATTGAAGACTCAGAGTGTCGACACACCGCAGCTCGTCAACCCCTTGTGGCGGCAAGATACTTGCTAGAGTCATCTCTTTGACTTCAAGGCTCTTCAGCACATCCCATAGGACAGGAATGATTGTTCCGGGGGCGCGCTCTCCCTTGAAGTGTACGATACGAAGTCGCACGGCGTGGTTCTTCAACACCTTCGCAAGGGTCTCTTGAGCAGACCGGGGAAATGTGGCCAAATCTTCGTTTTGGCCACAGTCTTCGATACATAGCTCACGCACATGGTGAACTTTGCTAGCTAGATGAGCTATCCGCCGTAGCATACGGGGTTCCTCCCATTCAACCGATCCGAAAGCACCACTGAAGATTTTATCCTCGTCGAGGGTAAGCGGAGGGCTGTACTTGGCTTTGACGGTGCTAACGCGAAAGAGGAGGCGATAGGTAGAGTAGATCCAGTGGGAACAGACATCATGGAGGAGTCGGCAGGAGAGTGATAGCGACCATAGACATCTATAGCTCGTTTGGGAGTATATCGGTGGCCGAGCGCCCTTGTGAAATGAAAGAAATTCAGCTACGATGGCGAGCAGAATATCGTAGGGGAGGTTCATCAGGTTCATCGTGGTTTGAATGAGAGGATAGGGGGAATGTAGAGAATTAGGGACCTTGCACGTTGAGGCCTCGTGTTGTACGTATTGAGAAGCCTGTGTTGGTTGTTAAAGCGGGTCTAGGCATACAAACGCGGTCATTCGGTATACGGTATAATGAGATGGAAACGCACCAGATGTTTATGACTATCATCCGTCAGGTTACCATCCTGCATGAGCCCATGAAGAGAAAACGTGATATATGCACATCAGGCGGAATGTTGGAGCTGATCTGGGCAGCAATTCTCCGACAATAGACATTAATATATTCTGTAACGTGAACGATCACGGCAACACCAAAATACAGATCAAACTATAGTCACTGCTTAGCATATCAGCAATACGCAAACAAGCAAGAAACTGTGACTAAGACGCACTATCATGAGGTCTGCTCGTTCTTACTCTTCTCATAACACTCCAACGTCACACTAGCGAGGAAACCAGGGATACACTGCTCTTGCTCAACCCAATAGTGCATTAGCGACGGTAGATCCTGTGGCCCCCCATCACCTTGTGCGACAAGCTGCATTCGCATGTGCTCATCTTTCCCTGCCGGTTGGAAAACGAATGCAGCGTTCAAATCAAACTGTGACGTGACGCGAACCTGGCCGTTCGGATAGAAGGCGAGCTTGACACCAAGGATCGAAGCGACAGCTGCTCTGAATTCTTCGGACTTCGCTGTGAAGACCTTGGGGTGATAGTTAGTACGGAATGGGAGAGGACACGCTGGGTGTTACGTGTACCTGCTGTAAACGTAGGAGTCGCTTCTCCTTTTGCTTCAACGTCTCTTGGAGTTCCTCCTTCTCGCGATTCACCGCCTCCCAGCTCTCCCTCGGGACGAGCTCTTCGGACGAGCCAGCGTCAGAGACGACACCATTGCTCTCGAGATCTTTCA
The DNA here is from genome assembly GCA_037042295.1 of Irpex sp. Y119-03. Classification (NCBI taxonomy): domain Eukaryota; kingdom Fungi; phylum Basidiomycota; class Agaricomycetes; order Polyporales; family Irpicaceae; genus Irpex; species Irpex sp. Y119-03. The sequence goes on along the minus strand of JAXQKB010000944.1, from coordinate 252,819 downwards.
GACGTCTGAGCAAGGCTTCGTTTTCAGTCTTCAAACGATCCATAGCCGCCTGGCTGAGGTCTGCCCACTGTTGCGCAGGGTTATCACGTAGCGAAAGGATGCGTACACCGGGCGGGACGTGCCGACCGCCGCCTATCTCGCCACGCAGATCAAACAGCGTCTGCTCAAGTTCCTCAATCTTCTCGAGGTGCTTTTCCGTCTCTACTTCTGCTTCTCTGAGGGCTGAAGGAGAGTGTGAGCATATCAAATTCAAAGAGGCGACAACTGTTACGGACCTTGCTCTGCCTTTGATGCAGCGGCTTTGGCGGCCTCGAGCTCATCTAACAGCTCTTGACGTGGACGTCCACCGCCAGCCACTGATGGGTCGCCTCCGAGGTCTTCGATCTCCTTCTGGAGCGCGTCCAATGTAGCTTTATACTCTGAAACTAGTGATTCCAGCTGTTCCACGCGTTCAACAGTAGCCTCATCGACTTTGTTATCCTCCTGATCGGCAGCCTCTGCTTCATAACTTGCCTAAACGTACGTCAGAGCCTGTTTGTCGTCATGTCAGAAGAAGTGACGTACCAACATTGCTTTGAGATAGCCAACTTCTCTCTCTGTGAGCTGTACTCGGAGCTGTTGGCGATCTGACTTGCTCTTCAGAAGCTCCAACTCGGCTTTCAGCTTTTCATTAGCATCTTGCTCTTCAGCGAGGCGCAGTTGAGCGTCGGCCAGCTCTTTGTCGCGTAATTGTAAAACAGCTACCGTAGCGTCGCGTTCCTCTGAGAGCCGTGCGAGATTCAGACGAAGCTCTGAAATGCTCTTGGTGGCGGAGAGTGGTGTGCTCTTCCTCGCGGCCCTGGCAGAAAGTAAGAATAGGTCGCATACGTAGTGGATACCAAATGTACCATTCCTCTGTTTCCTTTCTTGCGGCTTCCAGCTTCGCCTCGAGGATTGTGACCTGCTCTCGAGCCTGTTCTGCGCCGTGCGCTTTCCTCTCTAGTTCGCGAATCTGCTCCTTCAGAATTTCGGCGTTGGCCTGTCGCTTGCGAAGGTTCGAAAGCTCCGACTTCATCCTTGAATTCTCGCTTTCGACGGCGCGCAAATGGTCGGCTTGTCGATGTAGTTCGTCACGGACGACCGCCCAGTTCTCGTTGTCGACTACGCGTTGAGCTACTTCATCCTGCGCTACGGAGAGCTCGTTCAATTGGATTTGCAGTTCTTCGATATTGTGACTGCGTGATGCGGCGATATTCTTGAATTCTAGTAGTTCTTCATTGAGCATCTGCACTTGCCGCTCAAGGTCGAGGACTTGCGAGTCTTTCTTCGCGATATTGTGGTCCCATATCCTCCTCTGCGACGAATATGCGTCTTCGAGCTCTTCGTACTTGGATTCGAGTTCAGCGAGTGAGGTCCTCAAAGCACGGATGGTACTGTCGGATTTGCGCTACATTGACCGTCTGCAATATGTCTCTCATCCTCTGCCACTGGAGGTGATAAACTCACTTTCTCAGCCTCTCGCTCGACTTGTTCGCGCTCTCTTCCTTCACGCTCCTCCTTCTCCTTCTCTCCAAGGAAATGCACATCTCCTCTCAGCCTGTCGATTTCGATTTCCTTCTCGCGTAATTTGGTTTCCAGCTCCACTTTCGCGGTCTGCGCTGCTAGCACCTGTCGCTCCAGAGATGCTTGAGCCATATGCGAAGTAAATGCTTGTGTGCGCTGCTTTCTCTTTGCGGTGGATAGTTGCGGGTCTAACGAAATCATGCGTCGTGAGATGTTGGACTTGGCTATAGCAATGAAGCATAGACCACTGACCACGTTCCAGTTCAGCCGCTAAAGAGTCGCGTTTCGGTGCAGATGACCTGGAGAGATACGAGCTGAACGCCGACGACTTGCTGATTGGTGTCGTGAATTCATCCTTGTTCATTGTTCTCTCGTTCTAGTGACGGCGGGTGGTGGTGGTAGGACTGCAAGTTCGGGCCACACTAGGCGCCTCGCTGCTTGCCTCTTACCTTCACCTGTTTTCTGCTTCGACATGTCGGACTTCGAGGGCTCTGACCTAACAGACTTGGAGGACGAGACATGGACACAAAATACGTCGGCGTCGCAGAAGAAGAAGAAGCAGACAGACAGCGACGGATACCGCATCCGCGGAGCTTTGAAGGCGCCCCGTTCGACAACCATCTCTGCTCGTCACTTGCTCGGTGTGTAGCAGCAAACAACTGCTTGACGTCCTCTGAAACGGCCATCTGAACACTTTTAGAGCAACTGCATGAGAATGATATCGACTTGGACGCGGAGTACCAACGAGGCAAGAACAGCTTAACATTGCGAAGGATGAGACGCTGAATTGGGTCTTTAGATGTTGTGTGGCCTATAACGAAACAGATGGGTGAGTACACGATATGTTCTAAAGCTGACGACAACAGAATCTGAGCGCACTATTTGCTGCAGGCCTCATTGACTCCATGTTCCGGAACTTCTATATTCCCCCGGTCATTTTCTGTGAGTGTGTTACATTTTTGTCGCCGTGCCTCTAATTTATGATTCTCCAGCTGTCAACGAAGCGCCAGATGGATCCGTCAAGAGAGTCTGTATCGACGGGAAGCAACGTTTAACGTCAATATGGAGGTGAGTGCTCGTCGTGCATGGCTATAAGCATCGTGGCTGAGTGAATGATGGTTCGGTGCGTGCTCTTGCAATATTGATAGATTTATGGAAGGGCTGGTACGTTTAGATACTCTGTAAAATTCGCCGTCCGCTCATCTTTTGGTAGATACCACGTAACGTTGTCCATTCACATTTACTGTACCACTGCTAACGCGGATGTGTTCCAGACAAGGATCCGTATGTATTCTCTTTCTAATCGATAATAGTACTATGCTCATTCCCAACTAGGTTTACGAGCGAGAAATATTTCTTCAAGGACATCCCTGATCGAAGAGAAAAGGGCAAACTACTGCCCGAGAGGTACCGGAAGATTTTTGAGAACAAACAGATCGTACGTCCCGCATACATGCTGCTTATAGCACTGTCTTAGGTCGGATACAGGTTTGCATGGAATACGCAGACCTAACAGATAGCAACGAGAGAGAAGTATTCCAGGTGAGTCGTCTCTTGACTCAGTGCATTCATCACGCTCATAGTCTATAGCGAGTACAACTTGGCATGGCCCTCACGCCCGCAGGTGGGTTCCAACATAAAACCGTTTCGGACAATAACTCGCTCACACCTCACACGCAGAGAAATTGCAGGCTATTCACAGCGATGCTGGCGTTTTTCTCCACAGCTTACAATCTGAATACGTCACCGAACGTCTGGCTGAGCACCTTGATTGGGATGTCGCTAGAGCTGCAGATTTCCGGTGCCTCGCCACGGCCATATACCTGATCGAGAAGGGCGGAACTTCAATGGCCGCACCTGGAATCACCACTCTTCATAAGTGGCTGGAAGAAGCAGACGCATTCTCGGATGCAACTTCCGCGAGCTTGCACCAGACGTTTCAAATATTCGTCTGGCTTTCCGAGGACAAGCAGTGTTCGAAGTGCTTCAATCTCGAGAAGGATCGAAAGAAACTGAAGGTCTCACCGTTGGAATTCATCGCTTCAGCGGTCTTGATCAATACGTATAAGTCGAAACTGACGCTGAAGCAACTCTCAGAGGCAATCAGGAACATGCGTAACGACGTCCGGTCGGTGGAGCAAGATATTCGTCTGAATACCCGATGCGTGCGAATAGTCATGACCTTCATCAAAGGTCTGAAAGCATCGTCAATGAAATCCGACCCTGACAATCCGGTGGCGACCGTCGCTATCAAGAAGCTCTTCAAACCAAAAACTAAAGTCGACGAAGACTCGGATGAAGAAGAGCAGACGAAGTCGCCAGCAAAGAAGCCCGTGGTCAAGAGAAAGCGAGAAGACAGCGACGATGAGTGGCAGCCGCAAAAGGCCTCCTCGTCTCAGCGGACTACTCGGCAGTCACCCGTCAAACGATCACCCCCAAGTGCCGTCAACGGTCACACAGAATCGGCTCGCACATCTGCGTCAACATCCGCACTGCCTGCCAGACCTCCGTCGCCACCGTTCTCCGCCCCTCCACTTCCCTCACCTTCCCTTCCTCCTCCACCGCCACCAGAGCCCCGTGTCCATCCAGATCGCCTTGCCGCCCTTCGGAACGCGAAGATTGGCGTGCCCGTCCCAGTCTATCAGTCACCGTATTCAAACGGACAACCAGGGCCTAACGATCCACCGTATCCTTCTCCCAACAGCCAATATGCGCCGTATCCTCCTCCACGATGGCAGGAGCAGCCGCCTATGCGCCTTGGGCCTCTGACACCTGCTGCCGACGTCGGGCCTCCTCCATACGGTTCGGACCCTCAGGGTACGTCACACTCGGGAAGTGGATATCGTGATGATGGCCGGTTGAGTAGCAATGGTGCACATCCGTCTTCAGCTCCTTTGCAGTCAAGCCAGAGACCTGGTCCGTATGGCAGGGAAGACTACGACAGGGATAGAGGGTATAATAGGTATTCTAATTCGAGGTATTCGAGATGAACGCCATAGCAGGCTTTAGTAGGTGCTGCCTTCGTTCTGAAACCGGCATCGCGCTAATTTTGCTGCTCCTTCACAGCTTAAATTGTCTCCGGGATTCCTTAAGGACGTTTGTTTTTGCATCATGCGATGGTTCCGGTCGCGGCCCCCCTTCAACCGATAGAAATTAGGGGTTGTCTGAAGGCACCATCAGCCTGGGTTATTCTGCGTATAATTTACCATATGTCGACCACGCAGCGTAGTAACATTGCATTGCATTGTACATGGTGTACCAACGATCAACACAAGATGTGCCACTCTGCCCAGTTGGGCTATGTTCTGCTCAAGAAATCGGTACTGTGTATTATAAGGTAAGAGAAATACAGGGTTGAGAATTCCGTCGTCAATCGTCAAGTGCGTTTTAGTTTGGCGGATATGTAACCAATATCTAAAGATAGTAGCGGAAGTTTGGGTGCCTATGTGATCTCATGATTAGCTTTTCGTTCGACACTCGACAACGTCCAACTCGACTGACCTATCACCAAAATCACCAAGATCCTCTCCCAACATATCACCCTTCTTCACTTCATGACCAGCCGCCTGATCACGCAGGGCATTGTCGCGTCGGTAGCTCCACCACATGATAATTCCAGAAACAAAGGCGAGAACGTAGCAGCCGAAGTTGACCGCATGTCCTTGGACGAATCGTGGTGCCCACTCGGCTCGGTAGATCTGCCCGGAAATGGCACCGCCGATGTTGCCCATGGCGAAGATGACCCCAGTGGCGGCTGCACGCTTGTTCGAGCCTGCAATGTTCTGTGCTACCCATGCCCACATCGTCGAGATCGGGATGAACCTTGGCAAGAAATGGGCATGAGCGGGAGGTTGTTGCCACTGAAAGCAAAGGGGAAAAGACGTACATGAACATGACGAAGAAGAACATGATATAGCGAGCAACTAGGTTTGTGGTGGCCATCAAGACGATGAGGGCGATACTGGTGACTGACACGCCGACGAGGTAGTGTATGATTCTATGGCCGTACCGGTCTGTTGTCCATCCAGCAATAAGAACGATGAGGAAGCCGAAACCTGGATCGGACATGAATATAGGCTTCGCTGGGACCGCACAACATAGCACCAATGCTCACCGTACGGAGGGACACTCATCAACGTGGCGGAGGTTCCCTTGTACCCAAGACCTGTAACCACCGTCGGCAGGGAGAGAATGACGCTGTACACCGGAATATAGTTCGTTAGGTACATGAAGCCCCACAGATACACCCTCCAATCCGTAAATGCGGTCTTGATCTGATGACTTGAGTACGACTCTTTGGCTTTCAGTGCACGGTCTGCCTCGTTGATTAGAATAATGGCGCGACGTTCTTCCTCGGAGAGCCATCGCGCAGTCGCTGCGTCGCTGCTCATGCAAAAAAATGCAAGAAGACCCAGACCAGCGGTGATGACACCTTCGACAATGAAAATCCATCTGGGTTGTGGATCAGAGGAATGTCGATGCGAGCAGTCAATAGCCTACGTACCTCCAACCAGCGATACCGTGTGTTCCATCGAGGGCGTGTATGGCTGTAGCGAGGAGACCGCCTGAAGATCTTTATTCAGTTGTCTGATAGTTGTGTGCGACGCCTATGAGCACTCACCAAAAGCACCAGTAAGCTGGGATAAACAGGAATTCAGTCAAGCCAAGAGACATTGTGTATATGAGGTCCAGCACTTACCGATACAGTCGAGTAAAGGACGGCATAACGTCTTCCTTGCAAATCGCGAGGGTACCACGATCCAACTATATGCGAATGAGCAAGCAGATGATGCACATAATTTGGGAGACTTACGCCAGAAAATGATACCTGGAAGGAAGCCAGCTTCGACAAGACCCAGGAAAAATCGGGCTGCACTCAAACCGGCGGATGAATTAACTAGGGAGGTCAAAGCACAGATCGCCCCCCACAAGATCTGCGATACTGTTGAATTTCGGATCAGCACGAGAACCAAAGTACTACTCACGGTCATGATAGGTATGTACAATGACGGTCCGATTCGTTTGACGATGATATTCGATGGGACCTCGAATATCACATACCCTAGGAAGAAAATCGACAAGGCGAGGTTATACTGGTTGTCCGTCAAGTGAAGCTTCGCGTAAAGCCCAAGGACTTTTGCGCTTCCAATGTTTGCCCTGCAAACACAATTCGTCAGCACAATCGATACTTCATTAGCAAAAGCGTCTTGCCTGTCAATGTAAGACGAAAGATAAAGTATCACGGCGACTGGCATAATGTGCCAGTCGACCTTTCGCCATGCACGTTTCACGACTTCCTGATCAAGGGAGTCCAGAGGGTTCTCCAAGACGGATGCGCCGCCCTTCTCAATGGACTTGCTTGACGCTGCATCGCTCGTTGGAGTGGCACTCATGTCTGACAGTATACAGAGAGCGTCGAGGGAGAAAGGGAACTCACAGGTACTTTACGCATCTTCCAGGTATTATACGGTGGATGAAATATGATCGTCATTCATCAAATTTCGAAAAGCCATAGAACAGTCACAGAACATGTTCCTGGCCTGCATCGTTCTTAGACTTCTGGCATTTAAAGCACGCAATTCATACCGGCGTCTACGACTAAACACGCAACGGGATTGGCTGGCACGGCTTCGTCAAATTGGGCCAGTATTGCGACGTTGCAAAAAGAGGCGCCGATGCTCCCTGAAGATAGGGTGAGTGCGGTATAGATGTCCGAATTTCAGGTTGGTGCACCGTCGACGCACAGATAGGGATCCCGAAGCGGAGCATTCAAGGAGTTGGGCTCGGCGAAGCGGGTCGAGTGTAAAACGTAACGCACGAGCAGACACGGGCAACATATACTTACTTATACGAATCAGTGGACGAGTCTCGTGTAGATAAAAACGATACACGTACAAAGAGAGACTCGAGCACCCTTGGGTCAACAACGTTCACTAGTAAGCAATCACAACTACTAGTAGGGAAGAAAAGTCAGCTGGGGATACAGAAGGTCGACGTTTAAGGGAAGGCTCCCAACCATGATCTCGTTTACAGCCTCTATACCCTACTGAGCAGAGTGCTTATGAAGATACCTGTCTACCTCATCCCAGCTCAGTCTCTCCCTTTCTTTCCCAGTTTCTTGGCCACGCCTCACTTCTTCTGCATCGAGCGCCCTCCAATCTTCGTACGTCGTAACTGTGCCCTGTGCGACAGCCTCTTGAACTTCCGCTGGCACCGCATCCACGTCCACCTCGCTGGGAAGTACCTCAACACCGTCAGTGTCTGCGTGCGTGGTGCTTGCATTGAAAGCGTCGGGGAATGTTCCGCCCAATATCCTGTCTGCGACTCCGTACGCATTCATCATCGTCGTAGCAAGGACTCCTCGAGCGCCGATACCAGCCCATCCACTGGTGAACACTCTCTTCACAATTTTCCCGTCGGCATCCAGAACCTGCCCACCTTCGTTACGAACGTGTCCGACCGAAGAGTCGTACCATGGTGTATTTGGGTCGGCGTGATGACCAAGGGCAGTAACGACGAGCGACGTAGACAGTTCTGAGTGGATACCAGTGGGAACAGCAGACTTTGTAGGAGAAAGAGCGGTGTGTGCGAGGTTCAATGTGAGCGGATACTCTGATTCGACCCCGTCAGCGACCTGTTGTACTCCCACCGGAGAACGGAAGAACGACAGATCCCATGACTTCTCGGTTTCACCAGGTTTCGCTGCCGAGCCTTTCTTCAGTAGGTCCAAAATACGCTTTTGCTGCCGTTCGAGCTTGGGCCCTGCTTCAGCTTCCTGGATCATCGACGGATCGAGAGGAACGAAAGAGGTGCCTTCGAGAGCCAACATTTCGCGAAGCTCCTTTGCCGTGAACGCAGCCTGTGCAGGTCCTCGACGGCCTACAATGCTAACATGTCGTACTTGAGACCGCGAGAGGACGTCGAGTACGTGTGCTGGCACGTCATATCTCCCTAGACGTTCGGGGGACGAGAGTAACATGCGTGCAATGTCTAATGCGACGTTTCCATTTCCGATGACTGTGACATGCTTCGTCTTGTGGAGAGGTGGAGGCGGCGTTCCGGCGGATGCTGGATGAGCTGTGTACCAGTGCACCAGTGACAATGCAGGAATGACGTTGGAAGAGTAAGGTATGAGAGGGTGAGCAGTAGGTACAGTGCACCCAGATGCTAGTAGAAGATGTGTATACTGTGGCAGCAGTTTGGACAGAGGAATGTTGAGAGCGTGCGGAATGGGCGAATGTTCATTTGAGGATGCCACGTTCACGTTGCCAAAAAATTTGAACCGAGGGTCTGTAGCAGCTGCGTCAAATTTGTGTGTACAGTTCTATGTTCTATGAGAGTCTCTTCAGTACGTATGAACAAGCTACATACCTTGACTTCCGGGTGATCTGGGGCTACACCGTAGCGGACCAGCCCATGCGGGGCCCAAAGACGGTCGTACATATGTACCCGAAGCGAGTCATAATGGCTACTCGAAGGAGGAAGTAGGGATAGTAGACGTGATGCTACATAGAACGAGGATGGGCCAGCACCCACAATGGCTAACTTGAGAGGAGGCATTGAGAGGCAGCCACCGAACGGAGAGCCGTCTGCGTCTTCAATTCCTTTTCCTGGCAAGCTCTCAGAGAGATTGAAGAATGCTAAAAAGGAGTGCTACTGACCTGCGTTACAGCCTACGAGTTAGTACTTCTTGAGCCTTTTGTGCTGAGGATTTCATGATGAGTCAGCGGCACTGAATTGAATCATCGCCCGCAGTTCCGGCGATCAATATGATCGATCAATACGCCACGGCAGCGTTAGTTGCCTGATTTGGTAATTGCCCTAGGCCGACCACCATCTGGTTTCTGGTGTCCCAGAAACATACTCTCCTTGTTATACAGTTATCTCACGAGATATCGTGCCTATTGTCACCACGCTGACATGACGCCCCATGCGACTTCCTCACTTCTGAATCTTCCCTCCGAGGTTACTGAATCCATCATCGTTCTCGCTGCAGCTTTTGGTTCCCCAACAGCAGTTTCAGCTGTGGCAAAGACATGCCGCTCGCTGCGTCAGTTGGTGTACGAGGCTCCCGACCGTCACTTGTGGCGAGAGCTCTTTCTTGCCACCTTTGACGACCCGCGGTTGACTCTCAAGACAGACGGCGCCCTGACCGAGGAGGCGAGCTACGTTTTGGCGGAAGGAGGCATCGTACCGGAGTACGAGGAGGATAAACGAGTGTCGGAAGAAGCAATAGATGCTTTTGACTGGGGTGGTGAGTTCCGAGCGAGAGTGTGGGCCCGAAATTACTTGCGTAGTCTATCGAATTCGAAGGGCAAATCCTCCGTCACTCGCGAACGACACGAGCTTAACACAAATGCCATCTCCACCGTCCTACGCATGATTGAGACCGCTCGACCCAGCCCTCCTGTCCTCATTCTCGCTCGCCCTTCATCACAGGACTCGGATTCGGACGACGAGACACCGAGCTCGTGGGCGCCCACTTTCCCCCCTGCCCCAAGCGAATACAAGGCTTACCTCAACGACAAAGGCTCATCGGATTTCGCCTCCAAACGACCAACACCATCGTCTTCCGGTCCTTTCGAACCAGACGTAGACTTCTCCGTCAACATTAGATGGCTCCAAGAGATAGTCACGAATGGGTTGCCTCCGGATCTTATCAAGAAGCTGTCGGGAAAGAGGCTTTATGGCGGCTTACAGGGGGTGTGGGACTCTCCGGCTCTAGCGCATGAGATGCGTGCGTTCTGTCAGCTCATCTGCTGCACTGGCTTCGTTCCTATTCCTCAGCCCGAAGAACCTGTGGCCACAGAACCCGAGACTATCCCCACTCCTGCGTCCAACGCCGATGGCGAATCTCTACTTTTCTCGAACAGACCCGCTCTCGGTGTAGTCGACGCGTCTTCTACCGACGAACTGCCTATGACGATCAAGGACCAGCGCATCAGGGCGCGCCGATTTGCTCGCATGCGCGTTTATAACCTACGGTACCTGAACCAGGCGAGACACTGGGGCCCATATCTACTTCCCGACAAGCTCGATAACACTGCCAGCAAGGCGGATGTTAGCAGGATGTTCCTCGGCCCTGTCTTGGATTTTCTGAGAGACCATCTCGAGACGCATTGGTTGCATCAGCACGACGATGACAGCGACGACGAGGCCGACCATGACCATTCTTCATCGGATGGTGAATACGTTGACGCAAATGATGAGGAAGATACCAGCGACGACGACTCTGATTACGGCATGACCGAGCTCGAAACGGACGGTGCTGAAGACCAAAGTAGTACTGGAAATCAAGATGAAGACGATGGAAGCGAACGCGACGAGGGGGAACAGGACCCAGGCGAAGAGTACGCCGATGAACCCGATACGCAGTCACACGAGGAGGACGGCGTTCTACTGGATATACACATGGAAGTAAACCCTGATGGCGAGCCTACGCATGTACATATCGACATCCCCGCCGAGGAGCATGTGCCAGCCCGTACACCAACCCCAAGCGAGCTACGTGCGGACTGGACATTCCTCGCTGCCGCTAGAATCGTTATTGAGGAGAATCTGCGGGAGTTCGTCGAACCGAATGATCTGGCTGGCTTGCTCTCGCTCGAGCTACTCCGGAGACACAGTGCACCGAAAGTCCTGAAGGCACCGGAAGACGTTCAGCGTTCTGCTGGTAGTCCGTCGCAGGTCGTAGAGGGTGGCTGGGATTGGGCGGGTGTGACCGGTTCATGGCGGTGAGTTGGCATATCGATGGCTTGTACAGCGTCCAGTTCTAACAGCAGCGTCCATGCTAGGCGGTGTGTTTGCTGGATGGACTACAGAGCCCTTATCAGTTAGTCATGCACCTGCGTCTACATGATCGACTTGAGCTTACCATTACTTCATAGGGGAGAATGCTAGAAAAGTAGGTTCAATCGTTCGTTGTGATTACCTCCATGCTAAATACCCTTCGCATTAGCCTCAGCATAGCTTCCCCGACGTCTTAATTCGCGAGGCCAATCGTATCGTCCCGACCGAGATCCACATTGAGTCCTACTCTCCTTGCTCGATTCCAAAGTACCGTCATCGCCCGGACATCCACGTCGTGGCCACTGTCACAAGCCAGCATGGGGTCGGTCCGATACGCAGAATGAAAGGAACGGTGGGGATGATTGGTGATGGCAATATCCGATGGTCTATGGTACGCTATTCCATATATACTGTCAGGAGGCGTTTATCTCAGGAAAACACAGTATTCACTCGTTGAAGGTGAAGAGTCCGCGGAGTGGGCGTCGGAAGGTGTTCAGGTCGGGCAAGCAAAGTCCGGTGTTGGTATACTCGGGATGTGGACAGGTGCTCAGCACGATAGAATGGACCCCCTCGGTATGTCTTGTCGCTTTCTCAAGAGATCCAGACTGATGCCATATATGGCTTTCACTAGGTCCCTTTTGGATGTGGAAGGTCGGTTGAGGGGCTCGCCCCATAATAAGAATAAGCCCAAACTATCAGACAGGATATAGGAATGTTGTAAGATATGTAACACGTGTACTCATGGACAAACAATGTAGGCTAATCTTGCTCGCCACGTCACGCGGATTGACATCTCCTCCCGTCTTGCACGCTTTCCGCTTCGGGCCTGCTCACTACCACGCTGAGACCTGAAGGTTGAATGCTGAAGCACCTCTTTTCAACGTCGCTTCACTGGCATGCAAAATGAAATGAGTTGCGCTCTGTCAAGGGTAATATTCAACTTGGATGTCAACCACTTATGTATGACTTGCAACAAATGTCTTGCATCCAGTTACCCTCCCCATATCCCTGGAGGTATCGTATGGAACGCCAGTTTCGTGGCCCGTTGCACCAACGCGAGTGAGTCAGCCCCACACGTACATTATGCGATACGAGAAAGGCCTAAGTGTTCTGCATGCTTGCGACTATCTCAGCACGGGTACGTCAAGTCGATATCATGCGGAGTGTATCAGTTACAAGCACATAGAATACACGGCAGGGGTTCAGTACTTGTTACGAAGACGTGTAGGGTTGGAGACGCGAGCATATATTCGTCGAGACGCTGCTTCGGTCCTTGAGCCAGTAGGAAATGAGGGTATTGGGGTGTATGTGTTCTCATGAGAAAATGAATGCTCTAGTGGGCGCACACAGCGAGGATAGTTGGTTCCATAACGCGCAGCGAGAGGCTTTCATTGTATCAATATGGTGACGGCCATAGCTATACATGCTAGAGCAACGTAGGGTGATAGTCGCTCTCCTACAGCAGCACAATTTAGCACACGTTCAATCACACGCGGAGCCGCTTCCACTTTGCCTCGCCCTGAGGTAAAAGGAAACGACCTCCACTCGAGAATGACGCACCTATACGAGCCGACATCCAGAACAGACCCAAGAACCTGCCCGAGGCAAGTAGGAAGTGATAAGTACAATGAAATGGATGCAGAAGTACTGAACGCACCCTTCCTTGTTTCTGTCTATCAATGACGGCGCAACAGCACGTACATATGTGCATGTGCATATCGTTAGCAGGATGACTAGCAGGAGTGATTGAAAGTTGAACAGAGCAGACTATCAAATATCTGTGAGTCAGGGCAAAGTAATATAATCAATAAGAGACGTACCATAGTGGTGTTGAAAGCCTTGTCTGTTGGTGGGGGAGTAGTAAGGGGATCGTGTCCTGGTCGTGCTCCAGGCTAACGAGCGAAAGGTAAATAGCTTTATGTAGCGCCGGAGACACGTATAACGATGCTGCGTGAAGTCGTAGCCGCAGTAAGTAATATTTCTTACCTGGCGCTTAGATATAAGCTTGCAATGCTTATGAGTAACCAACTTGGTCTAGTCGAAGTCTAATGGAATTGTAGTCGCTTGGGCCTCTTCGAATACATCAAGCAAGCTTGTAAACTTTACTGCACTTCGGCTCTCATCTTTGACCTCGACCACGTCAGCGGAGTGTATGGCTGCTGGGGCTATGTGGCCTGCGGTGGCCTACGATAATTACCACGTACTCTTGCCAGCTGTTCCGTCAAGCTCAAGATTCAAGAGTCAGGACAGGTAGGCCTCAGCGATCTCCTGGTATAGGGTAGTATGCAGTGTACATTTAGCCACCGGTACAAGACAGAAGATCCTATCAGATAGCAACTGAGCACTATAAGAACCCAATCTACGTCTGCGCAGATAAATGTGACAGAATATCAAGCTTCCGGTTTACTATGGATGATGGTATATGGTAATATATGGATGATGAGACGAAGGTACGATACCGGACCTCGTACTAGCTCGTACTGGTCACCCTACCGTCTCGTCTGATAGATCTAGAAGTAAGCGTATAGCAACATGTCCAAAAATAGCTACCATTTCAAGTCCGGCAAGGGCAGGCAAGGGCACAAGTCTGTAACGAACTAGCTGGAATGATTGCTGCAGGAAGGTGCGCGTGGCATTTGTAGCTACTGTTGATTGAAGACCAGCCTTCGTATTCGCTGCGCCAATATAACGGTGAGCGTAGCACTCAGATTTGCTCAGTTCTGTGCTAACAAGTAATTACGAGTTTGCAGGTGCGCTACGTGCCCTCCTGAGTGATGCCGGATTTGTCGCGGTTTGCTTGCGGTGACGTCGTATGGCTGACCGCTAACCAGGCGCGTATGTTATCTATCCTCTCCACTGCCTGCAGGCTAGTTTTTTGGCCAAGCGAAATATCTGCCTTGTGGTGGTTAGCATTCAAGACTTTCAGGCACGGCAGCTAATGCTGATTCCAAATCTGTTCGGGCGATCAACGGAGGTTTTACCTATATAGGGCACCATATGATATCACCAAGTCGAGATCAGCCCTTGTCCAAGTTTCTCCTGCCCGTCTCACGACGACCCACGTTTCGCCCAGAATAGCGGCAAAGAGGGCAGCTTGGCGGCTGACTGGCTTAAGTTCGCCCCCACGCTGGGCATAACTGCGGTCGACCACACTTGCACCTTATCCTGCGCCTTCGCACTTCTATTCGACTCGGATATCCTCTCCGATAACCCCCTGCAAGGCTATCCATTGGAGAAGACGACTGTCGCTATGGTCAACCGCTTGCTTGCTTTGACCTTGCTGGTCCTCGCAAAAGACGCATGTGCGCAGAACCTATCGGAGGACCAAATAAACGCGGTCAAGGATCGCCTCGCCCAAGGCGCGAAGCAGTCGTGGGAGCTCGGGACTCGTGCTCAAGCAATCACCGAGCTCGACACACCGTCGTTCTCTGTGTTGACTGCGAATGCGTCTATACCGCCCTCGACCTCGGCCCCGGATTCGCTGGATGAGGTATTGGACATTGCGCACAATGCCGTCTCCAACCGTCCGTCCTCTGCGAATGGACCCCAGCCTCTCTTCGCGAACAGCGCGGCTGGAGACCCTCCCTCAGTTGGTGTATCCGTCCTGATTGCCAACTGGACAGGTAGAGGCCAGCAGGACAACCTGGATTACGCTGGTGCAGCGAAAGATCAGCTCGACTTCCTGTTCAACTCGGTACCCCATACAGACGACGGAGCAATCTCGCACCGAGTCGAGAAGCTGCAGCTATGGAGTGATTTCGTGGCTATGGTCCCGCCTTTCCTTTCGTACTATGGTGTTGTGACTGCAAACCAGAGCTTGGTGGAGGAAGGGTACAACCAGATAAAGCTGTACAGGAATTACTTGCAGGACACAAGTGCGCGCGGGCTGTGGCACCACATTGTGATGGGGGACAGTGGTACGGATCCGGGGCACTGGTCTACAGGTAAGCACTTTTAGTGGTCACGTCGGGATCCCTATTCTGTGCAATTATGCTGGACTGCGGGCTTGAGTGGCTTCTTTGGCTGACGCCGGATCTATAGGCAACGCCTGGGCTGCGATCGGTATTCTCAGAGTCTTGGGTACGATTCAACGCTCGCAATTCTCGAATCAGATGAAGAACGAGAAAAAGGACTTGATAAACTGGGCAAGCGAGATACACAGTGGCATGTACGCGCATCTGGTACGTCCGTTTTTCCGCGTGCTTGGCTGAAGGATACTAAGAAACTCTTACTCCTCCAGCGCTCTTCTGGTCTGTTCGGGAATTATGTCGACGACGACTCGACGTTTGATGACGGCT
Source organism: Irpex sp. Y119-03 (assembly GCA_037042295.1). NCBI lineage: Eukaryota > Fungi > Basidiomycota > Agaricomycetes > Polyporales > Irpicaceae > Irpex > Irpex sp. Y119-03. The sequence goes on along the minus strand of JAXQKB010000944.1, from coordinate 237,190 downwards.
CGTCCACCGCTCTACTTGCGAGCAGTGTGTACCGGCTCGCTCTACTCGCCAACGTTCACACATTTGTCCCCATGGCCGAGAAGTCTCGACAGGCTCTATTTGCGCCAGCATCCGACCCGTCCACGAATAACGGGTCGAGTCTGGAACACTTTACCTCTGATGGGTGGCTGACACCTGTCGTGAATCCAGAGAACGTAGGCCAACAAGGCTCACACAGCCCCGAAGGCCAGGCATTCGTTGTTCAGCTTGACGCAGCGTATAGGGACTGGTTGGATGCCGGTTCGCCCGGCATAAACGCGGCCAGTTACTTCGGCGCGGGCCTCACGCGGTGGTGGGTCATCCTCCTCGCGGGTCTCATTGGGTTTGCACTGCTGTGACAATCCTCGCATGTGCGCCTTCCCGCCTTCTGGAAATCTAGGAACATTGCGCTCCATATGTGAGCGGCTATCTTTATATAAGTAAGTGTACCATTCGATGTCGGGACTTTTGTAATGTTTTGCATATTCACGCCGAGCCCGCTTTGCGTGGGTATATGGTGAGGGACCATCAGGGTTTTATGGTTAGTGGATCAGAATGGGTCGCTTTGTCTTTGTGGCGGAACGGTGGACTATCAATGTGGGATGCTTTGCTTGCATGTCTAGGCCTGTTGTGCTGTTGAGATTGTTGTAGTGTTACTTTTTTACTGTTCGCCATCTATCATACCATTGTCATCTGTAGTAGATTAACATCAATGTTCGGAGATGTTTCTAGGAGCGGTTATCAGCATTTATCAGGTGTCTGTAAGTACCTGTATGGCTGCTGAGTTCAAAGCATTTCCTCGTAGGGTAGGTACTGTGGCGGTCGCTGGTAGAGAATCGTCCCTGCACAGAGCGACGAGCTCCACCATACTATGCTTGTGGCCTGATGGTTTGCTTTCTAGGGCTGTGGTCACTGTGGTCAGGTACCGTAGGGTCAGTATGAGTACTTGCAGCCCCAAATAAGTGGGAAATTTCAATCAGTGCAGGCTATTGGCTACTGCTGACGAATCATATTCCGCTCGCCTTCATCAACTGTCTCACCGCGGGAGGAGCGACACTCGCTCTTGCTCGCTTTCTATTCTTTGCGCGTCATGGATTCGCTCGTACACCGCACTACGCCGTGCTGTTTCCTGAGACGTCAGGCACTCATCGGCACGACTAAGCACATCGTAGGGATATCATTGTTGCTATGGGCCGTACGACGCTGAATGACAGACCCAAAAGCAAATGGAGTCAAGTCCGCCAGTTGGTTCTGAAGTTGACAGGTCGAAGGATAGACTTACATACCTATATATTATGCGATCACCCGCATGGCCCGGTATCAGCGTGAGTGTCGGTACCTTCACAAAAGGCAATATCGAGGTTCCAACGCACATAAATTAGTATGAGCTGTAGACACCACTGCGCAGGTTTCCGTAAACTATTCACTAGGCAACGAGGTCATATGAGGGATATGCCTCTGAACTGAATCGTATCTGGGGGTATTGGTATATCGTCGGTCGAAGGATATAGACCGGCTTTGGAAATGACGAGCGCATCAATTCTGTGGCGGATCGACTGGGCGTACCACACCCAAAGAGGCAATGTTTGGTTTGCTCTTGTTCACTGTTTCCGGACGCCTCAACTGCACGGGAACAACATGTTTGTTGTGCGCTCCGTAGACATCCACATGCTTGGGTAAGGTGCGTGGCTGTAAGATATCAGCCCGGTTGAAAGACGGGCTCATCAGCGCACACGAGATGCAGAGATCCGCATGACAAACGCTGTATGAGTAGCGTCTGGGAAAGGATGCCTTCGACTTTTGCAGCCGTAACTCCGTCCCGTTTCTGATCCCCTTGGCGGGCGAAGTCGAAGCGATTGCTCCTTCGCCGGAATTGAACGAGGTCTTATAAATACGGAGGGCTCTTCTGCTGTGACCCGCTATCCCAACCTATCACCTACTCGTCAACTCTTACAGTTTAGCTCGAAGCTAACTGAATTTCATTCGAACGGCTTTGGTATGTGCCACCCTGATGTTGCGATGCTGCTTCTAACAAGTATATAAACATTAGCCTTCGATAGCCATCGGTCTCCACACTCATCCTCCCCTCGACAGTCTCGATTGTCTTTCAACTACGATGCAATATCAACCGCAACTCTCTACCTCTGGCATGCAGATGCTACCCCAAGAAGTTGCCGAAAGCATCTTCAACGCTCTCGATGGCGATGTCGCCACCCTGTCTAATTGTATCCTCGTCTCTCGGGTGTGGGCCGCTCTCTCGTACCCTGTCCGGTTCCGTCGTGTCGCGTTCAGTGCTCTCGGCGCTGTGGTGGAGAAGAACCTCGCCCCTCGCACATTCGAAGATTTCCTCACACTCCTACACCAATCCCCTCGCCTTTGTCAATGCATTCGCGAGCTCACCTTCAGATCTCAGAGCTCTGTTGGCATCCTTGACACCGCTATCCTCCAAAACGTTATCTCACGTTTACCATTCTTGACTTCCCTCGAGATCGCAGCGCCTTATCTGTATCTGTCGCAGACGACGCCGGGCGCGCTCACGGGACCCGTGCATCTACGCAAACTGACAATCGGCGAAGATTGTCTGTGGATGTCTCAAGAGTCGCTCGCAGGCCTACTCAATCTTTTCGATGAGATCGACGAGGTCACACACTTCGTCAGCACTATGCCCATGGAGAGCAAACCCGGCTTCACCGTAATGCGCCCGTCATCAAACAAGCTAGAAGTCGGGTCGTTGTCATTCATTCACGGTCACCGCCCGCTCATGACGAAAGCCGTCGATAGCTGCCTTTCCGTCTACTCACAACTGCTCGGGCCGTGCTCTCTCAAAACATTTTCCGTCGATCCTGGACACCTCTCGCCCGACGAGCTCATGGCCTACCGCCGTTTCGTCGGGGAGTTTGGTAGGAACGTCACGGACTTCCATTACGGTGTCTACCGCCGTGGAAACATGGTAGACGGCGCCGACATCATCTCCAACTTCCCTGCGGACGCTCACCCAGGCGTGCTGACCGCTCAGTACTCCGCAGGTCTCGAGTTCTCGTGGTGGTTCCAGCGCGTAGTCACATGTGGTTGGGACAGCGCCCTCGCCGGGCTTCTTCGTGCTCCTGCCTCACTTCGCACCATGCGCTTGACGCTGGAGACTACGGAACGCTTTTACGCGTCCTTCGAAGGCTCCTGTATTTCGCCCCAGGAAGGCCTGCTCAAGCTCCTCGACACACTCGACTGGCAAGCTATCCAAAGGGTGATCGACAGTCACAAGGCCCTCGAGACCTTGCAAGTCGAGCTCCAGGCAGCGGGCTGCTCGGAGATTGATCACGAGTCTTTCGAGAAGGAATGCGAGGAGCTGGTACTCAGCAGGTTCGCAGAAAACGAGAGGGTGACGAAAGCCCTTCATGTGATCGTCGTATGACAACCGACGCGTTTGCGGGCATCATTTTTGGCCGTTGCTCGCGCACCTTCCAGATGAACTTTTCCTTTCTTCCATATATCGTTGGTTATGTTGTGGCCTTCCCGTCTGATCTTGGTTCCCGCTTTTGTATTTTTGGCTCTCACCCTTGATTCCCATGCATCACTTCTTTCCATTCTTTCTCTCCTTCTGGACGTTCTTCAGACTAAACTTCCTTTCCCAGTCGCTCGTTCATTACGGAGCCTGCGGCATCGGACTTGATTACTTGCACTTTACATCAACACTCATCTTCGTCTCCAACATAGGGTGCATCTAGCTTACGGATCGACATAATACCAATACGCATACTGTATCACTAGGAATACCAATCTCAATACATGTATACCCGCTACGCGATTCCAACTTCAGACCGCAGTTCTTCGGCGTTATAGATCGTTTCGAGGCACATACATAATTAGTGCACCAAGTGTCATAGGTAGGTTACCACACTATAGGTTGCGAGATTGGTGACACGATGTTACGGATGTCTTGCACAGACAGTCACTTTCATCCCACGCATGAAGCCAGCTCGTATGTCAGCGACACCGATACTGATTTTGCCACCACAGGAAGCGCTATCGTAGTTCTGCACGTCCGATTCGGAAGTGGGTGGCGGTGACGGCAGCCCCACCGGTCCTCTGAGGCCTCCGCACATGCATTCGTATTGTGTTATGACGCCTCGTGTCGGGTCCTGTTGTTGTGTTTGCACTTTTGTGGGCTTTTCCACCCGTCTGACATGGAAGATAAAGCGCACGATAGTCAGCTGAATTATATCCTTACAAGCATATGACAAAAAAGATTGGTCCGGCATTTGCAAGGTACTCACCGAAACATCATCCCAATCTTGCTCGCGAGCGTACTGGCCACTCCGTCCACGACTTCTCCGTTGAGCACTGTGGCCGGATCTATCAACACAGAATAGCAGCCTGAAAATTCAAGACGTGGACGCTCTTGAGCTTGTGCTGCGGTCGGTGGTGACGCCTTGGACGACGTAATGATAGCTTCTTTCAACGAAGTAAATAGCCCATCCCGGTTCTGGAATTCGGAGACATGGACAGTCTGGACTACATGGTCAACCTCTGAGATACCGGTGGGAAGCTGAGAGCCAGACGTAGAGCTTGCATTAGGTTCTTCGATCGCTGCTGCGGCCCCTATGCTAGTTATTTGTCGCTGAGTGACGTCCTCCTCGTGCGCTTGGTCGAAACCAGGCCCTCGAGAGTTTACGCCCTTCGGAAGTTCAGGCACCGTTACGTCCACGGCACCGTGAGCGTGAGCAGGGATCGATGGAGTTAAGCCACCGAGGCGCGAATTTTCCACGGCTCGAACACCCTCGACACCCTCCGAGCCTTGGTTCTCCGATTCCCCTTCTTGTTCTTCTTCTGAGTCAGGGACGATGGAAGGCGATCGTCTGTATGACGAAGAGGGTTCAGACGAGACAATGCTCGCGTGTGATTGCAAGCCCTGTCTAACCCGCAGTCGACTCTTCAGCGGCTCAACCTGCACAAAAGGTATAGAACGGAGGCTTAGGTTGGATGGGGTGGGTGAAGGGGCGTCTACCTCCGGCGATGGAGGATCGCTCGGGGACCTCGCTCTGGGCGGTGTTCGAGCTTTCGAGGGTAACGAGCTAGTAGAATGGGGTGCTGGTAGGAACGTCGTACGTTCGGGTGCTGGTGCTTGACTACTCGGACCTACTCCTGCTAGGGGTATTTGGCGAGGTCTCTTGCGCCACGTTACTGTCGCCATATCGAGGTACCACTCCATGTCCGCGTCTGGTATCTCACTGACTACGGGATTTGTCGAGCTCAACTCCCGTGGCTCGGTCGATGGCGCGCTCGCTGACGCAGCAAAAACGTCGTCTTGCGCACGGTGTGCGGGCATCTTGCCCTTCCCTTTGACTGCGGTACTTTGTGAAATCATGCTCGTATTCGCGTTCGGCCAATGAGATAGCGTCGACGAATAGTACGGCTGCACAGAACCCTGAAACGCGAGGCCATGAACAGGTACATATCCAACAGGAACGCCCACGGTCGTCGACGTCAGTGGATCAGGCCCCTTTGTAGGCAACTCGAGAGGCTTCTTCCGTGGTCGGCCTCTGGGGCGACCTGTTCTGCTTACAGTAGTGGTCGCTGACAGTGGCTCAAGCCCCGTTGTAAGCGGTTCGAGGGGTTTCTTCCGTGGTCGACCTCTGGGCCGACCTGTTCTGCTCACAGTAGTCGTCGCTGACAGTGGCTCAAGCCCCATTGTAAGCGATTCGAGGGGCTTCTTCCGTGGCCGACCTCTGGGCCGACCTGTTGATACACGTTTCCCGTTACCTCTCCCTCTTCCCCTGCTCGTTGCCGACCTGTAAGCTGATATAGGACTTCGATCTAATTGCGGGGTAACAGGACGAGGGCGAGGTGGAGGAGCACCGATAAAATATGTCTTTCCAGGTACGAGTGGCAAGCCATGTTCGTCCAAAGGCTCATCGCGACCATTTATATGCTTCGGCAGACTTGGCGGTACTGGTACGTAGACAGGGATTTCGGGAGAAAGGGAGCGCTCGGGATAGGGACGAGATAGTGTGGATGTTGATTGTGGGGACGTGCGAGATGTCTGCGAACGTGACGAGCTGGTAGTAGCACCTTCTGTCCTTCGCGTCCCACTTGAGCTACCCTGCGTGTTTCGTGTAGGTTCACTCCGCGGGCTGTTCTTAAGGCGGACTTCGAAGGCTGCAGGAGTCAGCGGGTTGCCGAATACAAATTTAGTAGGCTCCAAGGAGTGAGCAGGGGTGGTTGTAGTTGAAGTTACTTGAGACAGTGGCTGTGGCCGCGTTTGTGCATTTGGAAGATGTCCGTCGGTTGGCGCTGGTGGTGGTGAAAGAGCCACAGACTTGCTGAGATCGCGTTTCGCGTTTTGTACACGGGATTCAGGAGTGCTGGAGTCTCGGAGCGCACGAGACGTCTTTGTGTGCGTTTGAGACACTATACATCATGAGAGTGTTGTAGAACAGCACGTTGCGTTGAATATAAGGGTAGCAGAACATATCGATAAACGCACTGGAACTGAGCGTTGGTCTTGCACCCTCATACGACAACATACTCTCAGCAGCCAATCCACCTGCCATCCTTCCTGGTCTTGTACTTGGGCCTGGCTCTCCGATTCCAACCTCCTGGGGCGGCAAAGTACTGTTGAATACTGACGCTCTGGTTGACAGATACGACATGTCTTCTGGAGATAATGTTCGCCTTCTCAACGATGATGGCGGAGTTCTGGAACGAGCCATGGAGAATAGAATATTTGCGATAAAATGCCCAGTAAGAGCCAGTAAAATCCAACAACTTAACCTGAACGCTCAGTCAACGTTAATAGCCATTTGCAGAGCTAAGAATACAAGATAACATACTAGATTATCGCTTCATACGCTTCTGCAGTGCAATGCAAACACCGTTTCTCGCAGCAAGGACGAACAGTTCAAGAACAAGCTGAGAGAGATGGCAGGTGGGCGCTTTTTGATGACGTTGAGTAAGTAAGGAAGTAAGCCGCTTACTTACTGGAAAGCCGCCTCATAAGCAGCTTTACTTACCCTTTCTTGATGTCCCCTTCAAAGCGATGGTAAAACTACGTGTTGTCTCCGCTCACTGCGTCTTGATTATTCCTCGTTCACTTCGACAACAGGTATATCCCATGCTCGCATCTCGCAAAGGCTCAGAGAGGCCCACTATCACGCCGTGACGGGTTTGCCACTGTTTGATCGAATCGGTACTTAATGGTTATTCGGGAAGAGAGAGCAAACGAAAGTCACTACACGAACTAACATCCTCCGTAACATCTTGCCACGCGCAAAACCAATGAGCAGGTGGCTGTGGACCTCCTCCCGTGTCTAGAGATAATGAAGACGGTCACTATGGCAGACGGCCGTCCAAGCAAAGCCTGTCAACCTTAGGTCGTTTACGTCGACGTCGAAATAGTACACGGAAAGGATGGTGGTATGTGAATCTGGATCATGCTATATCTTTTTACTCTTTACGCTAATCATTCCTGAAGTTGTAGAACATAAGTCTAAGAAGGGTCATGTCAACGCAGTTAGTTGGGCACGGCTCGTCTGGTTCGGCTTACAGTCCTCAGAGGCGCAAGCATAGGTGTTGAAAACAATTATCGCAATGGCCTCTACAAAGCAAGCCCCAGCAGTGATCTCTACTTACGGTAGCGGTAGGTAAAGATTGGTAGATGCTGGTCAGCTGAACGTCACTTAAAGCCGACTATAGATCCACTAACTCCTCTTAGGTTCAATTTCATGTGAGAACGCGGATCGTATTCGTTCCGCAGCTATATCACGCCCACAAAACGAGGATGCCTCCACATGCATTGCAGACCCTCCCCCAGAACGTGCACCTATCAAGGAGTGCATCTGCCGCGCAATACACCAAGATAGAAGAGCTATACTACTGTGAGACTGGCACAGGTATGCTGTTCTATCACCACGCATGCACACCTCTCAATGATAGCTCTTCTCAACCCATTCAGTCATGTGGTTATCAAGGTCGAAGGCGGTAGTGTTGGACGTGAGTGTCATCTAGTTTCTTATCACCATACCCATTAAGCAACCCTGCCGTACGGTCTAGGTGCGATCCTGTTGGTTCTGCAGCGTGTCCGCGACCGTTGTTGTGGATGTTGTGCTGCGGTTAGTCTCACTGAGCGTTGAGCCACTGGTATTTGACCTTTGGAACGCCACAAATGGCAAAACACGTTGTCTGTCCTTGTTCTCTGCCCTCCCCAGGGACAACGAGGTGTCGTCGCTCAGTCTCAGATCTCAATCGCGCCACGCGTTTATGATGTGTAGCAGCGCCCTTATACTTGGGTTTTTTAATCAGCTTCTTGAACCTTATACAGACGCAAACGTGGCCCCTTCGATGTCGAAAGTTGTATATTTGTGCCGAAACGTTGGAAGCCAGTAATGATCCTAGTCTGGAGCGTCACTGGCGTCCCTCTACATAAAGGGCGTGCTCTCTAGGTGCTGCCCATAGCACCTTTCTCTGGAGCCGCCACCTATTATCGACGCCGAAATGAGAGAAGACATCGACAGAATCCGCCGCGAGCATGGTTTAGATCTTGAGACCACTGATGAGCAGGCCCTTCGCGCGGTAATCAGTCTACGAACAAACTTGAGCAACTCGCTTAAAAAGTACGTTACATCGCTCACTACGACGTATGCAGGAATAGCTAACTAGCTCATCTTTGCAGCTTAAGCGAGGAACTCTACACGAAAGACTTGCATTTCGTGCTCGAGTTCGTACAAAACGCTGATGATAATACGTACGACGTTGGCGTCAATCCTACCTTGTGTATCAAGCTCGAGGGTCGTATCATCACAATTCGGTGTAACGAAACTGGATTTATGCCTGAAAATGTGCAAGCGATTTGTAGTGTTGGTAAAAGTACAAAGAAGAACCTTGATGGGTATATTGGTACGTATGCGGGTGGTCACGGATTTGCTTGAGAAACTGACTAACTCGAACGTTGTTTCTTACAGGGGAGAAAGGTATAGGTAAGCGAACATTCCTGTTGACTTCAGGGACAGGTCTAATGCGCACTTAGGGTTCAAAGCGGTTTTTACTGTCGCCGATGTGGTGTACGTCTTATCGCGCGGATACTCTTTCAAATTCGACAACAGCGACGATGGAGAGGAGCTGGGGATGATTGCGCCAGTGTGGGACACTGTGTATCCTGTGGAGCCGGATTGGACGACCTTCCGTCTGGCCATTCCTACCCGAGTAGATATCGATAAACTCTCACAGAAGCTGAAGGAGATCGAACCAACTCTACTCCTATTCCTCCGTAAACTACGGGAGCTAAACGTCGTCATTGACGGACATAACCTCAACTTATCTCGGTCCGAGTCGGAGGATGGTATCACCATCCTGCGGGCGAATCAAGACGAAAAGCGTTATGTCATGGTCAGGACCGACGTTCACGATCTACCGGCCGAGCTCAAGCGAGCAAACGTGACGAAGAGCGAGATTGTTCTAGCATTTCCGGTTTCGTTCACCGACACTCCTGTGATAGCAGACCAGGACGTGCATACCTTCCTCCCCCTCAGATCTTTCGGATTTGCGGTAAGCTGTCAAGTATGAGTGCCCGTCGCTTACTCACCTGTCGTTCCGATATACCTCAGTTTATCATCCAGGCAGACTTCTTGACCACCTCTAACCGCGAGGATATTCTCTCCAACCGACATTGGAATACTGCTCTGAGGGATGCTGTTCCCGACGCTTTCATGAAAGCAGTAGAAACGTTCGACGCTCGTCCGGGGCTGCAATATAACTGGTTGCAATATGTTCCTCTTCACGTCTCCGATGACTTTATGAAGCCCATCGTCAGCGGCATCAAGCAAAAAATTCATCTTCGTGGCGCGGACGGCGGCTTATACCCACCAACAAATCTTATCACGATCCCTCCAGAGTATCAAACTGAATTATCCGAGCCTCTCGTGGCGGAAAAGTACCTACATAACTTGCGCTACCTCGCAGCCGGATACAACAGTTCACGCGACAGTGCGATACTCCAACACCTTGGCGTCAAGAACATGACCGCGCACGACTTCATCTCGGGCCTGAGAACTATGGACTCTGACCTGTGGAGGAAGGATGACGCATGGTTCGAACGCACATGCAGCGCATTGCGATCACTTGCGAACGAATGGAGAAGCTCGTATAAAGGCAATATCCAGGCGTTGCGTCTTGTACCGCTCGAGGATGGCTACTGCTGTGCTGCACGAGAGTCTGACATTTTCTTCATCGACACCTCCATTTCTGTCGTTCCCGATGACCTTTCAATGAGGTTTGTTCGTCGTGACCCATCTCTTTCTTACGAGCACAGGCGACTTCTGGAAGATCTGGGTGTGAAGACTGCGACCTCCATGGAAATCTGCAATCGTATCCTTGAGCATCATCGTTGGCGCACACCGGACAAGACTGCCGCTATGTCCCATGCCAAGTTCCTCTTCCAGTACTCTACCCTCTCTTCCTGTACCTTGGATGTGCGGTGCGACGACGACGTAGTGCGGAGTGGTTCAGAAGTCTACATGGACTCTCCTCTGACCCCCTACGCAGTCCCTCTTAGCGAGGTGCTAAAACCGTACGGTGCCCATTTTCTTCATTCCGACTATTATAGTGCCTTTCCCGCTGGTTCCTCCGAGGCCGAGCAATGGTTCAAATGGCTCTCGGGAACCGTCGCGGTCAACACGGCGCCTCGATTTGATGGGTACAATTTCTGCCAGGAGTTTTGGAAGTTCGCGGAGACCCCTGGATCTTCGGTACTGCACCGTCTACGCGAGTACTGGCCCTTTATTTCGCCAAAGTTATCAGGCGTCGACTCTGTACTGAAGAAACTTTCCGCCATACAAGTCATGTGTTCGGACGGGAAACGTCATCCCCTTAACGAAACATATATGGGACGCTCTAACCTTCGCAAATCATTCCCGGATTTGCTTTTTGTGGACTTGCCAGACGCAGGGGACCATAGCTGGGATTTCCTCGCGTCCCTAGGGGTCACCTTTCGCGTAAACGGGGAGTTTTACCTCAAGCGGTTAATAGAGCGTAGCAGAGAGCCTCCGTCCTCCATAATCTCGGAAGAAATCCTGCGTCTGTATACTCAGATCTCTGCAAGATTCAACGAGGATGACGACGAAGATCAGATTCGGTAGGTTCACAACACAGTTCACTCCGGCTCAATCTCTTACAACGCGTGGAGCAGCAAAGCTTTCCAGGATAACGCCATAATATATATCCCTCCTGTGTCCCAAGATGTCGATACTGAAGACAGTTCTCGAGCTCCAGGGTATTGGCTCTCCAGTAAGGACGTATTTTGGGACGGACCTAGATCGGTCTTTTCGAAGATTATTCTGGCTTCGGTTGGCCTGTATGATCGTCTACAGGAATTCTTCTCGACGCAGCTGCGTATATCGTCGTGCCCGGAGGAGTTCTTGGTCGAAGAACTAAGCCACGACCGCTTACTACAGAGGAGCACCAGCGCGTTTTCGACCTTTTGAAGGACGTTGCGCACGTCATTCCTTCGGAGAGGGCTGAGAGAAAGGCGAGGCCAATTCCGTGGTTGAAGAAGCTTCGTCCTTTGGCTGTCTTTCCTGCCACCGTGTCTACGGACGAGATACGCCTTTACGAAGCAGCAAAAGTATATAGTCCAGTTGGCAGTGGACGATTTTCCGACTTCTTCCGTGGACGCGTACCTCTGCTAGTGGCTCCTAGCAATGAATCGCTCGGGCATCTTAAGGCATTACTTGCCTCGGAAGTTTGCGATGAAGTAAAGGTGCTCTGCGATGAGGTACAGCGGGTGATTATACGCACTGGCACGCCTCGCGTTGATGTTTTCCTGAGCGAACGCTATCTTACGCGATTAGAGGCATTGCAACGGTCAGTGGTCCATCATAGGTGGTCGCCCTTACTCACTTCATAATATTCATAGCCTTGTCCTGTGGAGTCGCAGAGGTCCTCGCAGTATTGCAGACCTAAATGATCTCATCGTCTACGAGGTTGATCAACTATCCTGCCAGTACGCTATGGGACGACTTAAAACGGATGCAGAACCCCAAACTTCGTTGATCTCAGTAGACCAGGACACAAAAAAGGTTACCATCTGGAGATGCAACAGCGGCCGCGATGATAACGAGGAAATTAATTGGGACTTCGAATGCGCCGCAGCTTTTGCAAACGAGTGGAAGATCACTGGCAACATTGCAGATGTGAAAATGATCCTTTCTTCCTCGCATGGGGATCTAGAAAGATATCTCACAATGAGGGCGATACCAGAACTTGAGAGTCAGAAGGGTGTGCGCCGCTACCAGCCACCAACACCGCTCTCCGTGCAGCCTCAGACCTCAAATCTCGTACCCAGTTCGGCCGCGGTATGTACATTCGAGTCCGCAGTTCTTCCGTAGCGCGTTCTCACCCAATCCTCACCACAGCTTGAGGAACAGAATGCGGATAGCACGTTGGGTGCTTCATCCAAGAACGGCGCCATGGTGACGCGCAGAGCCCTTCCTCCTAGAGGCGGCCCGTCGATAATGCTACAAGAGTATTCGTACGAAACGGAGTGGAAGGCGTTCATCGAAGATAACGACTCCAAGCTTCGCAGCGCAGCGCAGTATCGCTCTCTTGCAAGCGATATAGCCGACCTTCAACATGGACTTGCTGATATGACCCTTGGATCATCTACTTCCGCCGATGATTATGGAATTGGAGGGCCCTCAGAGATGCAGCATGACGCCGCTTTTTCTCTGTCTCCTAACGGTCATCTTGCTTCTCCTCCTTCGGGGTTCTTTTCCTTCCCTGGTCACACGCCGAAGTCAAAGGGGCGCAAGTACAGTGTAGATGGTTTCAGGTCTGAGACTCCCCCGACAGGAGAAGACCTCATGACCGGTGCTCTCGGCGAGCTTTACGTGAGTGTATATCTGGCCTGCTTGACCCACGTAGCTGACGTGGATTTTAGGTATTCTATCTTTTGTCCAAGGAGCTACCGCAATTCACTGTTAACAACTGGACCAGTGAGCTGCGATATTACGCATCCGGGTGCAAGCTTGAGCGGTTCACAGGAGTCTCAAAGGCCGACTTCTTCTACGATGATACCGCAGGGAAGCTCACGAGGATTCTATTTGGAGAAGGTGATGCGGTTAAGAACTGGGCAACCAAATATCCTCGCTACCACCTAGAAGTGAAGTCTACTGTTGGGGACAAACATGCGCCGTTTCACGTCAGCCGCGATCAACTACACACGGTACGTCTGTCATTTGATAGCTGTATATTAGTTGACTTATGAGTGCCAGGCATCCGCTATGACCATCCACGACTTGAAGGCAGCACCAGCAGATATTTACGTACTGGTGAGGGTCTGGGATCTCCGTCCTAGTGATCCAAGTCAAGCTCAGATTCAAGCATACCCTGACCCTCATAAGCTCTTGTACAACGGAAACCTTCGTATAGAATCAGCAGATGGTGTAAATGTGGTGATCGAGGAATGATGTTGCAGGTTGAACACCGTCCCGTGACAGCCTTTCCAACGATAGTTTGCTTTGGGATTGTTTAGCGTTATGTATGACCTGATGTATTTTCTTCACCATCTGATACAATATGTGAACTCTTGCAGGAGACTTTTGCTCACTTCCCTATGGCGACGCTGCTGAGTACACTGGCATAATAGCTACAACTTGAAAGCATCGTATTTATGTCGGTCCACATTTGGCTCTATTTGGCTCGTGCGCTTCCGACAGCGTAATCAGCGACTGCTCCGAGAGTCCGAGTCTCAGATCTCAACTTGAACAAGTCCAAGTCTCGACAACGCTGTTTCTGTCAAGGTGAGTCTCTCTGCTTGCAACTTAGCTCCCTCATGCATTCCATTGGCATCTATCAACTACATTTTGCCAGGGTTGTCACCTCCAGAGAGGTTCTCTGGATGTCATTTGTTGGCGCTTCGACCGAACCCGGACCATAAATACTTGAGACCTCAGGAGAGTCTGTAGGTAAATTGGGCCGCGGCCGCCGCACAGGCACATAACCTCTCAAGCACTACCCATATAGACCCAATATCCAATGTACGTCTGCTTATGCCACCACGTCTGCAATCGACTGAGGTTTATGAGTGTACGGCCTTCAACGATGTTTCCAGTGCTATTCCTACGCAACGACATACATGTCGGCATGTTGCAAACAAGCAGAATATACCAATTTCGTCGGCTAACGCAATGTTATCCCCGTTCTCGAACTTTCTCAACTTCACGTGTCTTGCCCGAGCAGTCTCACTCAACTTCCCAAGCCAATCAACACTCAGGAGCGAAACCGCGCTTTTCAAGACTGACCAAAGGCTTTGGTATCCTTACTATACTTTCTACTGTATATATTATTGCACAGTACGTCGTGTATATTCACAGGCACTGCCGTTCAGTGTTGACCTTCTTTGTTACCAGCTTGGAGCAGGCACCTGTAACAGGACGTTGGAGGATGATTGCAGTTAGTCCAATACTTGAGCACAAGGTCTGAGCTACTCCCTATCTCTGCATAGTGTATTACGCTGATGTGAGTCGCAATACTTAGATGGCAGAAGAGGCCCATGACCAAGCCCAACGCGAATTTGCGGGCAGGCTTCTGGCGCCTGAGCATGTGCTCAGTCATCACATCCACCGGGTCGTCGATCGCCTCCTTCAATCCAATAATCTCGGAAAATTGATACCTCTGAACGATGCTCATGGAAGCGGCGCTACGATAAGGCCACTCGTATCTCACTTGACAGTGGACGCACATGACTCGTCGAGTGCCTCGGAGGAGGACTGGGAGCTGTTCATTGTGAACGATAACCGGGTGCCAAACGCGCGAGCAACCTACCGTGAGTCTCATTTTGGCTCCCATGCGACCGCGCTGGATTCGCTGTGCGCACACAGGGACGATTGTTGTTTTCACTGGAATCCTTGGCATAGCGAAGGATGAAGAGGGCCTTGCAGCAATTCTTGGACACGGTGGGTTCATAGCGATATGAGAACTCAATATGCTTGGAGACTTATCTCTTCCATCAATCAGAGATTGGGCACGTCGGTACGGATTTCTTATTATCGATGTTATGGCTGACATTGACTCCAAGTCAGTTGCGCGACATCACCAAGAGCAAATATCACTCGTGAAACCACTCTTGGTGATCGAGTCAATACTATCGAAAGTAATTGATCTGAATCAAGGACTCTCGCACCGACTTGCACAATGGACACATGCTTCTCTTTCTATCAATTCACGACAACAAGAGATTGAAGGTAACGCAAGACGCTATCATATACATACAAGTGGACAGTCTTACTAATCACTCTACGTACGGCTAGCTGATATTATCGGGCTCACACTCATGGCCAGAGCCTGTTACGATCCTCAAGCTGCTGTGAAGTATGTCGTCTCGCTATTTCCAGATAGTCTCTGGATACTATCCTTTTCCGTAGTGTCCTCGATCGCATGACCAAGCTAGAACAGTCGCATGGAATACGAAACAGACACAGTTTCTTCTCAACCCACCCTGCGTTCCCCGAGCGAGCTCAGGTAAGACGATGGGGTCCTTATTCAAGTTGATGCGTTATGACGACTGACATACCGTGTATCCAGGCGTTGGAGAGATGGTTGGACGTCGCGAATGCCGTCCGGAGAGCAAATCCTCAGTGTGGAGACATGGAGGATGATGTGGCCTCGTTCCGCGCCGCACAGCGCATCAGCCTTGCGCACTCGGACTGACCCAGTACCGGGTTGGTGCTGACACTCATACCCAGAGACGTATTCGAGCGCAGTAATGGGTATATCAATATTAATACGACGTCAACGCTCTGCCACTGCCGCACGCCTCATACACAGGGTGATTGATCCTTGCCAATACGGCGCACATACATAGAAGTACCTGTGAGCTCAAGCTTCAAAGCGCTATTCTCCGAGTCTACTGGTTACACGGAGCGTCATAATCGTTTGCCAAGGTCTGCTAAAGGTCACCGATCACGTCGGGATGGTATAGTTTGGTTGAAGAGATAGAGTACTTTATGGGTATTCAACTGACAACAATAAGCGAGGAAGACAGTAAGCTGCTCAATACGGCGATAATACACTACATAATCTTACAACAAGAAAACAGACAGCCACGTCAGAATATGCATAAGAGGCCGTGGAAAGAGGGGCAAAACAGAATTGGCTGGCTACGATGCGCCACCTCTACGTGCTAACCTGCCATCGTGGCTCTCGGATTCATAGATAGAGCTACCACTTCTCTGCGCCGTCCTCTCCACAACACTGGTCCCGTCTCTGAACCTCGTCCTGAAAAGCACATTCGCATTCGTGAACAATCCTTCCTTCAAACTGACGACGATGAACTGCGACCCCTTGAAGCGGTTCTT
This sequence comes from Irpex sp. Y119-03, assembly GCA_037042295.1. Taxonomy (NCBI): domain Eukaryota; kingdom Fungi; phylum Basidiomycota; class Agaricomycetes; order Polyporales; family Irpicaceae; genus Irpex; species Irpex sp. Y119-03. Next base: position 220,829 of record JAXQKB010000944.1, on the reverse strand, counting down.
GAATAGCTGGCCGATGTGCTGAGTGTGAGAGAGATCGAGGGCGGCGTCGATCTCGTCTAAAATGTACATCGGAGCAGGCTTGAACTGCAAAAGTGACATGATCAAGGATAGAGCAATCAGTGACCTGTTTGGGATGTATGTTAGACCTCTTGTGGGAAAGAAGCAATGTCTTGTTGGGGCGTACCGTTGGCCACCACTGAGTTCAGTCAAACTCTGCTTCCACACGGAGCCAAGACGGACTTTGACCTCTAAACCTTGAGTCAAGTCTTGCCCCTCTGGAGGCTGCAGCTTGGCAAAATTCCCTGGTAATAGTTCGGCGAAGATACCGCCAAAGTCACTAAGCAAGGAATGTCATTAGGTTGACGGTTTCTGTGGATTACTATGATGCTACTTACCCATTGACCTTCGACCAGGTCTTCTCGAGCGCGTCTCGCTTGTAACGGTCAAGCTCCTCGATTGTCTGCTCGATCTTCTCTTTGTCTCGGAGAACTTGATGCAACATCTTTTTCAACCCAGCTTCCTGTTTCTCAACACTATCGGTAGAAGTTGACGTTGGAGCTTAGAATATGGCACAATATCAGACGAGCAAGCTACACACCTATCGGTCATGTTGACAGCCTTGGGGTTGATCTTCTTCTTCATCCCCTTTGACTTCGCCTCAAGCTCCTTAACCTTGTCTTTCAGCTGAGCTATATTCAGCGAAGCGAAGTCGTATTGGCCACCGCGCTTGCCGAATTTACTGGCAAATTGAAATCAGCTCCCCAACCAAATCTCGCTCGCTCGGGGAGAAAAACTTACTCCTGTTCGTCCAGGATCCAATCAAACTGCTTCTCAAGCCCCTGCGCGTGGTTTGTAGCAGCAGTCCTCTCCTTCCCGAGCGTCTGTACATCGTGTTCGATCTTCTTGAGCTCGAGGTCGGCGTCAGAGACCTCTTGCTTCTTCGTCTTGACTATCTTCTCCAGCTCTTTAAGCTCGTTATCAAAACCCGCCAGTGTAGCGCGCTCGGCTTGAAGCTTGCTTTCGGCTTTAGCGTAGTCGGCCTGATGGTGAACTATGAGTTAGAACACGGGGTCGCAAACAATATCTGAGAAGGATGAGCGATATACCTCGCTCTTCTTGAGCTCGAGAGTCTGCTTGGCCAACTCCTTCTCGAGCTTTGCGATACTAGCGTTCGCTTCCTCCAACCCACTTCTATCGGCTTCCATCTCTTGCTCCATTTGTTCTAACACGCACACAGCCCGTCAGTAAGAACTACACGGCGACGTGAGCCTCACAAACCTAGTTCAAGAGTGGCGGTCTGCACTTCTCTCTGTTCGGTCTTAAGAACGACGTTGTGCTTCTGCAGATCCGCCTTCTGCTTCGATACGTCGGCCTAATTGCCATCACTTCAGCACAGAATCGTTTAAAACGCAGATCTTCGATCATACGTACCTTAAGCTCATCGATCTTGCCGTCCTTATTACTCTTAAACTCTTCCATATCCCTCTCCAGCTTCTTACAGTCCCCCTTCGCGTCCCTTTGCTTCTCCTGAGCAACCAAGATAGCAGCTTTAAGCTCCGCGATAAGCTCTTTGGTCTTCTCAACGTCAGCATGGATCTACCAGGCGCCTATTAGCGAAGAAACACCAGACACAGTCATAGCACAAAGGAATACCTTTGACGCGTTACTTCCGCCAACCTGCCCTTCCAACAACGCCATCTCATGTTCCTTAAGCTCAAGCGCGCTCACAGCCTTCTTCCACCTCCCCCTCACCTCCCTCGTCCGCGCCTCCTCATTCTCAAGTTGCTGCAGCCGTCCGTTTGCCTCTCCAACCCTCCTCTCAGCGTCAAGGAGGTCTTGAACTCTGACCAGAATTCCGCTGCTGCTAGGCGCTGCACCTCCGCTCAGCGTACCAGAAGGGTCGTACACATCGCCGGCCAAGGTGACAGACTTCGTGTTGACGTCTCGATTGAAAGTTACGAGCTTCGCGGATTCTGCGTCATCACAGATTAGGGTGTCTCCGAAGACGTAGGCGATGGCATTGGCCACGTCGTTCTCGTAGCCGACGAGGGAAAGCGCTGTGTGCACCTTGTCACCCGCGAGACGTTTGGCAGCGTGCAGTTTCTGGTCGTCAAAAGGCATCAGGGGGATATTGTCGCTGAAAGGATGAGAACATGTAGGCTTACCTGCTGGGGAAGTGTACGAGCGCTGATTTTGTTAAGAGGGATGATGGTCACTCGCTTCCTGAGCTGACCGTTCTGTAGGAGATCCTTGCCAACCTTCTCGTCCTGCACGACAATATTGTACAGCCTCCCGCTTGCAGTAATCTCCAATGCTGTGGACTTGTCGAAATTCTCTCGGCCGAGGGAGATCAGAGAGGCAACGGGACCTTTGACCTTTGACCGATCAAAGTTCGGGTGAGGCGATGTGTAGTTGAAGTCGAGCTGGGGCAAGTCACGCTTCAGCCTGTCACGTTCCTAATCAACCAACAGCGCAGAGAAGTGAGTTATCGGAGACATCCCGCATGAAGAAGAGAACAGCGTTACCTCGACAGCGCTGCGCACTGCGCTCCTCGCCTCGCGTAAGCCACTCTCCATCGCCTGCTCCTGCTCCTCACTCCACGCACATTGTTGCACCCGTTGTCTAAATGTCTCCACCTCGCCTTGCATTGCCGTCAACGTCTTCTTACCCTCATTCGCCTCCCTCTCAACCTCCTTCCACCGCGTCAGCAACGCCTTCAAATCCTTCTCCGCACTCGCCAGCTTCACTTTACTCTGTTCTTCTTCTGCTGCGGCCTGGGCCACTCGGGCACGGGCATCAGCCAGCTGTCCCATGTAGCCGCCCCCACTGGACTGTCCAACACTCTTCGATGTCAGACCTGTCAGCAAATTCTGGAGCAACTCCTCCGAGTTGTTCAAGGCATCCTGTAGCGTTTTGTGCTTCTCCGTTGTCGTGGCGTACGATTTCTTGAGTCTCTCGACTTCGACGCGTTTCTCCTCGAGGGCCCGCTCGGCCTGCGTAAGGTGTCAATGGACTTAGCGTCAGAGGTCAGAGCAGCGCGCACTTACTTCGGTTAGAGCCGCTTGGAGGCCTTGCACTCTCGCTTTCTCATCGCAGATCGTACCGTTCTTCAAGTCAATCTGCGTGCGAATTTTCACAACCGCCTTCCCCAACTCCTGGACGTCCTCCTCGAGCTGCTTGAACCTCCCTCCCTTCTTCAACTCCTTGTCCCTCTCCTTCGCTACCTGCTCCATCTGGGTCTCCGCTGCACTAATCTCCTTCGTCAACCTCTTCTTCTTGTCATTGATGCTCTGCTCTGCCGCATGTTTCTCCTCTATCTCCTCCTCTTTCCGACGCGCCCGCTCCATCATTTCCGTCCACTCCCACGCCTTCAGCACGCGATCACTCTTCTCGAATTCCGAACAGGCCTTCTGCCACTGCAAAAACGACCGTTTCTCAGCTTTGAGCGTGTTCAACTTTGGCGTGATTTCCTCCTGCAGCAGCGACGTGATATCCTGCACACGCTTCTCCTTCTTGCCCATCGTCTTCTTCGCTTTGTCCTTTCTCTCCTCGAACATTCGCGTGCCTGCCGCCTCCTCTACCATGCCGAGAATCTCCTGTGGGCGCATATTGAGCACCTTGGTAATCCGGCCCTGCATGATGAGGAAATTAGGATTATTGATGTTGAGCTGCACGCTCTGGAACAGCGTCTGGATGGTTTGTTGCTGGGACTTGTGTCCGTTGAGAAGATACTTGGAGATGTTTGGAAGTGCAATCTGTCGTGTCACAGTAATCTGCTTGCAGTTCTCAAGTCCAGCGGGACTGGTCTCTCTGTCAGAGTTGTCGAACACAATGGTCACGCTGGCTTTTGTAACACCGGCCTGACCACGTTTGTAGATGAGGTCTTGCTGGTTTTGCGCGCGCATCTGAAGATAAGTGAGTACATATACTATTTACAATGGCAAACCACGCACCGCTGACATGTTCGTAATACCCAGAACAAAACATATCGCGTCCAATATGTTGGACTTGCCCGAACCGTTCAGACCTGTGATGGCGTTGAACGAGGGGTCCCATCCTGTGATTGTCGTACGCTCTGGGTACGACTTGAAGCCTACAAATCGTCTGTTAACATAAGTAACGTTCAATACAATGAAAGCTTACCCTCTAGAATCAACTCTTCAATCCGCATGCTGGTCGCCGTTCAAGCTAAAGAAGAGAATTACCGCGAACATTGCGCGCCCGCGACACGGCTCACGTGATAGCATCACGTGCCCCGTGTCTTAAGCGAGTGGCTGAAGCGGCAAGCTTGAAGGCGGGTTTCTTTCAGCTTTGTATCTTAACTCTCAACCACCATCTTCTATTTTCTGGGCTCTTTATGTCGCTCGAAGACTACGAGTCAGACCTTACTGAGCTCTCTTCAGATGAAGAGACTCCTCCTGTGCCCCTGAAAAGCAGCAGTAAACCCAAGAAATCCCCGCGCAAGGTGACGAAAGAAAAGGAATATGAGGTATGCTTGCTTCAACATGCATTCTAGCAATCTAATAACAGTATTATTTAGATTGTTAGTGTTCTGAAGGCACCCCGCCAGACAAACTACTCAACGAAACACCTATTCGGTACGTTGTATGTATGCGTTCAGGGTCCCCAGCGCCATTAACACACGGTCAATGCATTGGCAGATATGATGGAAGCGGACGCCGTGGATCTCAATCCTCCCTATCAACGAGGTAAGAAGCTCCGCGATCACACAAATCCGCGATATCTCACTGCAGTCTTTTTGATACAGACGTCGTTTGGAACGAGGACAAGCAGGTGGCTCTGATCGGCTCTATATTCCTGAACGTAGCGATACCTCCTATTATGCTCAGTAAGTTGACATTAACACCATGGATGTATGCATGGTGCTCATGACGCTGTCAGGTACCGAGCAGACGCGGAGAGGAGGTGAACAAAGGACGTGTATGGATGGTAAGCAGCGGCTTACATCGATACGGAGGTGTGTACATCGTCGCATACAGACATAAGTCAATTATATAACATGAACCGTTACCCAGGTTCCTCAAAGGTGAAATCTACTGTGAGTCACCGTCGCCTACGCCTTATCATATAGCCTTCTCATCCAGTCTTTCCTAGTCAGACACCCGTAAGCCCCCAATTCCCTCGTAAGCACGGATTAGTGTCTCAACACACACACAGCGACCTAGGTAAACGACTCTGGTACAACCGCCCTCCACGATCTACCAGGACCGTCCTCTCAGCCCAGCAACGCCAACTCTTCGATCTCAAGCAGATCGCGTGCATTGAGTACGACTCTCTAACAGAAGAGCAGCAACGAGATATATTTCAACGAGTCCAGAACGGTGTAGCACTGACCCCAGCCGGTACGTCATGTATTCCAATGCTCGTAGTCGCCGATTCTATTCTTACTGCTGGTCCACAGAGCGTTTACGGGCAACCTCTGGACCGCGCGCCGACCTCGTGCGCGAAGTCCTCGGTCAAGTCCCCGGAAGCAAACGCCTTTTCCAGTCCTTTGAATGGGGCAAAGGCGGCGATTTTCATTCTCTCGCGTTCAGCATATATCTCTGCCACATCTATCCTGCCATCAAAGTCATCAACATCCCCCAGCTCGAGAAATGGCTCCAGGAGCCCCAACCTCAGCCGACAAACTTGGCCGCGTTCCAGGCGAATGTCGTTGAAGCTTTCCAGATCGTTAGCGTCCTCGCCATGCACACGGATTTCAAGGGCTGTCTCGACAAGATCTCTCAGATACCGTTCACGTTTGTCGCACTGCTGGTGTACCTCCATAAGAAACGGATGTCGTTGTCGCAGCTGGCCTCCGCTGTCGCAGGTTTACGTGCCATAGCCGGTCACACTGAAATGCGTACGGCGAACACTAAGACCATCAAGGCGTTGACTCAATATATTAAGGATCTATACCATCAGAAGAAGACGGACGGCGATATGCATGCGGTGAGCGAGATGATAGCGTACGCCGGAGCGTCGTCGCGAGAGTCATCGGCGGTGCCCAAGTCGGTGAAGCGCAAGCGGGAAGATGTGGATAGTGACGATGACGACAAGCCCATCGTCAAGAGCAGGTCGTCAGGCACGGGGAGGACTCGTTCGAAATCGGAGCACCAAACTGCCTCTGCGACGATCCTTCCGCAGGCGACCAAGAAACCGACAGTTCGTACGGTGTCCAACCCTGCTAGTGCCGCGATCAAAACTGAGCGCACGTCGACGGTGAGGAAGACGCCCATCTCGTCGATGCCGAAGTTCGCGAAGAAGTCTGCTGCCGCTGAGACGAAAGTGGCGACGCCCACGACGACGAAGAAGGCGCTGGCTGAGTCTCCTGCGACGACAAAGGTGAAGCGGAAGTCAACTCAGGCTGTCGTCCCGAACCTCGTTATAGAGGATGCGACGTCTGCGACGAGGTTGAAGTATGATATCCCGACATCTCTTCCCGAGATAGAGTACAGGCCGGTTGCGTCCACCTCGCGATCCCCGCCTGCATCCGCACATCCTTCCACGTCGGCACCCGTTTCGAGAATCCCACCCGTGAAGGCTCCAATATCCGTGGCAGCACCTGTGTCACACCAACAAGAGTCGGTCTCTCCCACGTTGCCGACCTCTCCTCTCACTACGCGTCGGGGGGTGGATCGCCTCAAGAAGCTGCACGATGCGAAGGCCAATTTCCGTACTGCACCCACGTATCCGATCTCTGTTGCTCAGTCTAATCCGAATCCCACTCCTACTCTTAACTCTCCGTCGGAGCACACGGATAGGCCGAGCGTCCCTATCCCAAGAGGTCAGTGATCATCAATCATTTATCTGTCCTTCAAGTCCGCTTTGCGCTGCATTGCTAAATAGCTATCTCTCCAGGTACTTCAGGTGCTTCGAGTGACCCTAGGCGGAGACCATCCGCGGTAGGAAGCCCGATGCAGCAGTATGCACAAGGCCTGCTGATAGATCCCAAATCGACCGTGCCTGTCAAACCTTCCGTCTCACGATGCGCCTCTTATACTCATAACTCAGCTATGAACTCTCCCGTGACACCTTCCCATCCACACCAGCACCTCTCTCCGCTGGTCAACGTCACCATGCCGCAGGCGTTTGCGAATGCGAATGTCACTACCAGCTGGTCACCACAGTCTCCGACTTTGCCGTTCACGTCGGAGGTGCAGCAGTTGCAGGCTCTCTCGCCGTCGAATGCGTCCCCTTCGATGGCCTTCGCTCCGTCGTTGTCTCGTAATGCGACTTCGGCTAGCTTCAGAGGTGGTGGTACGAGCACCTCATAACAGGTGAAGCGCGTGTCGTTTGGACTTTCTACCACTTTCCGAGTTTCATGATCAGCCAACGGCACGATCCAATCGAGATACCTCACTATAGATTTAATCCTTAATCCTACTCTACCTTCCTTTCCATTGCGTTCGTCTCCACCTTCCGTTCACCTTTTACGATGCGATACGATTCCGTTTCGGACAGCCACGTCCTTTCTTGTAGGTTTAATAGATAGCCTAGAGCCTCGTAGTCAGTAAGCCACAACGACGTCAAACCGTGTCTCGAGTATGCGGTCAAACTTTTCTTGGTCACCCAATCACCATGTGTATTAGAGTTTATGTGTGCGGTATTTACATGTAACAGAGTCTCGGCCTTCCTTTCCACTTTGTAGCAATATGATCATCGAGTTCAGATGCGATAGGGGTCTGCTGGTGCCTGAGTACATTCGAAGCTATGATGGCATCGCGAGACGACAACACTCAGTCAACTTAGTCAAGAACCTTCGTGTGTATATATTGGGCTCCCGAGTCCTGACAGGGCATGCATGAAAGCGAAGAGACAAAGTCCGTAATAATAGATACAATAACAATATGATGTACGTCTACGAACAGTGTCCTCAAAGCGCACGCGAAGTCGACGGTACTTGGCTGTCTGATGGCCACGTACCAATCGTCCGTGCGTTCGACGGCGGACCAGCAGCCGTCGGTGGTGGGGGAAGGAGGGGTATATTAGGTACGGGAGGTTCCTCTACCGCCTCTACCGTCTGAATAGCTGCACTGAACGAATTTTGGCGCGCCTTTCCCGTTACCAGATGCGCCGCTGTGTTCCTTCTGCTCCGGATGAACAGCGTTGTCGTGGGCGAGAAATCGCCGTCTATTAGTTCTCGCATCTGACTTGGGGATGTGTCCTGCGTTGCCACATTAGAGGCGAAAGACTCTTGCCGTAGGGAGGTGTAGCGGTGGCTTTGTGCTCCAGACTTCATTCGAGCGAGCGCGGCTGAGAGGTGAGAGGGCAGTATTGATGATGTGGGTCGGGGTCTCGGAGGTCGTAGATTGAATGGTTGTGGCTTAAATTTCTTCATTTTTTGAAGGCGACGACGAATTAGCCAGATGCTAAATACGAGTGCTGTGAGGAGGATGAAGGCGACGACACCGATCACGATGCCTATGACCAAATTGGCGTGTCTGCAGAATTCCTGCGTGAGTAGACGATATGCGAGCATAACAAACGTCAAACTCACCCAGGGTCTGGAGGAGGTGGTGGATGCTGACTAGAAAGTTCACGATAAGCAAACGCATGTCAACTAGTAGCACGAACATACCTTGACTCAAAGACCAATGCGTGATGTATGTTAAGCGTCGTGGGTGCCCCCTGCTGGAGGAACAATGCGGGGTTATTCCTGACAACAAGGGTATGCTGCGTAGGCTCCATCCCCTCGTAGACAAACAATAGCTGCGGTTCAGTTGCGGACGAGTTTGGCTGCGGATTTGGATGTAGAGTCTGTGGGACGCCATCCACCGATACCAGTAGCGAGGAGCTATTTGGTCCGACTGCGCCATACAGCATGATTCCGGTTCCTGGATGGAATCTCAGTTGGAGATCGACGTAAAAACCGACAATCTACTTCACCCTGTAAATAGTCATAGTCAGCTCGTTGCTCCTCATATCGTCGACGTCGACGCTGGATAGCTAGACTTACTTCGAATGTTATGTTCATGTGCGCTGAAGATGCATAAGTTGTTCTGTAAACGTGTCAGATTTCAATACTGTGATCTCAGGGTATCTTATTGGCAGCTATTTACCTTGAATCTTGCGTCTTTGTCCATGCCTGCGACGGTGAGTTACTCCAATGACAGCTAGGATCGCTGGCTTCGATATAGCTCGTATTGGTTCCATGGTGTTCAAAGATGATCTTCAAAACACCGCGTTGAGATAGCAAACTTCAGGATAGTCCATGTCGACGTACATGACTGATGTCGAAAACCCCATAAGGCCGGGTGTCGTCCTGCCCGACGTTAACTATCTCCATGTGGTGTTCTCGGAATTTGAGGCCTTTGCTGTTGAATAGGACTGCATTGGGGTTCTCCGGATCACTTTTGTTGTAGCCTGTGTGCTCGTAGTGCTTTCCGTCGATAGTCACACGATACGGACCAAGCCGTTCTCGGTATCCTCCGTACACCCTAAGTCGAGGAACCTCAGAAGAAGAATCGAGTCCGATAACGCGGAAATACACACCATACATCTGCAAAACTAGTTCAGTATCGTTTATAAGATCCTACTGCGGGTATCCGCGTACCTGTGCCCACCCACGTAAAGAAGAGCCGTCCCTCTCCTTCCGAGGAGTTTGTCGAATGATACCCCTTCCCTTGATATTTGTCCTAAGAATCCCTATTAGCTGTGTCGCTAGATCCGCAAAGAATAAAGACACACCTTCATTGAATCCTTGCCCCCGTCTGACCATAGCATTCCCGGCACGTACGAAATGAGAGGACTGAGGTGAGAGACCGTGAGATTCGTTACAGCCGCCATAATGTGCTGTACACCAGACAAAGCAGATTATAAGATATAAGTGTGATGAGCGGCTACCTGCGTCGTTCAGGTCGGAAGAGGTGGTGCATAGCTCGTGGTCAAGGAGAGAGCGAGAGGAGACAACCAAAGAGAAGTGGGAGGAACCCATTGGATATCTCGGGAAGAGCTTCTCGTCATCATCAGTCGTGGTGAAGGGAAATTGACATGATTGCGATGAAAGATCCCAGCTCTCCGGCTGGCGGCGTCGTCAATGCGAGGCGATGAGTTCCGACGCATCAGCTCTGCTTGGAATTGGGATACAGGCGTTATTGCGTGGGCAAAGGCAAAGGCATTGCCACATAGCCACCTGTTACTTTTCCACCGGATTTAGTGCTACACAAATGGATTTTTGATGTGCATGGCCCTGTGGAAGCTGGTGATATTAAAGCATCACTGTATACCAAGTATTAGCTGAGCATCTCAGCATCACACATGATTGTTGAGCGACTTACCTGAAATTACTCGCCTACAATTTACGGGAGGCAGTGATTTGTCACTTCAAGTTACCAGTTCCATCGGATCCTAAAAGCAATCACTGATGCTGGTCTTACAGTAAGTTTGAGATGGGCTAACTTGAAGAGCCTGAGCGCAAGTGGGCCTAGCGAGGCCAATCAGACGCCACAAACTTGAAGCTACGTCTGATGCGCCGTTTTCCTAAACAAGCTCAAACGTCGGCATCAACACGTGTAGCGCACCCTTGCACTTTCAGTTATGGGCGCCTTTTTAGTTTTGTGCTCTTCCTCTACTACATCTCGCACATCGCTTTACTTAGTCCGCCATGGCATCTTGGTTGCGTCGTTTTATGAGCACTGCTCCTCCGGCCGCTGCTGTGCCCACTGGCCCGCCCGCGACTGGTGCGCTCGCGCGGTACGTCTGTTAGCTCACTTCTTTTGCCAGCAAGTTATTCATGTCGCCTCTATGACTCCCGGGAACCCAGTGCCAACGTCTTCGTAAGCTCTATCTAACGTATTAACTACAATACTTAACTTATGCGGATGTTAGTTTGATATTGCCGCAGACCAGCAACCTCTCGGTCGCGTCGTGTTCAAGTTGTACGATGATGTGGTCCCCAAGACCGCCCGTAACTTCCGTGAACTCGCTACTGGCCAGCACGGCTTCGGATACGCTGGAAGCTCTTTCCACCGCATCATTCCTGGTGTACGCTCACTTCCATGGGCTTCCTCGAGATCTGACTGACGTGTCATATTATGCCAGTTCATGTGCCAAGGAGGTGACTTTACGAGGCACAACGGTATGTTTATACGTGTGATGGAAAACGCTTGCGCTAATCAAGTTCTTAGGCACTGGTGGAAAGTCGATCTACGGCCGGACATTCCCTGGTACGTTGTTACGCACCACACGCCCGCGTACTTCCGGTCCCTTACCTACCGCGTTCACCCACAGATGAGAACTTCCACCTCCGTCACACCAAGCCTGGCCTTCTGTCCATGGCAAATGCCGGACCAAACACCAACGGCTCGCAGGTCTGTCGCATTCACTTTGTTCATCCGCTGCGGACGTGAGAGTTGACGGCGAAACTCCCATTCACCCACTGTTGTGTAGTTCTTTATCACTACCGAGAAGACCGAGTGGCTGGACGGAAAGCACACGGTGTTCGGAGAGGTGGTAGATGGGTTTGACGTCGTCAGGAAAATTGAGTCTGTTGGTACCCGCTCCGGAGATCCTAAAAGCCACGTCGTCATCACGTCGTCGGGAGTGGTAGAGGAATAGAGCCTTGCGTTAGTATAATCCTTGACACTTTAATCTTACTAATATCTGCTTTGCCTTGTCTAAGTCTTTGCAAGTAGACAATATGAACGCTGAATCTATCCAGCAAACTTTGATCTTTATTTCGAACGTCTATGTTCAATGCCGGTGCGGTCCTTTCGTCCGTATAAGTACATTGAGAGAACTCGAGTATGAATAAGCCGAGGTTTGTCGGCCGTACAAGGGTGCCCACAGCGCAGACACAGGATGCAATGCGCAGCCCGAGCATGGAACTTTGAGGAAAGGGCTTGGTAGGCACGTGCCCAAGCGCTTATTATGCGGGGCACTGCACAGCGGAACCAAAATAAGAGCCGATTGCTCCTCTGCTTCGCACCACCACTACCAACCTTTTACCTTTTACACATACTCCTGTTATACCACTAACCCTTCCAAACATATCGCAATGTGTACGTACGACGTGATCTGCCGTGTTATCTTCGCTCACAGAGTTATCCAGACGCCGCCATGAGGTCATCATGGTTATTGGCAGTCATATCAGCAACTTCGCTGTTGCCCGTGGCAAGAGCAGACTGCTTCATTGATGAGTGAGCATTGATCCTTCCCATCCACACTAACCCACGCATGGCCCCGACGCTGACGAGCAACGATTATCAGGTTTGGCGATGAACGTTGTCGACTGAGTAACGGCGTCAGAATCGGCATAGCTATTGCCATCAGTAAGTGCTATACCTCTTCCGCAGTTCCTCCGCGCTGTACTAGTAACTTACTGACGTGCTCTTCCATACTCTCAGTCGTCGTCGCACTGCTTGTCATCGCCTCCGCTCTCCGCTGGCGACAGCAAAGGACAGGGAACGTTGGCTTCTTCGCCACCCAGCGGCCAGTGTATAACCAGAACTACTCCTATGGGCCAGGCAATGGACCTGCGCCCGGGAACTATCCAGCTGGTTACAATGCGCAAGGTGGCTATTACCCCAATGGACCGCAATATCCACCGCACTCCTATAACAACTATACTCCTCCGGCGAAGCCATATGGCGCGGTAAGTCTTGCCCCTCTGGCCTGCAAGGTCGATACTGACAACATTGCACAGCCCGAGGATGCTCCCCCGCCAGCCTACTATGCGCCACCTCCAGGCCCTCCACCTGCCGTTACGAAGGCAGACGCGGCCGTGTAAGGCGCCTTCACTGACAAACGGACCATTCTGTCACCGCCATGAACTTGTACTTCCATCTTTCCCGTTGTAATCTCTGCTATCTGTTACATTTCGGATCCATAGTACCATATCTAATCACTGTATATGTACCTCTGTAGCGCATTTACTGGTAATGATTTCCTGGACTTCCGCTGATCAGGAGTGTTCGAGGTCCCGGATCCCCGAATTACCATAACGGGCATGAGTCGGCGGGTAAACGCCTGCCTCGCAGTACCGCTCGAATGTTTCCAGCTTCCCTTCCAGTTCGTTTCGCGGGCTTCGTGTCAGTCTCTGGAATAGAAATGTCCAAGTACTTCCATATTCTGACACCGAAAATTTCTGCCCCGCTCTCGCGACTGAGAACCGAAATGTCAGAAATGTAACCGACCACGCGCGTCTATTGATTCAGCGTGGCTTTTCTCCTCCCATCACCTCCGTCGCTGTGCTGACTCTTTCTACACTCTCTTGCTCTCTTTTCTTGATGCCTAGTATATTTTCTCGTTCTCGCCTGAATTCAACACCAAAGAGATCTGCGACCGAGCCCTCGCTTGACGAGTTTGGCCGCGTTTCCAGCCGGGGATCCGCCCAGGGGACTCTGTCGACGAAGAAGGACAAGAAGTCGAAAGGCAAGTCGAAGAACGGCGCGGCACTCGACCTTGAGCCCCAGGAGCCTGCAGTGCCAGATGGCAGCTTCCTGCAGACGAATCTAGACCCGCAACGCTACGAGCCAGGCGAAGAGCCTTCACAGGAGCGAAGACAGCTGCACGACTATGGCTACCTCTCGTATCAACGACATGTCGTGCTCGGCCCTGAAGAGGTCGCGAGATTGGTGGACGTTGTAGGGAACGAACTGGGCACGCGGGGGCTCACGACGCCGTTCATTTTCTCAAGCCTCGCTCTTGATGTGTCTGCGAATGCGGTCAAACGACTGATCAACGTCTTCCTGAATACTTGTCGAAGCGGGAGGCCCACCGAGGCAGTTGAGAGACAGTGGAGGGACGAAGTGCGGTTTGCTGGCCCACAGGAGCTTGGCATGTTCCTCCGCTGGGGGCTTGGCCGCGTCGTCAGGATAGTCGGTGGGCAAGAAGTTCGCGGGCTATTGTCGTACGATATGTACGTTGGGTGGGCAGAACACGAAGCTGGTGCGTCGTTATACTTCTCTGCTTGTAAGCGTCCTGAAGAAGAGTAATTGGTTGCTGTTAGCCTGCAACTATCCTCCTCTTCATTTCGACCTGTTCGTGGACCAGCTTGAACCCATCATCCGACCAATACTTGTCGGGCTGCTCACTCTGCTCTCCAAATTCACTGCTCACTCGTCGTCATCTGGCCACACGCCTCCTACTCTGTCGCCCCTATTTGGGCCACTCCTATTTGGGCTTGGACCGTCCACACTCGCCTTTCACCATGTATATCGCCATTATCTTCGCGCAGTGACCGCCACTGAACATATAATCCTCTCGTTTATTCGCTGGCAAGATGCACCTCTTCCGGGTTCTACATCCACCGCTCTAGGTGTGCCTACGCGCCTGAAAGCCTGGATTCAAGGCTATCCTGCTATGCTGCCGGCCATGAACCACCACGAACGCCCACAACCCCGCCGGGGCGCACGGACAACGCGTGTGATCAGCGTACGACGAAACGTGCGCATGTACAGTGCCGACCTGGTGAAGACGGCGGCCAGCTGGGGCATCCGTCCTCGCGGTATGCCGTCGTCGCAGACCTCCGATCGCGCGTTCGCGTCGTCCAAGGAGTGGGACCGCATATCGCCGCCGACGTTGAAACTTGCTCCCCGGTATTCGGACTCGTACAGGAAGCGAATGGACCTCCCTGCACACTTCCATCCTGAGACGGGCGCTGGTTCGTCCGCCTCTACCGTCAGTGCACCTTCCCTTTCAACTTCTATTTCTAGTTCCTCGACGACGTCTTCCCTGTTTGACGACAAAGAGCTCGGTGTTCTGGGTGCTGGGCGAACGCCGGAGGAACGATTCCGTAGCTTGACCGACCTCAAGTGGGGCGAATTCGAGGCGATGGGCTTTGGAGATCTCGCCGCTGACAACAAGAAGCTGCAGTTTGACTTGACTGAGAGTGCGCGGGCTGTGAGTGTCGAGCTCCACTGTCGTCTCGAGTGATTCGCAGCACTGACAATCATCGATCGTATGGGGATGTGTGAACTCCAATAGGCTCGCGCAGCAAAGCGGGCTACTCTTTCGTGGCAGGATTTCTCTGCCGCAGGATTCTCGCGCACAGATGACCCTTTGAGTGTTACGTTGCAGTTCAGCCATCCTGTCACGAACACTATCAACACATGGCCTTCGCAGTCGGCAGAGATACATCGTAAGCTTAAGAAGACGCAGAAGGCTTTGCCAACGTTTGGGTGGGATACAGAGCCTGTGCTCGGCTCGGAGGAAGTTATTGAAGAAGCGTTCCTGGACGTCTTTTGTGATCTAATCTACGGAGGTGGGTGGATGGACGTGGAGAGGTATGAGGAGGTGGACAGGGACTGTAATTGGGCTTTGGTGCGTTCCATCTGAATATACTCTCATGAATTGATTTAATGGCAGGTTCCCCTTAGGTCGAATTCAAGTCGCTACCTGTCTCTAAAACACATACTGTTTCCGGCACCAGTGACCCGAGGTCCTCCACAACACTCATTCTATTTGAAGAATTTGTTCCCCTGGAGTACAGACAACAACTACAAGCCAATGGGTCCAGCAGCAGACGGCGCCTACCCTCACTGTTTGGCACATCATCGAAGAGACAATGGAAGCCGGCTCAAACGCTCAACGGTCGACCGTATGTCGTCGGGCATGTGCCACACAGTCCATCATATCGAGAGGTTGAGTTTGAAGGTCTCCTGCGTTCTAATGAGAGTGCGACTAAGATGCTTTCCCTCAAGACTGCCGACAAACTACCACCCGTCTCCGTGAAGAGTCCCCTGGCTGGCTCGCCGATCTCCAATTTCACCAGCTCACCAGCCCAAGAGAAGCCAAACATATTCCTCAGCCCTGTTTCCGCCGTCGATTCGCCCCCGCAGCGCCCAAGTAGTCGCAGCAGTGACAACCACGACTCGACTCCCACGTCTACCCCCAACCCTAACAGAAAGTCAGGTCGGTTCCGTATTCCTGGGACGCCAGTAGGAAACCGAACGGCTGGCTTAGCACCCGCTGAGTATGAGAACGTCGACTTTGAAGCACGGTTGGCAAGCTTCGACGATGACGAACCGGCAGGGGCGGCCACTGGCTCGAAGAATCGCAGACAGCGCGTAAATGACGATGCTTGGGTCGATATACTTGTGGCTAATAACGGTCGTCGTCTGGATTCGCAGGATGCAGTTTTACGGAATGGCTTCAAACCTGGCCGTTCCGATCCTGACCTCGCTAGTCAGGAGCTGTCAGAGGTTATGGCAGCCGTTCGCGCACACCCTCTATCGGACGATGAGGATGGCGCTTCCGAGCTAGTCCCTGTTAGCGAGGATAGTGCGAGCCATGTCAGCACCTACAGGGAAGAAGACAATGAAGGCGAGCGGTCGACTATTCATGGCCGCGAGAGCGACCTTTACGCGGATGAGGTGGAAGAGGAAGAAGAAGAACAGGAAATCAAGCCTGCTTCACGACGTTTGGGTTACTTTGACTTACACCCGGAACGCAGGCTAGGGAATATTGAGCCGACTTCGACTCGTCCGATACTGCAAGTCCCTGCTTCGCCTGGATTGTCCGTAGAGGGCACAGAGGAGTCTACCTATTCAGAACACGAGGACGCATACGATGGTGTGCAACCTTCGAGCGCACCAAACACTCTTACTCCCCCGAGAGTTACTATTGCTCCCGCCGTTCACCGCTCTCCCTCACCGAACGGAAATGGACATGCTGTTCCAGTTGTAGCAGTTTCTCCCCCTCTCGAAGAAGCTCCGCGAACAGCTGCACAGAGCAAGACCTCGACCCTAATTGAAATGTACCGGGAGCGAGAACGCAACAGCACGTCTCCTGCTCCTCCTTCCAAGTTGCCCGTACGCACCGGATCCCTCCCTGCAGGCCCGCTTGGCGCCCGACCTATGCCTGGTGGTTCTCTGGCTCCTCTTGGTGCACGACCGATGCCTAATGCCCCTGTTCCTCGTCCTGTGTCTCCTGCACGGTCAGCGTCAGAGTCTGCTGTGTCAGTCGAGCTCGACGACTCGCTTACTGATCCCATCCGTCCCGCAGCATATGAAAAGAGCGGCCTGGCAACACCCCCTCGATACGTCCACGGAGCGCCGTTGCACAACGTGCTTGAGGAGGAGGAGGAAGAGGAGGAATAGACGTGTCTCAATCTCCGCCGTAATCATCATCACTTCTGCCTGACAAGCCATCTAACCCTCTCATCATCTCCGCCCGTGCTAGTTCTTGCTTTTCCCCTCGTTGACTACCCGAACAGTCGCTGTCCAGGTCTCCCTCTCCTGTCGGATTTACCCTATGTTCCTTCATTCAGTACACAGCACCTGATTTATTCTTCCAATGTTGTTTCTCCCATGTTACGCTCTCGGCTTCTCCCGCTCCCTCCTTTTATGTTTTCATTATCCATTCACCAATTTTCACTCTCTTCCTCTCCTGCTGTCTTAACTTTATAGCCAAGCGATACCAGGGTCCTGCCGTTCCCAGTGAAATCCGGTTATTAGCGTACATAAGTTTACCTATAGGTCGATCGTTCACCACCAGAGTGTCGGTTTATACTCGTTCTTTCTTTTTGGTGTTCGTGTGATGCGCTTTTTATTACTACGTCGTTTGACTGTGTTGTCGTACCGCTAACCTATGCATTCTACTTATGCGTCATTGCTCGGTGTCACCATCAGCTTGCGTCAACAAGAGTAGGTGCAACGTCCATAGCAAGATAAATATGTATATAATGTCCAGGATATAACCTACTGTCCAAGTGAAGCTATCGAGAATATAACGAGAAAGAATCTACCGTGTCTTGTGGGCCTTCACCTCCGCGATATAGTGCTGGCGTTTCTCAAGGTCTATGGAACAACAAATGGCGATTGAGAAAAAGGAGCGAGCAAACGATAACAAGAAGTTTACCATGTGCCCACATCGCTGCGCCAATCTGGTTGGAGATTGTGAATATGAACCCAATGAGAGGAATCCCCTCCAGTAACGCCGCCGTGAAGCCGAACGCTAGATATATATGACACAACCGCAACGTCAAACCAACGGCGAGACATGCATGATGACGAAGAGCTTGCTACGCACCGCGGTAGTCCCATTTGCGCTCTTGGATGAAGGTGGCAACTTGGTCTTCTGACATGTGTTTTGCCTTGAAGTACTGTGACTGTTGTGAGCGGCGCGGATTGAGGTAGAGAGGATGTTGTGACTTACAGGCCTGTGCAGATAGCTTGCTGTGCCGAGACCTCGAAGCCATGCTGATATGACGATACCGAAAGCTGGGACGAGGTGCACGGGTGTAAGGAGCACTGTGGAGAGTAGAGGAATTTAGCTGCATGCATGTTTAGTTAGTGTTTTCGTACTACATACGTTTGACGGCCGTACGACCGAGAGGACTACTGGCAAACTTGCTCAATTTGGACCGTTTCACTTGCGGTGGGTTGTCCCATTCTTCGACATATGGTTTCCAGAAGTCCGGCCCTTTTCCACGGGAGACGATCGTCTGCTCATAGGCCCGGGTCCGCGCGACACGGATGTCGTGGGAGAAGAAGAAGTACAGGATTGAGGTCGCTTGGCTGGATAGGAAGACTAACGTTGCGTCTGTGTTCAAGTGATTGGAGACGCATGAGATGTATTGTAGGTGTGAGGGGCATATGAAAGTCTTACAGGTTGGGAGGTCAAACGGCATACGTATGCCAAAGATCGCGTCTCTTGATAAACCAGTTACCGAAGGAGACCTAGAGCGAGTGCGTCAGTAATAGTAGTAAACTTAATTCGCAAGCAGACGTGCTTGATCAAGAACAGCTCAACAAATACGCGTTGCATTTTGAACGTAGCAACAGACTGAAATACAAGTTGTGAACACAGGAAGGTCATCAATGCAATGCATGCGGTCAATTTACCCATACGAGAGCAACCGACGCTCCCCGCACTATACCGTGCTTCAACTTGTTCCATGCGGACGCACGGAGTAGTTTGTCGGTGACCAAGCGGTACACACCCACCACCACATACGAAGGCGGGAACATAAGGCGTGCGGTCGACGCCTTCAAGTTCTCGGGGACGTTCTCAGAGTACGGAGTGCTGACTTCTTTGCCGAAGCCTCCTGGAACGGTTGGGACATTCGCGGACATGCTTGAGGAGCAAAATAAATGGGAAAGGGAGTGAGCTGGAGAGTCATTAAATCGGTCAGCTAACATACTAGTACTGCCATTTAGAATAGGACAATATACCGTGTGGATTGTCCTGTTATTGAGACGTTGCAGTCGACTGTTGACAACAAACGTCCGCAGTTACAGGCTGTGGGGGTTAATGATGTCTAAATCAGAAGTAAACGGAATGTTGATCGGCCGATAATGAAAGTAAGCATCCTTTTCTTATCGCTACTTACCAGCCAATAAGGTAGCCTGTAAGCCCATAAGAAGCAACTGTTATTTATTGCTTTATCCTGTTACAACGTTTCTTCCTGCAGTTCCAACTCCACAATCACAATGGTTATTGACTGGCAACGACGAGGGTCGACAGGGTCCTGAACACTGCCTGTAGGACGTGCGCATGGTAAAAGAGCGGATGCGAGCCGCACCCGTTGCCAAAGACGTTGATCCCGACTTCTAGCCTCATTCGGGATTTCACAAAGGCCCTTGCTTCAGGCACTCATCTTAGCATTCTTTCTTGACCTCGAACTTCCAAGAAGCTGTGCAGGAGTCGGCGTATAAAGTGCGTGCTACGTCCTTTCTACTCGTACCAACTATACTCACAGTCTGGCAGATTCTGTCACAGACATGACGAGCCTGACAAAGGACCTGCCCCCTCTTCCTCCTGATCCAACACAAGAAGACCCTCACAAGTCACATCCCGGGGTATTCAGACGTCTCACGTCGAAGCTGCGTTCACCCTCGCAGCAGTGGGTGCACGTTGCCTCACCGCACGAGCACGGCGACCTCGAATGCGTACCAGAAGAAGCGCCATCGTCCCCCAAGAAAGACAAACACAAACGAAAGGCATCGGGACCGCTCCTAGGGCTGTCCACCACGACCGCCGTACACCGCAAGGCAGGCGTCGAGCTCGAGAATGCATTCACGTCGGCGGAGCAGCGGCAGGCCGCGCTCCGCGCTGTCGGGCTCGTTCCCGCAAACGCTAAGCCTGGCAGAGACGCACACGGATACAAAGCCCCGTTGAGCGAACAAGAAGCACAACTCGACAAGTACTTTGCCACAGCACCGGCGAAGAGCCCGGAGCAGCAGGAGAGCGAGGCGCAGAAGATAAAGGAGGCGTGGATGAGGAAGAACACGGAGGCGGGGGTGGTCGACGGCGGGAGCGGGAGTGGGAGCGGGAGTGGCTCAAGGGCGGCGTCGCGGTCACCGGAGAGAGTCCGTCTATCTCCTGAACTGCGGTGGGAGCCCACGGTGGTCGTCGAGGAGCCGAAACCGATAGAGAAAGTAGAGAAGCCTCTCATGACGGCTGACCAAGTGCGAGCGCGACGAAAAGACGACCCCGTCTTCGCCCCTTCTGGTCTCCTTGCGGCGATGCAGGCGTACAGACCGGAGAACTATCGTCCTCCCCCTTCAAGAAAGCCCTCTGGTGCTTCAGCCATGCAACAGCGTCGCGCCAACCCGGATTCAGACACCGACTCTGAATGAGGCCTCAATTCCCCTTTCACTTTTCTCTACACATGAAGCCCGCGTTGCGTAACATCCAACTTGGGCAGTGCTCGTTATATTCTTTCTATCCGTGTTTCTTGGAACAGTCCCTGGTCACAATGCTGGACGCGGAACCCGATTTCATTATCCTAATACTGAGTCTGGCCACTATCACCACCAAACATGTTTTTTTCTCTTCATGCATTCAATTTGTTTTCCCGTCCACTGTTATTTGTACTCAACGTGTAGTTTCCAATGTTGTAACATTTCATCCTCAATTAGACGAACAAGTTCTTGGCAGCGGTTTCATGTGCCCGTGGCCATATCCATGACGTCTTGAAGCAGAGTTAAGAGATAAGTAGCCCTCGTGGTACAGTGCTGCGTGTTCAAATATTCATGTCGCGACGGTCATCTGAAGAGTGAGTAAAGATCTGTACTATGTGCACGCACATGATTACATGAATAACTTATGCTACTTTCCCGGCAGGTAGAAGATAACTTCAAGAGATGAGACTAGATATAAAAAAGAGGGAACAAAGTCCGTCAAAAATGAGGACGAAACAATAATAACAATAATGTGAGTTAATGTACGTAGAACCATGCACACGTAATATAAGCCATAAACAAGAAGCAACGAACGAAGTGACATAACACAAGAAGTTATAAGGCTATAGATCCAAGGAGCGTAAAGATAGGCCCTCCGACGTCGTCCGTAATGCGCCATCGATGACCCGAGGGGAAGACGACGCTACGAAGCGTGCTACACTGTTTGATCCACTGCCCGAGTAGGGCTCGTTCCTGCGTACGCAGGGGCATAGCGGTGTTTGCGCGCGGACGCCACGGCGTGGAAGGTGTCGTCGGAGTGACCGGTGTGGTGGGTATCATAGAGGGGGTGGGTGGAGGCGTGATGTACGCATCGCCACTGGCGGATCCGCTGGCTCTCCAGAGACGGAGTGTCTGCAGTGTTCGGTAGCGAACGAGAATGCCGTGCAGTTGCTTGAAAAGCACCTGGTGCGATGGTGAGTTAGTACGGCGCGACGGGATAGATAAGAGAAAAGAGAAAAGTTAGAACGCACGTCGTCTTCTAGCGTGCTTTCGACTTCAAGGGTCTTGAGATTTTTCCCAAGTTCAGCCCCGGCGGCCATGAGTACACGCTCTAACGACCGGGCATCGACTGGGTTCCGCGGTGAAGTCGTGATGGCTAGATGTGTTATTGGTGTTGTCGCCTGAGAAATCACAGACATAAGTGCCGATGGCCGCAGGCCGTTGTAGATCGTCGAGTGAATGTGCATCGTGACAGAGTTGAGAGGCCTCCCGGGTGCCAGGGCAGCGACGATGGAAGAGGGTGCATGCAAGCGAGTGAGGTCCGGGACCAACTGCGACACGAAGGGGAAGGTGAGCAACGATGTGCGGTGACCCTGGGTTTGTGGGTCATCAGAGGTGTGTTCTGAGAGAGCGTTGCCTGCGCCGGACAACATGTCTGACGTGCGCTCGTCGAGAATGAGATGGGGAAAGGAGAGGGAAGTGAGAGTGGGCTGTGTCGTGAGCCATGCGAACATGCCTTGGAGGTCGTCTGGGGTTGCTGTTTCCCATAACAGGGTGAGACTTCGCAGTTGAAAGGTGGTATGGAAGAACGAATTCGGGTCGAAGCGCGGTACCTTGAGGGACACGAGCTCTGTCATGTTGTTGAGCGCGATTGCCAGTGAGAAGGTCGGAAGGGGAGAAGCAAGAAGTGCTGAACGTGCTTCGGATATTGAGCTGCACGCGAAGCGACGAACAAGCTTCGCCAAGTCTCGCTTCGAAGCGAGGGTGTGGATGCAGGCTTCTATACGTCGCTGGTCAGTAATGGGCAGTAGGTCCACATTACCGTAGAGCAGAGCACGGGAGGGGAACAGGAATGACTTGCAGACGCGTGCCAGTGACGTTAGGTCTGGTGGCGAGACAAATGCGAAGACGGCGTTGAGTAGATTCGGGGGTATCTTCGTGAACATGCATACAGGCTCCTGTACATGACCATCTTCCGTCTCGTCCTCCGGCTCTGATACTTCCCAGCGCACAAATCCTTCCGGTAAGAGAGAGACTGCGAGAGACAGGTTGGGGGCGCTGATGCTCGCTTTGCGGGGACCTTTGGATTTGCCCGCGCTCGGAGTTGGCCAGTTATCGATATTCTGCTCCAATGATTGGGATGTAATGCTCACTCGCCGGCCCAGCCCACTCGGTCTCCGTATCTCCTCCAAAGACGGTGTTGGCGAAGGTGTGTCACTTCTACTAAACGAGTCGGTGGCACGGTACTGCGCATTGTAACATATGCCTCCTGATTTCGTCGACGATAGCTTGGAGGTGCGTTTCGAGCTGAGAAATGAGAAACTAGAGAGACGATGTCTGAATGTCGAGGTTGACTTGATGCTTGGTGTTGGTGATGGCCTAGAGTCCGGTTCATGAACTGTGAGATTCGCGGAATCTGCAAAAGGTCGACTGGTTTTGCGTCGGACAAGAAACGACATGGGAGAGCGAGAGAGAGGAAGTCCGCTTGCAAGCCAGTGCAAAGGAAGTTAAGGAAAGCGACTTAGCACATTAGCAGCAGGAGCAAGTGGGAAACTGAGGTAGGTTTGACGAAATGCCGGCACACGAGAAACCGCGAACCGCACCTTTCCGCGCGGCTGGAGATCTTGAATCTCTGTTCAACGCGCAAAATGAATTTATTCGCATCCCCCGCCTTATCGACGCTAACGCTAAAAGTTGATGTAATGATTCTTCCGACGCCGAGCATGTACTTCGGCGTATCAGAACTGGCGAAGATTTGGATGCGTCGTTGTACTGACGAAAATCGATAGCAGGACGTCGAGTTGCTGTATGAGAAAGGCCATACAGTAGTGGCGATGGCAACGGCTCACATGTCGTTCCGGATATGAATATACCATTCTCTCGGACAGCGGAGATGGTCCTTTCATCGGTGGAATTCCAATGAGACGGAACTGGTCGAAGAATCACAGACCACGACTAAGTACTCGAAAGCATGCCGATTAGACATGGATGCGGATGACGCAGGCGGAACTCACGTGTAGGATAATATCCTACCGGACTTCGACATGCCTCCCTGCCCAGTCTTTCTTGAGAGACTGCTCGACGAGACGATCCAACTCCTTGGCTTTTGTGACCGCTTGGTCAATCATCTGCATGACCTCGTCTGGCGATAGAGGTACACCCCCAGCCTTCTGCACTACACACAGCTCTCGCTGCGCGTTCAACGCAACAGAAAGAAGACCCAGACTCAAACGCTGCTCCAGGATTGTAGGGTCGAGTATTGGCGGAATCTCGGGGTCGGGAAAGCAGGCGAATGTAAAGCAGTAGGGAGTATGGTGCATGGACAGAGGGACTGGTGCACGCTCAGAGGGATGGTGCTATGCAAATAAACAGTGAGCTTCGCGCAGTCAATGAATATGTCGCAACTCACTATAATGACCTCATCGCCTTCAACTTCGACTTCTGGCCTTCTAAAGTGCTTCAGCGCGACTATACCGGCGAGGCACGCGCAATCCAGCAGGTTGCCAGCATCCGCGAGACAGTGAATTGTCAGCCTAATATGCCAGACCTAAACAACGCGTCAGCATGATGTATAGATGAGATAGAGAAACTGGCCTTACGCGTTGACCAGCCTGTACACACAAGGACTCCTTGTCCACGGCATCGCTTCTTCTTAGTACCTTGTCCAACATGCGCGTCATGGTCACTTCTTCGTCAGATGCTCTAAAGCTAAGTTAGTACAACGATATAGCATTTAGCGGACTACATACCTACCGACCTGGTTCATATTCACTTGAAGCCATGGGAGATATTTCCGAATGAATAGAAATAATGCCCTCCAGAGGTCTCTCCGGAGTTGGCTTCACCATCTTTCCATCTACCTGAGCCAATACTCTACATATGACCTTTATTAGCATTTCAATAGCATATATCCAAACAAAAATTGCACACACCGTGTTTTCCCCATCGCGCACTCTACCCATCCCAGGTCCTGCCCAAACGTCAGAACAGGCTGCCTTAGTTCTAGCGGTAGACGTCCATCTAAACGTAAACCTTGCTTGAGCGCAGTTTGGACAAACTCTTTCTCTGGAATTGAAGGAGATGGCGGCCGCGGCATGGTGGTCGGTGGCGAACTTCAAGAAAATCTAAACGCCCATATTGTAGGCGGAATTCATGATCCCGACGCTTACCATTTTAGGTATGTAGGGCGGGATGAATACCTCGAGATTAGCGCGACATTAACTTTCACTCTTACTTTCGTTTGCACATATCTCATTAGCAAGAATGAGTGCCACGAAAACGCTCTTATCCCTCGCCACGCCGATATCTCAAGGAGCCGAAGCAGCAAGTCAGATCGTCTTCATCTTCGCGAGCACAACTCTGAATGACATCTAAATACTCCTTCTTTCGCGATACAGAAAGTATACAAGGGTCGCCTCAGTGACTCTGATCCCGACGACGCAGATGTTCTCCTTAAGTACCGATTTCATAAAGGCTATCGACATCCGTCGCTGGACGTGTCCTTGACGAAAGCTAGAGTGGCGGGCGAGGCCCGAGCACTGGTCAAGTGTTTACGGTACGGTCAAATCACTCTCGCATTAATGTTGTCATCTAAACGCAGATTCTGTTTTAGTGCTGATGTTAATGTGCCTTCTGTACGGATGGTCGATGCTGCCGAAGGAGTTCTCGGAATTGAATGGATAGACGGCAAAAGTATACGATTCCTGCTTGGCGGCGGTGCAGAAGATGAGGAGGTCGAGGAAGTAGGAGAGGCGGATGATGTTGAAGAAGACTTTACGGAAGAGGAAGAGGATGCGTTGCTGGAGTATAATGTCTCGACTGGTGCGCACTTTCCGTCGATGGATTAGCGTATGTCCTCACACAATGCGCGGAGCAGACGAGGTCATGGCCATGATAGGGACGGAGATTGCAAAGATGCATCTCGCGGATGTGATCCATGGTGACCTGACAACGTCCAACATGATGCTACGCCATCCAACGTCTTCCCCGTCAAAGAAAGCAGAACTCGTAAGACTATATACGTTCGATATCCTTAAGCTTGTACCTGACTTCCCGTCTTTTCCAGGTCTTGATAGACTTCGGACTGGCATACGTCTCGAGTTTAGTAGAGGACAAAGCAGTCGATCTATACGTGCTCGAACGAGCCTTCTCATCTACCCACCCTGCCTCCGAACCTCTCTTCTCTGGCGTCCTGAAAGCGTACGAACTCCGGATGGGGAAGGAATGGAAAGCTATAAGCAAGCGACTGGACGACGTACGGCTGCGCGGGCGAAAGCGGAGCATGGTTGGGTGATTTACAACACAGATCAAGTGTGTATAGACAGATGTATCAATACAGGTGTATACAGAAAGCAAACGAGCGTTGTATCATTATTGAATGCAATACCTTAAACGGGACACAAAGGGTATATGTTTGTAGGGAAAAGATTCCGAGGATTCTCAGTCGCTCAGTTGCTCTGCGCATCCGTGTGCTCGGTAGTGGCGAGCCCGATTTTGGAGTTTGTGGCGTCGTAAACGGTGTAGAACCTCTCCATGAATGCGTAGCCGTTGATGAAGTCAAGGCCCTCTCCGCTATTCGAGCCGAGCTATACGTGGCGGAAAGTCAGTATCGCATGTGCTGACAATGGAATGCAACTACTCACATCGCCAACGACGAGGTAGACGCTATCGTTGTCGCCACCGAGAGCCTCGTTCAACGAACGAGGGAAAATCTGAGCATTTGCGTTGAGCGTGTAGTCAACACCGCCGATTGTGAACTTCAACGGCTGCAGCTTGCCCTGTTGGTCCTTTGGAAGCTTCAACATCTTCGTCTTGTCATCCAGAGTGGCACCCGTTGCCTGTTTATAGGCGTTATAGGCATCTGTCATCATATTCTCAGTATTAGGCACCATGAGCAGCGTCTCGTAATACATAATACGTACCAGTTGCAAGCAAAATCATCGTGCTTCCACTATCGATAATCCCAGCCGATGACTTAAGAATCGTCGTCTCGCCATACTGTATGCTCTGGTCGACACCCCAATAATCCTTCGCGGGATCGGTCTTCGTGATATCGGTGTACACCAGCTTGCCATTATACTTCGATGACTCTGCGCCACCGAAGCTAATCGACCCGGCAGAGCCCGATCCCGAGGAGAACGGAGGCAAAGATAACCCGAGGACCTCGGCACCGATGGTCTTTTGAGAGAATAGATTGTCGAGGACGGTAGGGATCTCTTCTGACGATCCAGAAACGGTACCTATGGAGGGGATTTTGGGTTGATGACGTGAGCTGTGGTAAGGGCGAAATTGACGAACCTTGTGTGAGGTCTGTTGGGCCAATACCAAGGATACCGTCAAAGGTACCATCGAACCCAGAAGAGTGAGTTACACCCGCTATGCGCTGGGAGTTGATGACCAGGCCGTTGCCCAGATCAACCTTGTCGGTATCTACGCCTCACATGAGGTTCAATCTCAGAGTATTGATTGAGACCACTCACATTCTGTTCCAGAGAAAGAGCCGCTGCCATACGTTACGGACTGTCCACGTAGTCGATCGGTTTATGGTGTGGCAAGGATCGACAAAGCACGTACCACCGATTTTCCTGTGGCGTTGCTTGCGCCACTTGGTGAATATTTGTTCCTGAGGCCCACGAAGGTGTTGGAACTTCCGCTGTCCAAGAGCAAGGTGTCTATATGTCACGCGTAAGCTTCAACCGTCCCCTCGAGCGAGACTGACACTCACATTCTGTCGCCGGTTCTCCGAACTTCACCTTGGTCGTAAAGTCGACCTACAAAGAAGTGCAAAGGATTAATACGAGGGACGCAAATGTCGCGCCACAGTACTCACGGCGGTGTTGGTCGCGCTGATGGCCACACTCTGACGTTTACCGCGATGTCTGGATTCACGTTTCTTTTGGCCATGTCCTTTGAAATGCGCGGCTCTTGCAACGTCTGCGGCTACAACATTGGAAAGGCGGTTGAGGTTGATCTTCGCGTCAATGGGCAATCCCAGTACTTGGGACGAATCCGAGTCCCGGGGGTGAGGCGACGGCTTCGCTGTGGCGCTACCAGTGCCAACGACAGCGAGGAGCAAGAGAATTGGGAAGGCAAGCATTAGAGAGCGTGTATGTAGGGGTAAAGCGTAGCAGAGTAAAAGAATGACAGGGAGGGGGGAATGAGTGGGAGCTATGTTTTCTGGCGGTATTTATATGGGGTGTTTCTGGGGAGCCACAAAGATGTCGGTTCGGCGGGTTTGCATGGCGGATCAATCTTCCCCGCTTATTAGCGTCGAGATGGGTGCTATAGAAGGATGTTGTGAGTAGGCGGAGGGCTGTAATTGGTTAAACATACGTTTGTTGTAGTGTTGTGTCGAGTCGAGTCCAACTCACCGAGTCAACTCGACTCGCGAGTTCGCCTAGCAAAACTCGGAAAACGAGTTGAGTTGAGTTTCACACTCGAGTCGACTCGTGAGTTGCTGATGGGACTGCATCCACTGTACCTGATTGGCCAGGACACGATTTCCCGTGATCCCGTTCGTTTCAGCCTGTCGACGTCAGTCCGCTTACATGAGTACGCGCGTCTATACCGGTAAAAGCAGGCCGGCGCCAACGTGCAGCCAGTAAAACACTTTCGGAGGCTCATGCATACATACCCCTGCCTTCACAGATCATTTTACTAGAGGTTACAATGCAAATGATACTCTAGACACTCTTGCGTGAAAACATTTTTATCCTTCATCCCTTCCGAATCGGTGAACACGACTTTCCTCACACTACACGGGGAAATCCGAAGCTCGTGCAAACTCGCGAGTCGACTCAGTAACTCGACTCGGCTCAACTCGTGATGTCGAGTTTTTCCGAGTTGGATCGACTCGACTCAACTCAACTCGACTCGACACAACACTAGTTTGTTGGCAACGCGCTAACGGCGCGCTTGATACCCTGGAAGATGCGATCGTCATTATTCTGTAAAAGAGGGTCCATGACGACATGTTCAGTGAGAGAAGAATTTCCCGAATGCGCCGACGAATGTTTGGTAGTACCTGGCGCTCGGAGGACAAGGTGCTGAGCGCGATGATCAAGTTCCTGGACGATGGACGATGTAGGTATTCAAGTATGTAAGTCCATGACATCAGCGTACTACCGACGACTTGGAATACTCAATATGAATGCCTATGCCATGTCGCCGTTGTTATGGTGAGATCGTAGGCCAGGTTCAAGCATCTTGGCATCTCGCGGCTATGACGCGATACGAGATATCGTATCAGTTTTCTAAATACCGAATGGCTTGTTCAGACAAGGCTGTACGACGTCGACGCGTATATCAAAATTACGGCGGCGGTAAGAGCGAGCGGTCTCTCGTCTATGGCTTGGTGAGCCACTGTCAATCAAAGAGTAGTGGATCGATCTGGGCAGCTGCAGTAGAAGTAACGCTACGCTACCCTAAGCCGAGGCCGAAAGTTGATTGTTTGACTACCGGACTTGCGCACGACGGAGGACGCGGCCTAGGAATTATCGATCGTCAGTTATGCGAGGAGCAAGGAAGCAGCCTCTTTGCGGTAATTAGAAGAGGTCTGAGTGAAAGCAACACATCCTAAGTCCGAGCCGTGGCTTGGGTTTAGCACTTATGGGGACCGCACAGGACATGGGCCTTGTTGTCGACATGTCGTGTCATTGGCGACCATCCCAGCTTTCTATAGGCTGAGACGACACAACACGCAGCAACAGCGAGGGAGCAGTGGATGATGCTGAGATACTTCCACGTACGATCCTGCACAGCAGCCGGGTCCAAAGTCGGAAGAAGTACTAGAGAAAGATAAATGTTATGTCGCAATATCTGATAAGGGGACCAGCATGTGTACGCACCTGAGAACTCGTACGTACGGGATAGCTGAGATGGCACATTCAATACATTAAAGCAAACAGCGATGGTATAGGAGAGACGAGCTAAGTAAAATATACAGCAAGTAATAGGATATGAGAGGGGGGTAGGGGGACCACTAACCGTGGTCACGAACAATCTTCCAGCTCTAAATCTATAGCCTGACCGCCTCTAAATCTACCATCGAGTTGCCGCCGAACATACAAGCAACATCGGCTCTAACGCAAACACAGAACTCTAAACGTGATCGATCGTGAACGCCGTGACCGAAGACCATAAACGTGTGTGGGGAGGCGAATGCGATGCGGGGTTCGTTTAGTGAGCTGCGATGCAAAAGGTGGGGAGAGCGAAGGAAGGAAGAAAAAGAGCGTTAGGAATCAGCTGGAACTTTTGAATCTAGTCGATGCGGGGGCGCTTCCTCGCACCGTCCGTACCATTCGCGTTAACCGCAGAGAAGTACTCCTTCGAGCCCTTCGGGTCCGCCTTCAAGGACTTGGAGCCCTCCTGCCAGTTTGCAGGGCAGACCTCGCCGTGCTCCTCCTACAAAGACACTCAGCGCTGAAGCATTATATGATAAAACCGAATTACTTACGACGAACTGGAAAGCCTTGATGAGACGGATGGTCTCGTCGACGGAACGGCCAACAGGGAGATCGTTGATGGTGATCTGGCGGAGAACACCCTTGGGGTCAATAATGAAGAGGCCACGGAGAGCGACACCCTCCTCCTCGATGAGGACACCGTAGTCGCGCGAGATCTTCTGGTTCCTGTCGGCGATCAAAGGGAGCTTGAGGTCAGGGCCGAGACCGCCCTCCTTGCGGGGCTGGGTGGCCCAGGCGAAGTGGGAGTAAGCGGAATCAGTAGACACGCCTGTAACGGTGATGAGCGTATTGCAACGGCCGAGAGACGTGGCACATACTGAGAACGGCGGTGTTCAGCTCGGCGAAGGTGTCAAGAGAATCATTGAATGCCAAAATTTCTGTGGGGCAAACAAAGGTGAAGTCCCTGGAAGGCTGTCAGTCTCGGTAAAGCCACACAGATGAAGAGGCTACGTACATGGGGTAGAAGAAGAGAACAACCCTATAGAATGAATCACAATGGATGAGAGCCACCAACGCGAAAGTTACTGCTGATGACTCACCATTTGCCCAGATATTCTGACAGAGAGATATCCTTGAAGATACCGTCGACGACGGCAGCAGCAGTAAACGTAGGGGCGGGCTTCTGAACAGTGGCAACCATTTTGACGAAAGAGGAGGAGAAAGAGTTGGGGATGGATTAAATGACCGCGACGGTCGCGACTATTTATCTAATTCGCGTGTTATTTGCGAATGTTTTCTCGAATTGCTTGATTAGGAAGTCATATGGTCACGTGGATGCTTACGCTTACTTACGCGACTTGCTAAGTTTTAGCCCGAACGGCATCCACCCTGAGTCGAACGATCTGGAAACTGTGCACAAATGCATCCGTATCGGCCGTTCACAAGAAAGGCCACGGATCTGTTTCCATTGTCTTTGCACTGCGTAACCAGTGCCACCTTTCCGGAGCAAAGATGTGAGAAAAGCTGACAAATAAACGTCTACCTTTTCCGTGGCTTTTCACACGGAAAGATGTGTAGTTTTTCTTCTGCTTTTCCCAACATCTTTCTCGGATTGTATTGATTACCGACATTTGTAGCTACCTTTGCTTTGACTTTTTACTCTAGAAAAGGCAGATACAGAGTCAGTATTTTTTCTAGCATATTTTTCGATGGTTCTCACGTTTTTCCATCGAAATATGATACTGGTTACGCAGTGTTGTACGCTTTACTGTCGAAAGCTCATTTCGCCAGGCTCGCCTTCTCCTAGATAAGCGCCCGAACTCTCGCTGAGTAAATGGGTCGGATTCATATGGAACACTCAAAGGCGCAATCGTTCTTTGGCAGGTCTTTTAGAAAGAACTCGATCTGCTAACGCATAGAGCTGCCACATTCGCCTCTGTGATCCGATGTCGACAGCTTGCGTGTGTCGGATGGGTACTTCATGCACTGCAGATTATCTCTTCGTAAGCTGTTCGTAATCTTGCTCGTGACTGTCTTATCAACCTGCCTTTCTGATCAGTGACCTTTATCGATCATAGATCTTTGCATTCTGAAGCCTCCTGCGAGTGAGGCTGTAGTAGTGAGGACTACTTGCTTACATCTTCCGTGTCCCTCCCCGGCGTCGAAGACTGTAGCCCGGAGCCTGGTTTTCCTCGTGGTGATGCAACACGTCGACAAACGAGCTCGTGGCTTCATGCGATTTCTCAGTGCGAAGTTCAAGTCGTAAATTCGTGGAAGTCCTCTATCGCGTGCAGCTACAACCGGCTTCTTGATAGTCTGTACCTGAGATTTTTCAAGATGGACTCAGGCTGCGAACCCTACGTTCGAGATTATCATTGAGCTCACCGATCTGCTCACTTAGCACTTAATATACTGTTTAGTGTGGGCACACTCAATAAGTAAGTCCTCGTGTTCTCCTACAAATGCAGGTTATCGTTGACGATGAACGTGCAGCTTCTCAAATAGCGGTTATGGCGTTTAGTATGACGCCACCGGAATGATAGGAGCTCTTTAACAAGCGAACAATGCTTTGTTTCGAAGTCGTGAAGACAGCATCTCATACGTTTCCGAGTCCGAGTCGTACAGGTTATTGTGTGTGGCGGTCTGGGCACGATGTCGTCACTTCACGTGATGAAGGCCCAGTCCTATTGTCATGGCCATTGGCCAGTGAGCACTCTAGCAGTTGTGGGGATCACAGTCCAAACTTGACTCTGAACCCCACATACTTCAGCAACCTGCAAGTTATCTTATCATGCCACAGGCAGCCAAAAAGGAAAGGTGCGCTCATAGTACTTCGCCATCGAGGCCAGGATGGACATGTGCTGACGCTTTCTCCAGTCCTGCGGCGGTGATCGGTGCCCATTGAAGGGGTACAGATTGGCAAATGGTGGCCTAACAGGTAGGTCGAGTGGGCACCGTCTCGAACCTCGTCTCAATACATGCGCAAAGGAATGAAGTCGTCGCTTCACATGTCCATGCGTACATTGTTGCGGGAATTCATGGGAGGCAGAAAGTGGGAGCTTTCAGTGTAGTTCTCACGGCGGACTCAAGATGGCCGGACGAAGATCATGGGGAGACTTTGTGAGTACGCAAATCTACGAATATGCGACGGACTGTTGAGACGACTTCTCTATCACTAGCACGTACGTCGGTAGCGGTGGCGGAGAGTCCGGTGTGAGCATGTCGTTTTTTTGCGTACACTTGGATTATACAAGCCGACGCTCTTTCATTAACTATCAGAAACGAGCTGGCCCTCAGGTGAAAGATCAAGAAATGAAAAACCCACGGAATGCTGCTCTAGAGGTGAGGTTAACTCCCGTTGGAAACGCGTTGTATGTCTGAATGTTAGTACTTGATCCGCTTTGCAGAAATCGACTCAAACGCGAAAGCCAGTGCGCGTCATTCGAGGACCAGCGGGCATAGACTCAAGGTTTGCTCCTTATTACGGGTAAGTGTGTCTCGACTTACTACAATGACTAATCAGCATAAACTCACTCGTCTTGAAAAGGTTTCGATACGATGGACTGTACCTGGTGTCTAACGTACGTCAATTTATCAGTTGATCAATACATAGCTAGCTGAATACGAGTTAGGCCAGAACCGAAGATGGCCCAAATGGCTTCAAGATCTGTAAATTTGACTTCACAGTATGATCAGTTATTCGACTCGGATCTGCCTTCAAATGCTAACCTCATCTCGAAAGCGCATGGATGGTCAAGCACCTCTTCCCTCCGACCGCAGTCCTTTCGACGAAAGAGAGTATGAGGCGCGCAAGAGGCAATACATGCGTGCTCTTCTACCTGAGACCGCGGAGGGTGACAACGAGGCGGATGTCAGTGAGAGTGAACACGACAACGGAGTTCAGGTTGACAGCACGGATCATGTCAGTATCGATGTAGAGGCACTACTGTAAGTTTGTTTCAACGCAGCTGTGACCAGTGGCAGAGGGTATTGATGGCACTCAATGGGCCACCTTTCAAAGTGCTACGTTCCCGGACGAAGTCGAAGAGGCGCTTGAACCTGTTTTGCCTGAGCTAGTGCGTGGTCGCTTGTTCGAGCATACTTCGTCCATTGTTTGATCTCATGCTTTACGCACAGGTAAAGTTTACTCGTCCAGGCGATGGTCGCATAGATAAGAAGGCTAGAAAAAAGCCGTTCTATATCATTGCCAAACATATCACGGCAGTCATAAATCAGAAGGCGGAAGATGGCCGGGATGCTCAGTGGTGGGACGAACAGCTGTGGGACTTCGTGGTGAAGGCAACGTGGAATAAGACCCCGACTGCTACGGCCGAGAAATACAAGAAGATCTACGCGAAATACCAGAAGAAGATACAAGACAAACTCGAGCTCAAGACACAGGCCACGACTATCGGTTCAGCCGTCAGCACAGTAACGTGAACACGATATGTGGCTAGTCTTGCTTTAGCGTATGCATCTAGCCTGTCTTCATTATTGGTCATGCTGTGGTCACATGCGCTGGGAGAGTCAAGCCTAATTCGAAGGCAACGCATGTCATTTTACACTCTTAGTATACTTACTTGTTTCTGTCCCTCGTACGCAGGAAAATACCTGCGTATTCGCGCATTGAGCGTGGCTACGGAGATATTCGCCTGCTATATTCGAGAGACAGAGGAACATAAGTTCAAACTACCATTCGGTCGTTGTACCGGTGGGCTTCCGGAGGAACACATTGATCTTCTGGCCCTAACCCAGTCTCGAGTTTACCAACAGACAACCTGACGGGATGAAATGCATGAAATAAAGACAGAGATCGCTGCAAGCGAGTTTATTGAAGCAGACGCAAACGGTCTTTAAAGGAAATGACAATGCACCATACTGCTACAATTTCCGTGTCATGGTACGTACACCGTGCTAATGCGTGCCGGAGTGACTTCGTTCATATACAGAAGCAGTTACTTCCACTACAGCAGCATCCAACAGGACCGCGCGACCAAGGGCAATGCCCACCGCAATTGCATGATCCAGGGGGAGGCGGAGGCGGAGGCGGAGGCGGTGGAGGCGGAGAAGGCGGAGAAGGCCAGGAAACATACCCCGCACCGGGGTCCTCCTGCCAGATTGTGCCGTACTTGGAGCGCACGATCGCATCATGGCCCGTCGCGATCCAAGAGTGGTCGTTGTTGGTGTCGTACCACGCGAACTGGTGTCCGTCGTCGCTCATCACCATCACGTTGAGTGTCTTGGCCCCAAAGAGCCCAGCGATGCCGTCAGCGTTCAGGTAGTTGAGGAAGCTCTCGTCGTTGATGTCGGGAGCGCTGCCGGCCTCGATGGACGACGACGCGCTCTTGAAGGCATCGATCATGGAGAGGACGGCGTCGGCCGGGCGAGTGGCGGCGCCGATGCTGGCCCACAGGAGCTTGATGGCGACCTGCATAAACTTGATCAGGTCCGCAATCGTGACGAGCTCCTCCGGGAGCTCTCCCGCTTGAACGACGAGCTTCAGCTCGCCGGCGGCGGCGAAGAGGAGCGCGACATCAACAAAGACATCGACGATCATCCATTCGGGCTTGAGGGCGATTAGAACCCAGATCTTCTTGCCGCTGGCATTCGCCATGTAAACGCTGTTGGCGGAACCCATAGCTGCTGCGAGCATCCGTCAGCTCCTCGTTACGATTCGTGCTGTCGATCGTGACATACCTGTATACCTAGGATTGGGGGGAAGCGGCTCGATGCTCGCTACTGGTTTACAGCATCGGGTTGTTATACATATATACACTCTTTCCAATGCACACCACGCGCCACGATTGGTTTTGTGCCCAAAAACATGGACGTCGCCGAGGTTATCTTAGGTCGTCGGAGATCGAACAAAGTCGAGCATGCATGGAACGTCGAGCATGCATGGAACGCGGTCCATGCACAGATACTCCACAAGGATCAAAGGACACAGATGCTGCACCGCATGTCAAGTTACATGCACCTGCAACGTTTTCCGAAAGTCCGCCAGCCGAATGAGGCAAACATGGTCACCCTCAAGCACTGATGATATTGGAACCGTGTTCGTGGACAGTTCGCAATACTGCTCAGCGAGCCAAACTACAGGAAAGCTCGTGATGCAATAATTTTCGCTTGCACTGTAATGGGGTTGTCGTACTGACGCTGTTTCTCTCATACTTGTACCGTTTCCGAGTCTCTGATGCTTGGGTCGATTGCCCGGACAGACTCGCTTGGTTATCGCGTCACCCGTTTCACTTTGTTTTCAACTTGTCTTTCTCAACCGTGATGGAGTCACGATTAGTACTGTACGTAGGACCTCGTGAAGCTGAATTTAAGCCTGAGTACTTAGTAATTACTCTGGTGGCATTCCGATGCGGCCTCTTACTCAGTGTGTATCAGCTTTGAGCTAGCTAACTACAATTTAGGCCTGATACCGACACTGATCTTAACTCAGAACTAAATTTCAGAACGAAATACCTGGGGCACCCACATTGTGACTGCTGCCAGTAGCCTACTAAGCCTACTAGGAGGATTAGCCTGAGGAGGATGATAAGCCGAAAGCTCGATCTCAGATCTTTGATTTTCCGCCCATGCTTCTGGGGTCCTAGCTTGCCTCTCAGTCCAGTGTTTCTGTCTCTTGTTATGTGGCCCCCGCATTTTGAGTCCGCATTTCTATAGTTATCTTTTTGCATCTAATTCTCTCACATTATCCCTTGCATTCATTTTCTATCGCGCTGTGACCTCACTTTGCCTGACTCCTATGGGATCGGGACCCCAGACCACTCCCGCGCGCTTGAGCCAGGATCACACGCTCATATTGGCGCTTTGCCACCTTGCTCGCATTTCACCCTCTCTTTACATTGCACTACTATCTGTGCGCTATAACACTGCTTACTATTATCGTTTTGTGAGAGCTTTCTGCCCCGTAGCGAAGCGAGACAGCCATTGTTCGGCTATTCAACGTCAAAAGTTCAGCTCCGGCTAACGAAAACGCGTCTGAGCCTAACAACTCTGCGCCTCTCTACCGCAGGTTGTTCACGTCAGAACGGATGGGCTTTTTTGCTTCCATTGCGAAATCTATCCTCAGACGTAGCAAGGAACCTGCAGCTGAATCCTTATACCGCTATACCTCTGGGCGATGGTTATACAACGAGGCCGAACGTAAGTTAATTGGCATCCTGATGTTACACGACTCTACAACCAAAATGTTACTTTGACAGAACTTGCTGCTCGACGTGTTGAGTTTAACATACCAGCACTGAAACATGTCGCGGCACAAGCTGTTGGTGCTGGTCGCTGCACACATATCACTAAGTCCGATGAAGGTTCGTGGCTATGATGTGGCGTCATTCATCACTCAAGAAATATCTCTCTATAGGCTCCTATAGCAAGGTCTATGTTCTTGAATTTGACAACCACAGAAGTCTTATTGCGAAGATCCCTAACAAACTCATCCCGTCGTTCTACACTACCGCCAGCGAGGTCGCGACAATGGATTACGCCCGGACCGTCCTCAACTTACCTGTGCCCCGCGTATTAGCCTGGAATGCACGCTCCGATAAGACTGTGAACACCGTCGGTGCGGAATACATTATTATGGAGAAAGCTGAAGGCGAGGAGCTGTCTTGTCGATGGGACAGACTCACAGGACGCCAGGCCCTGCCAGTTATGGACGAAATACTCGAGGTCGAACGCATCTTCACAACTCGGAAGTTCTCGCAAATAGGGAGCTTATACTATAAGGAGGACGTTGAACCAGCTCTACAAGCCCGACCCCTGTACGCTGCCGAGGTTGGCGAGATCTCCAATGATGCTGAGGACAGGTTTCGAATTGGTCCGCTTGTCGATTGGGACGTCTGGAGAGGGACTCGTTCGTCTCTCCATGTAGACAGAGGGCCTTGTAAGTGGACACGTACAAAGTAGTCATGTCTGAATATTACACTGAATCACCGTCAACAGGGCCAGACCCGACGTCATATGTCCGCGGCCTCATTCGAATTGAGCAAGAATGGCTAAGACAACATGCCAAGCCCTTCCGACCGCCGTACAGTCACTGTACTGGTGGTTCTCCAGAGGAGCATATTGAGCTTCTGGAGCGCCTGTACATATTGGCCCCCCATATTGTCCCCCCACCCGAAATCCGCTCACCTGTCCTATGGCACATGGATCTGCATGGGAAAAACATATTCATCGACCGTGGTGAGAAACCGAGGGTATCTTCAATAATTGACTGGCAGTCCGTCAGCATTGCACCGCTCTACATACAAGCCACACTTGCCAAATTCGCTCAATACACAGGGAAAGATGTCGCCTATGAGCCTGGGCTAGTCCATCCTGCTCTCCGCATCCCACTTGAGGACTGGCCCCCCGCAGAGCACGCACGGCTCAAGTTGGAGCTGAAGCATGCACAATTCCAGAAGATGTATGAGATTCATCTGAAGAGCAGGAGTCTGTGGAACTACGCCGTCCATGTTTATCCTCTCCTTGACCATGCCCGCAACCCTGTGATACGTGCTGCACGGACGTGGTTCGAAGGCAGTCATCATCTTCGGCAATGCATCTTCGACATCGTGCAACAATGGGATGACATTGCCCCCGGTGTTCCTCTCCCGCTGGACATAGACCAGGACGAGTGGGAGCGTCACAAGGCGAGCTTTCCTTCACGCCAGAAGTACGATGCTCGCGTTGAACAGCTTAGGGAAGAGTTGTCCCTCGATGATCCCGATGGATGGGTGTCCAACGAGAAATACGAGGCCACAAAGGAGCAAAGTAAATGGCTTGAGTCGAAATGGGATGAAGACGTGGAAGGTGGCCCTTACCCGTTCCAAGACGGTGATCCATCGTGGTTTATCAATTCGTGATATGCTTAGTACTACTAGTAGTTCTTGGCGATGCTGCATATGTATGCGTTATAAACTCTCCTAGCATCCTACATGTCTCAGCTTCTGGTGGCGAGTGCATATGTGTTGGTCGAAGAGACCTGAAGGATTTGGAATCACTAGTCTTGGAATTACTACTAGTCATAGGAGCCTGCCTACTTAGTACTGCTGCTCAGCTGAGCTTGTAAATGTTGCCGAGGCGCCTTAGTCGGGCTGTGGAGAGGGTCAGTTGTCCTTTCCGCACACTAGCTGCAGGGTTACCTCAAAGAGGCACTCGAGAGTAAGCACATAAGTTGCCTTTTTGGGCGGCTTGTGTTAAGTTTGGCAGCCCGCCAGGCTATGGCCGCCGCGGCATTATCTACTGAACGTACGAGAGACTGTATCCCGCACCAGCCGTAAGGTCTCAGGGAAGAGCTTCTGGTGTAGAGCTCTGCATCCCCCTTCAGTGCATCATGATGGTCCGATTGTGGATTGAATTGCAAGCATGCGTACCAAAAAGAGAAGCCATACGGTGAAAGAGATTTCGTGCGAGGTCAAACCTCGAACCACCCAGCCTTGTTCATTTCCTCCGCCAGCCCGTCCCACCCCTTCCGTCTCACCTTCCTACCCGCCAGCTCAGTGGCGAATCTACCAGACACTATCAGTTCTCCCACCGATAGCAAAACGAAAAGGGACACGTTAACGCACCTCAAACACTCTTCCAACCGCCACCGCCCTCTATCTCTCTCCCTATCAGCCTCCGCCCCATGTACTACTACCGTATTCCCGTCCCTCGACACCGCAGACGGCGTGTACGGCTCCCCAGGCGCGATCCTCCGACTCAGCGCGTATATCATCCCAGCGATGAACGCATCTTGCGCTCCGACCTCGTCCACTACCGCACTGTCGGAGTTGCCTTGCTCCTCTTTCCTTTCGTTACTCCCAGCCGTTCCTCTGGTGTTGTCCTGTCGCATAGTGACACCGGTCCGCCTCGCAGCAGCACCCGGAGCGATTTGCGTGCCATCTGAATCCGACGAATCAGAGTTCACGCCCGCATGCTGCTGTCCTCGACGACGATGCTGACCACGGCGTTGTTGCAATGGCGCAGGTGCAAGTCGTGATGGCAGTCCGCCACCAACAGTGCGCGGGCTGTTCACGGGCGATTGTGAGTCAGTGGTAGAGGGCGAAAGCAAGGCGCCTGCCGTGAACTCGCTCGAGGATTCGGTGTGATGCCCCATAGCCCAGAATCCGCTGCCTGTCCGCACGCTCTCATTTTCGACGGGTCTTCCGGCGTCTACACTCGTAGTAGTGGATGCACCTGCAGAGGTCGAAGTAACGGGATTTGTGGAGGGTGGCGGGACGCTCGTATCTACCCAGCCCGAACTTTGGAAGTATTCCTTCGTTGGAATGGAAAGCACAGCTGCACCTTCCGATCCCCAGTGCGCTACGAGGAGTGCGTGCGGAGGGGCGATGGTCGTAAGAGATAAGAGAAACGCGCGAGGAGACGCGGCGTAGTGAGGCGAATGTGCACTTGCGTAGTGTTTGTTCAAAAATACTACGTCGACGTGAGGGATAAGCTGCCGATAGAAAGTTGAATGAGTATCACTGGTTATCGATAACTTGGATGAAAGAATTGGCGTACGGCTTCAATTCCTTGTCTCGCACGTCTTCCTACGTCTACGCTGAACACACAGTGACTTCTCCACTTCCTCTCCTTCGCTAGACCATCTATACCTATTATGTTGCTGAGCGTCGTCTTGACGGACCTTCCTTCAAAATGGATCCAGTCGAGAGGAGCAGGGCTGGTATTAGGAGGCGGGAGATTCACGGAGGGCCTTGGGTTGCCTTGGCTAACCCCTTGAGCGGTAGTATTTGCCGACAAAGGCCCACCTTGGCTGGCTCCAAGATATGCATAGTTCTCCGGTGCGAGAATAGGACCAAGTAGCGAGACAAACTCTTCGTGTGTGATATCTGGCAGTGGGTTGTTATTGATGACGGTACGCGTGCCCGTATCATCTACAGGGTGGAGTGTCAACAATCCGCTACAGTGATAACATAATCAGAATCAAATTTTTGCGGAGCTCAACAGGTCGTGGTAGTAGGGAGGATGTATAAAGACTCAAAATCGCACCTGCGTGCAATACCCATGCGCTGGGTACTCCTGCTTGTTCCCATACCTTGCAATATCGCGTATTCACTCTCTCCCGTTCCAAGTCTCGCAGTATCATCTGGCCTTCCTCGTTCCCACCCAGTGGGGCTATTAACATCGCCTCAACAGAAGGAAACTGAGCGATGATTGAAGAGCATGTCGCCGCTGAACCGCCTCTTGAGCGAGTCACCGAGTGCGCTCTAACCACAGTTGCTGGTTCTGGATGACTAGGAATATCCAGTGTGTGAGTCAAGAACAAAGTGCCACATGCTGCTACGCGTAGCGTACGCGAGAAAGAGTCCGGTCTCACTGTTTCCTGAGTATCTCGTCGAAGTCGTGCCATGGCGGTTTGGGAGAAAGTCAGAGCGATAGTCTCAGCACCGTGAGTACTGGGCTTCCCTCGTATTCCCACGCCACGAAGCTCTGCAAAGGCGCTCATTATACTTAGCTAGGAACGACTCGATTTCAGGCTTGACAAGCTTACACATAGTGTACACTATACACTTTGGTCATGGCTTGATAATGATGTTATTCTCACGATCGGTAGGTGTCGCATCATACATCGGAGAAGGGTGAGCTATTTTGGCCCTTATCGCCAGTTTTACACTGACAACTCTCATTCACTAGATACGAAACGAACTATGCCTACATAGCAGGTGCTGGTAAGAATAGGTGCTCGCTGCCCTACGACACGTTGCGGGGCTCACTTGTGCCCGGATTGGTCCACAGCATTATGCGTCTATGAATACCTATCGACCTTTTCAAGGGAAAGAAGACTCATCTGGGATCGGGAAAAGTCTAGCGCGTCCGAGTCTGTGCTTTTTCTGGTCAACCGCTACGCCAATATTGGCTATAACACATTCATCATGCTACAGTTGGTGCCGTGGTCAACTGTAAGTGTGTGCGTCATGCTAGTACAATTTTACTGATCAATAATTTTCCTGGATGTCTTATATTGTAGCCGCACTGGCAGAGGTTGTGCGCAACCATCTGTACGTGAAATCATAGACTAATTAGTGTCCGTAAACTGTAGTTTCATCGTTATTTCAAGACTCTCTACAGTCTCTGTGACGACGATATACTTTACCCTATCGAGTAAGCGGAGGGGAATTCATCCGCCCATCTTACATCCACTCTGCGTTTGGCTTTCGCGGCAATTCGGACGTATGCAATCTGTAAACGAAGCAGAGGCGTATTTATAAGCGTACTAGCCCTTGGCTTGATATACCCTCTTCTTCAAATTGTAAGTACTGTTGCCTCCTTCAATATCTGCGGCTAAAGTGCTAATGTAGGACCCCGATTTGCCGCAGTGTTATAATGTCAAGATGGTAGCACACAAGTCAAATTACCCCGCACTTGGATGCACAAGTGCTATCGCTGAACGGCCCAATGCGAACGTCGAAGCGGATAAAGTAATGTGCGTTTGAACTCAGCTTAACTGTGTACTCTGAAGATGACTGTGTCAAAGTTGTACGTGTTAAATCCCAGGGTTTTATCGCATGCGCTAATTCGGGCTTCCCATAGTTTTTATAG
This sequence comes from Irpex sp. Y119-03, assembly GCA_037042295.1. Lineage (NCBI taxonomy): Eukaryota > Fungi > Basidiomycota > Agaricomycetes > Polyporales > Irpicaceae > Irpex > Irpex sp. Y119-03. The sequence goes on along the minus strand of JAXQKB010000944.1, from coordinate 178,822 downwards.
GAATAGGAAGTAGCGTCGCTTTCGAAGTTCTTGTGCTGGTGCGAAGACTGCATATACTGTAGACCAGCTGAGGAGAACGAACATTGGTATTAACGGAACGTTTTCATACGTTATAATATGCAACGGTAAGTATGTATCAGTGTTGTACGGTCAAAGTCACGGTTACCATGGTTCAGTTATAAATTTAACGGTTATTTAACCAAGTTACGTAGTTATCGTCGGTGACCGTAACTCGGGGGACTTGCCGAAGCAGCCCTGTAGCCAATCACAGCTGCTGTCGGCAACATACGGATCCATCGGCCCGGAGATTAGTTCCATCGGGCATTTGATGCGCGCTTCAGAGGCGATGACTTCCGCCACGTGCGCTAACTTCAGCTGAGGCAGAAGAAAGCTGATAATACATCACTATGCACTACTCAAGCTTTAATATTTGGTACATAGACACATGTACTCGTTACATAGATGGCTTTGTCAGAAATATTGTCTACTTACTGTATGATACGGATTTAATCGCTCAGAAACACTTTTAGCGCCCGCTGTGCCCCACGGTTAACAAGCGGTTAAGTTAATTTGACGGTTAACGGTTACCAAAGTTACTAACTATGGTAACTTTATAACTTAACTGTTAACCCGCACAACGCTGGTATGTATAACCTGATGTAAACCGTACAATTTAGCTTATGTGGATTAAATTTAGGAACACTGCACTTTGCGTGAGTCTTCTTGTGAAACGGTACATTGATGTGCACAGGCCATGAGCGTTTATTGATATTTAGGGTGCTTCTAACTCTACACATCGTTGGCCTGTTCCGATTTCTTTGGCCGGTAGGTTGTATAAACACTTTCCGACACTTAATATATACTGAATGGTGCTCTCCTCTGCAGCCCATACTGCCTGTCATGGTATTAGGATACTCGTACGCCTTTCAAACCATTGCTCTAGTCTTTAAAAAAATTCATCAAACTAATATCGCTTTGTCAGCCTCACTTTAATACTTGTCTCACGATTCATTCTCAACCTTAGGGAAGACTACGTTGGAAAAGGTCTTGGAGATGACACTGCCTTACATATCTTAGACGTGAGTATCAGCAGATACAATACACAGGAATGCGACAGTATCTCCACAGTCAATTAATAAGATAAAACCGACTATCACGACACACCTTGAGGTGGAAGCACCCTCGAAGATACTCTGGTAGTCGGCCAACATGTTCTTCCTATATCCAGATTCGTTAGGAAGTCTTTTATTCCCTGGCTCTTTTAAGACAGAGTTCGAGTATCAAATTGATAAATACGGTGTGTTGATACGTGTTTTAGATACAAGCTTCAGAATAATGAGGCAGATATTTGGCACAAACTACTTATGCACAGGTTGACCAAGAATAGATTCTTCAATAGATACCGGCCATAGACTTCAAAAATCATGTTTCAACGAGTACTTTCTGAGGTTACAACGGAGGCTTTCTTGGCGGTTGTTTTATTGCCTTAGCAGTGTTATACTGATGTCTCAGCCCTCCTGTAGCTCGACATCTGTGATGCTGTATCCTGGATGGGTGGCTTGCTCTTCTGGACCTCTCCGCTGGCATCCTACATGGGAAGATCTAGTCAGACACCTGCTAATCGACGGTGGCCCACACACACCAACCCATTTCTCTTCAATGACAATAGTTTCCTGAAAGACGTGGATGGATGCCTAAAGACCGTCTCAGAATGTTGATTTAATGGGCATTGTATAATTGGCTTACGGATGGCTGCGCGGGACGTCGGCTGGATAGTCTAGAGAGCTCTACGGGCATACCAGCCGCGGTGATGGTTGCGCCTGCGATCGTCTTTCGCGCATTCAACCTATGGATTTTATTCAGCATACATCCACTCGATAGCAATGCTTTGCTCACATCGCAAGCATTGAGTTCGCGTTCACTAAGATACAGTGCAGTGAGTGAACGTTTATAAATGTAATTATGAATGATCCGCAACTTACACTTGGCAATAATTTGGAGTAAACCGGCATACGTAAGTGTGTGCATCGACTTATTGTACTAGGAAATTGACATGGGGACGAGATTCTCAGATAAACGAAAAACTACACCGCGCACCGAAATCAAGACAGCAATATTTACGATCCTGTTCCAGAATAAATGAGCAATTCAAGATGTGGGGAGATACACCACCAACACGGTCAGAGCACCAGCAGTCATCGCATAGTACACAAGCTTGAGCAGAATCTTCTTGGTTCCACTGTAAGTAGGTTCACGTCAGACCGAAATTGAGAGCCGATGAATGCACAATATCCATTGCTTACTCTCCACATGCAACCGAACGACCCTTTGCGTTGAGGTAGAGCGTCAGAATAGCTGCGATGGACAAGTCCACGAAGATGTTGAAACCGAAGGCCAAATTCAGGTAGACCTATAATATTCATCGAAGTCATGAGCGAGCTGGCTAAAGTGGAAGGGGATAAGAGAAAATACCCCAAACATGGTCTCAGCTCGCATGGTCGCCCATGTACTATACATGCACCTATGGGAGATAGCGTTGATGAGTGAGTTTCCCTGGAAAACACAATCTGACACCTACACGTAAGAGCTCGCTTCTAAATGCAATAAGCGGACTGTTACTATCGCGATGTATGTCTAGAGGTACTGAAACTCACTGAATCCGATCGCTGGAGGGTTCAAATAGCATGTTAGGGCACGTAAAATATACACTAGTAATATTTACAGCTCACCGATACGAGTTGATTCCACTGCAGCCTAATTAGAGTTCAGTTGAAGACGAAATGTCACATATCATTTTTGTACTTACCAGGGCGAAGACGATGAATCGGTTTTGGCTCACTATTCCGAGGCCCTGAGTATAATGGAGCTTTGAAAGCAAGTATTGGAAGACTCACCACACCATACCCTCGAGATGTAGTAACTATAAATTCGGTCAGCATCGCCGTTGTATAGTAAAAGCGGTCTATACATACGATTGAACGAGCACACCAATCGTGTGCTAGTGGAAACCTTTAGGTTGGCGGGATGAGGTTTTGGAAACATGGATAATTACCTCTAGGTAGAATATAAACTTCGAGGACTGTATGAGCTTTGGCAATTCTCAGTACAGATAGAAATCTACAAACCCCGGCGCTCCTATGGTACGGTCAATACATGTAGAGTAAGCATAAGCCAGAAAATACCTACCACACTACACCGAGAACCTTTTGCGAATTTGCGTAGTCCACGAGCAAGTATGAATACAATAGGTGCACACATGAGACGACGTGTACAGATTCGAGTACGCTATATGTGTATAATTTGGGTCATCAATGATTGATTACACATGCGGTAGTAAGAGCTTACCAGAGAACAAAAACTACAAATTTCAGAACACAACGGTCCTGGTAGGTTGCATAATAGTAATAGACCTGCGCACAGAAGAAGCCATATAGTCTAGAGCTCGAGTTTATACATTAGATTCGGTGCAGCTAGCTTTGGCTACTCACATGAATGTAATGCAGAGCAAGATGAAAAACGAACCCATGAAGGTTTCGACGTCCATGGATGCCATAGTTGATGGCGGCCGGGTTGCGGTGCTGAAAATGTAGCTGACAAGTGCCTTCATATACACAACGAATACGGGATGAGGCGCTTGCTCACAGAGTTAGGGAGGACTCCTATCAGGCGAATGAGCCTCAAATTTCAAGGTCATACCTTGATCAGCGAAGCCCATATCTTCTTGTAGATGTGGATTGCTTAATACGAAATATGAGGCCTAGAGCGCAGAGAGTATCTGTCTAGGATAGAGTTGAAACCGCAATATGAGTGACTGACAAACTCAAATGTATGCTACAACTTGAGAGTACGATAGACAATGTACGTATTGATGAGGTCATGACACGCACCTGACTGTATGGTATACCTCTACTTGGTACGGAGCTTGGTGAAGAGAGTTACAATTACTTCCTGCATAACACGAGATCTAATGGAAGAGGCTCGTGTGATCAGTGCGAGGGGCTGCATCACGTATCATAGAAGACCAGGACTCACAAGACTACGCTCTTAGAAAAATGACAGAGATGCGATAGCTGTTCAGAGTTCCGTCAGTCATTATATGAAACTCATGAACGTCATGCCTTGCTGACTCTTCGTACACCCAGCTAGCGCTGTAAGCAAGCATATGAGCAGCACGCTTGAGGCGGCCATAACCTGAGCTCTAGTTACTAGAAATTGAAGGTCTGTTCAGCTGCACAAGTGTTGCAAAACGATCTTTAGCAAACGAGAGCTTACCTAGAATGACATCAGAGTGCTGGTAGATCCGGTCAAAGAAGTGGAACTGAGGGGATGAGGCTGTTCAGCCACCATCTATAGTTGCATGTACGACAGATAGAATAACCTCGGACTGTTCTTTATTAGGTATTCAGAGGTAACATCAGCTATGACCTGTGTCTTGTGAGGATAAAGTTAGTCTATTGAATACAACGCGTCGCTGTACAATCAGACACCATGCACCTAATCAAGAGATGATGACAGTGGGCATCTATGGCGACAGGAGCTGGTCAGGAGATAAAGCAGCAAAGGAACGGGGACCAACTTACTGTATGAAAACTGGCTTCGCCGTAAGACGCAAGATCTTGCACCAGGAAAGCACTGTCATCACTGTTTCAACTGACGCGTCCTATCTTACATTTCGTGGGATCGTTGATGCATAGGAGGCAGCCGAAGGCAGAGCGTATACCCACAGTACCAGCACAGAGACATCCGACTAACGGAGCCTCGCCGTATGTGGCAGCCTCATCTAGCTGGCACTCTGAGTCCCATGTTGAGTCTGTACAAAGCGGCTTCAGTCATGCGAATCCAACTAAAGATATCGGGAACCTTACTCTCAAGTAACGGTGAAGCTGTTTGTGATGGCTCCTGCCGCACATCCGTAACCATTGTAGAACTTTATACTCTCGACTGAGGAGTGAAGCAAGCTTGCAAAAGGTGGATAGCACCGTGACATACATGAACACAGGATATAGAAGGCCCCCGACGAGGATTGCACCGTCGCTGGCCTGGATCCATAACATATACACAGGACGGTCAGTTAAGTAACGGTGATAGAGCATGTTGTTGGTACAGAACTGACCATGATTATGCCGAACTCCATGTCATAAAAGGAGTAATGTGGTCGATAGAACGAATACTAATCGGAAGGTAAGGTGACCTTTCTATTCTTACCGTGGGAAGGTTAACTTTCTTACTCGAGCGCCGCAGTCGGGCTAAGTCGTCTCTGTCCACCACAACCTCCTACGATGGCATCGCTATTCTCGCCCTTCCGCCAAACATTCCGCTACTTGGTGCGCATGAAATGAGTCGGAAAGCTCTGCTATATGACTCACAAAACCTTGTAACAGCAAAGACAAGCACATGAACAACCAGTGATTTACTACTCGATCGTTCTCGGTCTCATTGGCCCCGCATTGGTCGTGACAGTGCCACCAATACGCGAAAGATTTGGTTGGAAACCGGCAGAGAGGCCGCCTACCACTTATCCATGTACGTGCTTACGGGTCTACTTGTCGAGAGGTATGCTGACAATGCATGTAGTGCCGAAGAGGGCTCGGGTACCCGTGTCGGGATATGACGACGAGTAGACTGTACCTGGGATGTAACGAGCAAGGGCATTATTATTACAGCAAACACTTAAAACCCATAGCGCATTAAGCTCACACGAGGAACACACCAAGACTACACAGGCATGCCATTGCAGAACCTCATTTGCAAAATACAGTACGGAGATACATGGATACATTGGTCTGGTCGACTATTCGAAGCTGGAGAAACTGCTACTACTCCAAGGTGATGTACAAATGCTTGCTCGTCAAGGTGGCTGTTGCACCGGGAATGAGGACAATAGTTTGTGTGTCGTCGATGATCATAGCTGGCCCTTCCAGTCTGTCTCCCGTTTCCAAGGCCGGTAGCAAGAACACCGGAGTATCCTTTACACGGCCCAACCCGTCGAAATACACGCTATACGTGGTCTCGGCTTTCTTAGGATCGACAGCCTGTGTACCCAGCTTCTGCACCTCTTCAAATACCGACTCTCCGAGAGTGTCGAAAGTCTTGCCAATCCCGCGGACCTGAACCAGCTATAGTCAGTAAAGCGTATCTCAAACCTTCCGCACGATCACATACCTTTATGTCGTCTACGATTATGGTCTTCGTCTCCAGCAAGAACCCGAATTCTGTTTTGTATACTCGCTTGAACGCAGCCTCGAAATCCTCCTGGCCGTCTCCATCCTGTTCCGAAGGAAGCACCATGAGCGCGGTATCTGTACCCTCGAAACGCATATTCAACAGTCTTTCAGTGGTGACGTGCTCTCCGTCGAACCCTTGCCGTCTCAGCTCCTCGCGCACTTCCTTATCCAGCTTGTCGAGCCGGGACTTGAGAATCTTGCGGTTATCGGGCGTGTAGAACGTGGATGATGGCTCCTGTAACTCAAACGCTCTACACAGGGATGATTTTGAGATTTTATGGCATTGAAGTCATCGTTATACGTTCGTACCTGTCCGCAAGTGCCAGCCCGTATGCCGAGAGGATGGAGCTGTATCGATGGATGAGGATTGTCTTCATGCCAAGTAGCTTTGCGATCTCGCAGGCGTGCTGACCACCAGCACCACCGAAACTGGCTAATCTGAATGCTGTATATGAGCTCGTCTTCTCACAGTGGAGGGTCGCGTTGACATACATGTGTTTCTGAAGCGCATAGCCTCTGGCTTCGGTCAGCGCACGGATGGGCCGACACATCGTTTCATTGGCAACTTTTATGAAACTGAAAGGCGACTGCTAATGAGTATCGCCCATAGGTGTATAAAACAACATACCCATAAACCATCTCATCGAGATCCAGCTTCTTGTCGTAAGTCGAGTTAACCTCCTGCAGAAGCTCCTCAAACTTGGACCGCGATGCTTCCGCGTCCAGAGGTTCTTTCGCAGACTTCCCGAATATCTTAGGAAAGAAGTCTGGTATGAGGCGGCCGAGGATGAGGTTGGCATCGGTCACCGCCAAAGGACCACCTTTCCTGGGGAACAGATAGGGGGAGTTTCAGAGATGTGGAGTTAGCACGGTATTGAAAAGGACTCACCGATAGCATGCAGGACCGGGTTCTGCACCTGCACTGTGTGGGCCGGCAAGGAACAGGCCGTTGCGGAAGGTCAAGCAGGAGCCTCCACCTGCTGCGACTGTGTTGATGTCCAGCTGTGGAGATTGGATTGTCACGCCGGCCGTCGTTGTTTCGTACACCACTTCGTAACGTCCATCGAAGCGAGACACATCTGTCGATGTACCTCCGACGTCAAGCCTGTTGAAATATCGTTTGTCAGCAGCACGACAATTGGGAGTCACGGCTATACCTACCCGATAACAGGATGTTTCCTACTTTCGTCCCAGCTTGTCAGAGCGTATCCAACGACGCCTCCAGCAGGCCCGCTGAGAATGCTCTTGAGCCCAGAGAAGTTGTTCAAATCGAGCAGGCCACCATCGCTTCCCATAAACTCCACACGCGGACTGCGCAGTCTACCATCTTTCAATTTCTCGTCGAAACCGCTGAAGAACCCATCCAAGTATTTGCGTAGTATCGGCGTGAGGTAGGCATCGGCAGTGGATGACACTCCTCGCGGTACCATCTTGATCATTGGAAGGAGCTGGGACGACTCGGACACCTGCTCGAAGCCGATCTCACGAGCGAGTTTACCGATCTGGAGTTCATGTTCAGGATACGTGTATGAATGGCAGAGTACGATGGCAAGCGAACGATATCCGTTGTCGTACAGCTTCTTCAAATCAGCTTTGACCGCGTTGAGATCTGGATTGGAATAGTCAGTACAGGGGAATCGTAATTTGATCACCAGCAAATGTATCACCTGGAGTCTTCATTATCCTCACTGCTTCACCGGATAGGCCTTGCACGATGTCGCCAGGGCCTTCAGCCAAACCCACTCCATCCCAGCCTTTACCTCTATACCCTCGGGTGATCTTGCCGTCTTCGTCGAACTGTACAGCGTGTTCTTCAGCTTTGGGGTCAGACGTATAGCCCACAAGAGTCACACGCTCGTCAATCTCTATGACGGTCGAGTATAGAGGTGGTGGACGACGAATATTGAGATCGAAGATCTTTGGACGTGACTGGTTCCCGATGAGTAACAAATCACGGAAGCCCTTGGTGATCAGTAGAGCATGCTTTTCACCCTTTCTCTCCAAAAGTGCGTTAGTAGCAACGGTAGTGGAGAGGCGAATGTAGTCTGGTACACAGTCGTATGAAAATCTGATTAGGCGAGATTTGACAATGTACATACCAATCTTATCAGTCTGCAGAGTTGTCCCGCGAGGAATCGACCTGCCTTCGACAATCTCCAGCACTCTTCGGATGCCTTCCGTAGGTGCATCATCGTAGTTCGCCTTATCCTGCGACACTGTATACCAAGATCTATAGGTTGCGCGCAGAATTGCGATTAGATTAGACTTACAGAGTTTCACTACAATTTCCTTGCGTTCTCCTGGCTTGTCTGGATCAGGATACGATGCATGCACATCACAGAATGTACCGCCTCTGTCGGCGCATATCCGAATGGATCTGTCTGGTACTGGCGGCATATATCACGGTGGTTTGGGAGCAACCTTGACTCCTTCAAGTCACTGTCGTCTATGGCCTTGCCGCTCAAGTTGATCACTGATTTATGACGAATTATTACGAGTTCAATGAATATAAATCAGCTAAAGGTCACAAATACCAGCGAGAGTTTCTCACATTTGAACAATGCAATTCACACTGTCTGACAATCCGGATATTTATGACCGTGCTCAACGCGCCAAGTGCCCGGTTCGAGCTGTTGATGCGCCTTTTTGATGCGCCTCTATCCGCGCTGGGAGATGCAGAAAGCGCATCCTTGCCTATTCAGGCATTCTACTTCTGCTACTACTTATCCGTCATCGTGGCTGCACTAAGGACCTGCATTATTAGACAAATCACCACACGCATAGGCAGAGCTACGGCTGGAATGTCTTACAACTCTCGCCAACGCTCGGCTGGTCCCTGGAGAGACCAGTACTACCCCTACCAAGGAACTCATGACCAGTGGCAAGCATCTAACGATGCGTACTACGGCTATAACAACAATTACGGCTACGAAGACGGACAGTATTACGCACCATCATCGTCGCAGAGCAACGACTACTACTACAGAAATACGTATGAAGATACGAACCAATATGGATATTCTTCAAGTTATCCTGCGACTGAGCATCAACCCGCGAGGTACGATGAACACAATTATTACCCGGAGGACCGACACCCGTCTCAGTCGAGGAGAGATTGGAGAGATAGAAGAGAGAGAGATTACGGACATGCAAGACCAAAGGAGTCTGTACCCGCGCCCTACAGACATGAGCGAGATGATCGTCCAGTTACGCCTCCACCACCTCGATCTCCTTCTCCGTCGTACCTCAAACTCGCAAACGAGCCGCCAGAGAGCTTGCATTCCTCCACAGAAGAGCGCAAACTCCTAATTTTGGACCTAAACGGAACTCTCGTGCATCGCTCTGCTTTAGCTCGTCCAAAGAACAAGCATGCGCCACAACCTCCGCCCGAACTAGACGGTAATGGCCGGCCACTACCTAGACTTCGCCCTGTTCACCCACGACCGTATATGAATGCATTCCGATCCTACTTGTTTGCACCCGAGACAAGAGCGTGGCTGGATGTCATGGTCTGGTCTTCGGCGCAACCTCATAGTGTAGGCGATATGGTGGAACGGTGCTTTGCTGCGGAAAAGAAGAAACTTTTGGCAGTGTGGGCAAGAGATACTCTCGGGCTCAACAAAGACCACTATTGTACGAGGTTTTCCTATCGTTAGTCGACAGTACTGAAGCTTTATGTTCTTGGCTCTGTTTCTACTCAAAAGACCGCAAGGTGCAGACTGTGAAAGACCTCAACACGCCATGGTCAAAGCTCGCGTCTATATCAGACCCTCATGACTCTGAAGCGTCTTCCGGTGACGAATCTGCGAAACATCCCCCTTCCCGTCGTAGCCCTGTGCACTCGGCTCTTACAACACTTCTACTCGATGACTCGCCTCGAAAAGCCGAGTTACAGCCGTACAACCATGTGTGTATCCCAGAGTACTCTGGTGAGCTCCGTGCAAAGGATCTGGAAGTCCTGCGTATCGAGCAACTCCTGGCGGACGTGGATCAGGACACATCAGTCCCAGCCGGTACCGAAACCGGAACGAACGCCAGGTTATCGCCCACTCTAGAAGGGCGCGCAGATATCGAGGCCTCGCGCAAGCGAAAACGCAAGGAAAAGAAGGACGGAAAACGGCAACAGGCCTTGCTTGATTCTCAAGCCGAGCGTGATACTAAAACGTACGACGAGACTCTGCTCGCTGTTATCGGCGTCTTGGACGAGATTAAGCTGCAGCGAAACGTTGCAGCGTGGATTCGCGATGGTGGTTTATGGGGACCTCACCGCAAACGGATCCTATCAGCGAGTGACGCTGTACCAGAAGCTAGCAAGGAAGACATATCGTCTACTATGCCGCCCTCGTCGTCTCCGCGCTCGCCGCCATCTTCCCAGAGAGACGCAGGGCGCAGCACCCCTGATACAGATACGGGAGAGGAAGAGGGGAGGAACACCACGGGGGCTGATAGACCAACTCGTCGGAAGGAAAAGAAACGCCGTCTTCGTCAGGCTAAATCTGTTGAGGCAGATGCTAGGCGACAAGCAGGAAACGACGTCGCATCTACGGCCGATTCTCATGACACAGCGAAGAAACAAAGTGGCTCAGAGGAAACTCCTGACGCTGTTGCCTCCATATGGTTTGATTACCCTCCGACGGTGCAGTACTGGGTCGAAAGGGGAAAGAGGGCGTTGGAGGAATTGCAGATACCTGTCGAACATGGTATTGATCGCTAGCGTTTACCCATTTTGTGGAATCCGAATAGATACGTGTACAAAGTACAAAGGCCCTAAAACGACGTGTGACGGTGGCACATACAAATTCAAACTTCTATCTTGCTCCTCTGCTTCCTCACTCAATGGCTGATACGAGACAACTTCGACCGCAGGGTGTTGCTCGTGACTTTCCACAGCATGGATGGAGTGAACATGTCGGTCGGCGGGGCGAGCAACATGCGGATGTGCCACATGGTGGATGCACACTCTTTGTCCTGCATGACGCCAGTCAGAAGACGTAAAACAGCATTTGATATGTTTTCCTCACCTTGAGAGCGGCGTCGATGAACATGTCGAGGTACCAACGTGCAAAAGAACCGGCTTGCAGCGTCTCTCCCTTGGCAGGACGTGTGCTCGGGAACCCGTAATCTACGAGCAATTCAATCGTTCAGTACAGCATTTGTCGAATTTGTAATTGACAACCTACCGAATGTTTTCGTGGACTCCCTTTAATGAAATACTCAGGTCAGTCGCAGCCGAGATTAAGCAGAGCGCGTGCGTACCAGAGCGCATCTCCGTGATCACCAACATGTTTGAAATAAGATCGCGAGAAGGTGCCTGGCAAAGCCTCCTTGCCTGACGTCTTCACAGGTATGACCTCAGTCAGCAGAGAGTTCAGCGTGATAGCACCCATCATCGCCTTGCTGCAACCTTGCCTGTTGGTGAGAACACCAATTCAGAATCGAGACGGATGACGCCTTTCCATGACCAAAGATACGTACGCGTAGATCGGATTCAGTTGCAGGAATGAGTCCCCAAGTGCGACAAAGTTGGCCGGCATGTTGGGAACGTCTTGATAGCGAATGTACGAGCACGGTCCTATCCCAATGTTAGTTCTGATAGAACAAGAATCCCATTGAATTTGGTACTCACTGATTTTCAAGGGCTTGAAGGTCGGTGAGCCATCTTTCACCAGTTGGGATAGAATGTCAACCAGCCATTCCGGCACAGGTTCGCGACCCTGGCAAGACCGCACGTAGGGCTCAATCTGGTCTGCCTCGAGAGGGAGGGTGACATCGCCCCATCCACCACAGCAGAGTTGCACTACAGATGTCTCAGTCAAGTGCCAGAAACATACTCTCGCATGAAGGGCTTACTCGTGTCGTTGTCCATTTTGCCGATGACGAAGCCAGCATTGCCAAGGTTGTAGTGAGGGACAAACGTATAGATCCATCCAGCATTCTCGTAGCCGCCTGGGATGGGGAGCGACTTGGCGAGCACCTTGTCAACGGTGAATGTGACGGTAACGTAATACAACTTTTGGTCATATTCCAGGCGAACATCCTGGGGCATCTCGTAGCCAGCCTTCTTAAGCCACTTGAAGCCTGCTTGACTGTCGCCAGAGCAATCTGTATCGTAGAAAAGTACGAAGTATCGGGCGCTCAATATACTGAACAGTGTACGAGAGGACCAGTACACAAATTCACTCACCGACGACTAGGGTGGGATCGTTGATGGTGATTTCCTGACCATTTTGACCACGAATGATGATTTGGTCAACACGAGGACCGGGTTTGTCTTGGACGTGCACTCCTCGAACTGAGCCGACCATCGTGCGAACATTGGAGGGCTTGCCTAGCAGAAGCTTGCGCAGGAGGTTCTCGAGCCGGGGCCGTCTGACGAACATGGTCTCTGGGAGCTTCTGTGATTTTGCCTCATATTCTTCGTACGGTGCTGGAAGTAGTGTACCACCAAAGAATGGCTTAACATCTCCAGAAGCTATGCTGGAGGCGCGATAGATAATCAGTACATGCTGACGGAAGAAAACGGTGACTTACTAGCCCCCGATGCTCTTGAGTTCAGCGTCGAAGTTCGGCCATAGGCGACGCAGGCCGTCGAGTACGAAGGTCAAATAGCCTATCAGACGATTTAGTAGTGATATTAGTTCGTATTGTAGTTTGCCTTACCGTGCAAGGAGTCATATTGGGCGATACGTGTGCTCGCCTTGGTACGCTCAACTTCCGTCAGCTCCGGGTCGATGATAATAACATGAGCGAAATGGTCGGAGCAAACACGGGCGGCGAGTAGACCTGAGATACTACGCCAAGCCATGAGCAGGTAGACGGTCAGCATACATCGATGAACTCACCTTCCGCCACAAATTACTGCTGTGCCCTCAATCTTCTTGCTGCGTTCTTGGCCAAGGAGAGGTAAGTCAACGACAGACGTAAATCGTTTGAGGAGATATTCCCGGAGGAGCCTGCTGCATACAGGGTAGAGCAGGTAAAGAGCGAAGGGAACAAGTAGCAGCCATGCTGGAGATGGGGCAATTGCGGAGGCTGTAGTCATTTTGTCTTGTCTTAGGTGCGGTAGAGGAATAGGACAACTTGCCTCACTATTTGTATGTTTCGGAGCCTATGAAGGGGAAAACATGATTTCTTTCCTTGCCAAACTTGCGATGAAATCAGAATATGGTACGACCGCACACCACTTGGAGTCGCGACCGCACCACTAGTCGCTCGGGAAAAGCCTATTGCAGATACTAGTAACTTCGAGCCAGAGCCACTGTGGCCGACATGTATGGCAAAGGTCTTATCACAGGTTTAGAAGGTCCGTGCATACGTGAGCGGCATAGGACTGCACATGTGTTAATTCTGGAGTACATTCATCAGTCGAAGACAGCTAGATTGACATAGAGAAGAGACACGGACTATGTCTGGATTGCCCAAAGTTGACCAACTCCATATCGAGAGAAGGGTGCGGATCATCGCCGGTGAGAAGCTCTGACGCAGCGTCACGCCTCGCGCTGGTCTGCTGAGCGGTAAACACGTAGTTGTCGACAAATGTCTCTCGGTCGGTGCGGTCATTTCTTCATTGAGCCCTGTTGCATTAAGGAGAATCAGATACACGTTCAAGGACGAGATGAAATGAAAGCAGGGGCAGGGGAAACAACTACGCTACATGTCGTTTTAGGACACCACCCACAAACCTCGCACAAATACTGAGCGGTGATGCCACCTCGGGATCAGATGAGGTATACCACGGTTCGCCGAGGACGATATGACCTGATTGCAGAGGCACTTTGGCTCGCAATAAGCTATCCGCCACTCCGCTGACCTGCCAGAGAGAGTTGGCACTAAGATGAGCTTAACTGTGACTGGCGCCGAGGGAACGCACTGCGAACAACCATCAGCCGAACCACCTTCATGTTAATCCTTGCACTTACAGGCAAACGGGAATAATCCAGATGAAGAGAAGGTACGCACCGTATGATGGCTCTCGCTTCGCAAGTGGCAGAAGTCATCAGTCAAAGCCCAGGCATTCTTAATTAGGCCCGAGTAATAAGTAGCAGAATATCCAATATTGATATGTATTGAGTGTCACTGTCATGACATAGAATAAGTCCAGCTTTCGGCACCTATGCGAACGCCTCTGGAATGATAAAAGACATGAGTTACGACATGTCTTGGATTCAGGACTCTTTGGGCGTACTTATTCATGAGGCGATCGATTGCCGCTTACGAGTAGAACGGTACCTAATACCCTGAAAATATAGCATTCAGTAATGTCCTGTTTGTGTTCAGCACAGCCTTCCGGAGAGATGTTCTTAATTGTGCTTGGTGGAGGTCGAGGGTGGCGAGACTTGGTTAGTGATCTGCAAAGTGAACCTACAGTGAGATTGCGTGTATAGTTAGCTGCTACATATGGCGCTTGGTTTGTACTATTAAGTACGAGCACTAGGGACGAAAGGGCCACGTCTTATATAAAGTATCTTGGACATTGGATGAAGATGGTGGTTCTACTGCAAGATAGAACGGAGGCATGGGCTTATATACAAGCGCTGGTATATTTGAGGCGGAGTGTAAAGATGGTGCGGCGGAGTTTCATCATAGCCTCCCTGATCTCGGCAGCTAGAAACTTTCATTGCTCAACGTCGCCGACGGTCTACAAAAGAGTTTCTTCTTGCTCAACCTCATCGTCTACAACGAGAAATTGACGATCTCGTAATTATCGATGTTTTCCATGCATTAGACGTATGCTAACAAGGATATACAGGTAGCACGATGGCACCGTTCTCAAAACCCGAGGCGGTCCTCAAGCAGGCCGAAGGCCTTGTTTCCGTTGGACAAATGCATGCTGCTCTGCAATCCCTGACAGAGATGTTCTCTTCAAAAAGATTCCGTTCGACTCCCCTCACATCGCTGGAGCCGATCATGCTGCGCTTCATCGAGCTTTGCGTCGATATGCGCAAGGGCCGTACCGCGAAAGAAGGCCTCATGCAATACAAGAACATTGCCCAAAACACCAGCGTCGCATCGATAGAGGTCGTGATCAACAAATTCATCCAACTTTCGGATGCCAAAGTCCAGGAGGCTCAGGAGAAGGCGGATAAGGCAGTGGCGGTAGATGTGGACGACTTGGAAGCTAGCGAGACACCAGAGAGCATTCTGCTGGGTGCAGTCAGTGGGGACCAAAATAAGGATAGGACGGACAGGGCTCTCGTCACCCCTTGGCTCAAGTTCCTGTGGGAGAGCTACCGCACGGCACTTGAGACGCTCAAAAACAATGCCCGTCTTGAAGGCGTGTATCAGGTACGCTCCAGCAATTGATTATCTTCGGTATACCGTCGTTCTGAACGTGCTATGCAGCAAATCGCCCAACAAGCCTTCAAGTTCTGCTTGAAGCACCAGCGAAAAGTCGAGTTCCGTCGCCTCTGCGAAACTCTGAGACTCCATCTTGCCAATGTAGCCAAATACGCACACCAGCCGCATGCCATCAACCTTCAAGACTCGGAGACGCTCCAACGTCATCTTGACACCCGGTTCGCGCAGCTGAACACTTCCGTTGAGCTCGAGCTCTGGCAAGAGGCGTTCAGATCGGTCGAGGATGTACACAACCTTCTGACGATGGCGAAGAAGGCGCCCCGGCCAGCCATGATGGCCAACTACTATGAGAAACTGACGAAGATTTTCCTCATGAGCGGCAACGCCCTGTACCACGCAGCTGCCTGGGGACGCTACTACACGATCGTCACTACTATTGGTGGCAAGTCCGATGAGGAGCTCCGCCGCTTGGCAGGACAAGTCCTTGTCAGCGCACTCGCTGTTCCGGTCGGATCGAAGGGTCTTGATGGCGTAGAAGACGGAAAGAACAAGAACTCGCGCCTCACGGCGCTTCTTGGTCTCTCGAAGACCCCCACGCGTAGTGGTTTGCTCAAGGACGCTGTAAGTTCCTGGCCGAAGCATCCTGATTTGTATCTCATTTTTGTGCGCAGCTATCTCGCAACGTCTTGAAGCTCTCGCCAGAGTCCATTCGATCACTGTATAACATTCTGGAGGTGACCTTCGACCCGCTCTCTCTCTGCTCGTCCACCGCACCTCTCTTCGCTGAGCTCGCCTCCGACTCCAGCTATTCTGCTTATCTGCCGCTCCTGCACCATGCAGTCCTCTCTCGACTTCTATCACAGCTGTCCCAGGTCTACTCTTCCATCCAGATCACCAACTTGCTCGAGCTTGTCACTCCCCTCCGCTCCAAGACTGAAGAAGACCAACCGGGCATCTTTGATCCCGAGCAGGTTGAGGCCTACGTGATGGGCTGTGCCCGTCGCGGCGAACTCAACATCTCCGTCGACCACGCAGCAGGCAGCATCTCTTTCGTCGACACCACCTTTGGCCAAGTCGAAGATCCCAGCTCGTCCACGAGCGTCAGCACAATCCAACCTTCGACTGCCGACGTCGTTCGTACCCGCCTCAGCGAGCTCGCCACGTCCCTGCACAACTCTCTCGCAGTATTGTACCCTACTCCCGCCTTATCTGAGGAGGAACAGCAGGTCAAATTCTCTACCCTTGTTTCTGCCGCGCAAGCAGAACGGAAAGCGCTGCAGCTCCGTCGTTCCATCGTGGCTAGGCGACGTGAGTTGCTCGCCGAGCTATCCGCAAGAAAGGAGAAGGAAGAGGCCAGCCGTCGTGCTGAGGCCTCTCGCAAGGAGCGTGACGAGGAGGCCCGTAGAGCTATCGAACTCGAACGCCAGAAACAGCTTGAGCGCCAGAAGCGAGAGATTGAGAATATTCGCGTCGAGGAGGCAAAGAAGCTTGCGCAGAGCCTCAAGGAGAAGGGTAGTTTGAAGGTCGACATCAACGTGAGTAACTCTGCACACTGCTTGTTTTCACGGTTCTGACTGAGCTTGTGCAGGATGTGGAGAACCTCAGCACGGACAACCTAATGCGTCTCCAAGTCGAGCAGCTCGAGAAGGAGAAGAAAGAGCTTGCTGAGCGTGTCCGTGTGGCCGCTAAGCGCCTTGACCATCTCGAGCGTGCCTATCGTAAGGAGGAACGACCTCTCCTCGCAAAAGATTACGAGATCCAGCAGGCCAACGACAAGGCTGCTCACGAGATTGCCCAGAAATCTCGTATCGAATCCGCGCGGCTCGCCCATCAGCAGGATCTCGAAACGAAGAGACGTCTCCTGCGTATCGTCGGCGACTGGAAGGCTTATCGCGACGAAGTCATCAGTAGGCGAGGTGAAGAGTTCGCCAAGCGCAAGGAAGCCGCAGAGAAGAAGATTGCAGATGAGAAAGCCAAGAAACGCGCCACGATACTCAAACAACGCGAAGAGGAGAGGCTGCGTCTCGAAGAAGAGGAGCGGATCAGACGTGAGCAGGAGGAAGAGGAGCGCCAACGACTCGAAGGTTGGTACTTTTATGGTTCACTCAAATACTTTGCTCACATTTGCGCGTTTATTAGAGGAGGAACGTCGCGCCGCAGAAGAGGAGGCCGCCGCCGAAGCCGCAAGACAGGCAGAAGAGGAGAAGAAGCGTTTGGCTGAAGAGAAAGCTGCAGAGGAACGCCGTCGCCGTGAGGAGGAACGTGCTGCCGCGGCAGAGCAAGCTCGTTTGAGACTCCAACGCGAGGAGGAGGCCGAAGAGCGTATGAGGCAACGTCGCGCTGCTGCTGCCGCTGCTCCACCACCTTCTGCTGCAGCTCCTGCTCCTCGAAGAGACGACGTATGGCGGCGCCCTGGCGCAGCTGCTCCACCTACGCCTACGCGCACGCCTGCTCCGTTGCCAACTGACTCGGCCGCCGCGGCACCCAAATACCGTCCAGGTGCTCTAGGAGGAGCAGGAGGAGGCTGGAGGGCCAGAGTGGCTGCTAAGGAGTCTGAAGCGGCTGGAGGCCAAATCTCTCGCCCAGAGTCTCCTGCTGCCAGGACCCCTCCTGCTGCTGCCAGAACCCCACCTGCTCCTGAGAAGGAGACACCCGCTGCCGAAGACGATGGCTTCCAGAAGGTTGCGCCTAAGGGGGTATGGAGGCCGAGACGCGGTGGCAGACCGTAATCGACGATACTGTTGTACCTGTAGCTTCATGTGTGTAGTACTCGCAGCTGTATGATTTCATGCTATACTGTCCTATCCTGTGTCCAAATAAGTTATTACGGTGTGATCTGGTACTCTACAGTACTAATAATGCATGTGGTATATATACGTGAGCAATCCCTACAGTGAATAATGAGTGGCAGAATGAGTGTCTCTGAAACGAGTGTACAAAGTCCTTGAGTATTATAAGTCCTCTTCTGCTGCCTCAAGCAGCATATCTACAATCGTGATGTGAGCACGATGAGTTAGAATACATGCAGGCTACTTACCTCCCCATACTGAATTTTGTAGTGAAGAGAGCACCTCTCCTCGGTCTTCGTCTTTAGATTCTCGTGCATGCGAGCTATCGAATCTGTGACTAGGAATTAGAAAATAACAAGCACAACGATATGCAATTGCCTCACGATGAGCGGTTGCCACCATCTTGAACAGATAACATGCTTGCATCGCTCGTTCTCTTGCTTCGTTGTAGGCTGGATCTTGAAGGAGTCTCGAGAGCGAATGTGGCATCGGGTGAAAACACCGAGTTACGCGTATGGGTTGTATCTAGGTACCCTGTGAACGGTGAAGTGATGTCGCGTGTGCTCGTCGGTGGTGTTATAGGCTCGCCGCCGCTGACGACAATGTCCGGAACGCCTACAAATATATGAGCGCCGGTCCTTGAGAGAAACTATACACCCGAACGTACCTCCTTCTAGTTGCTTGTGGAGCCTCGCTCGCTCACGTAAGGCCAGGAAACGACGGCGTTGAGAAATCATGAGCAGGAGTGACTGGACCTTGTCAAAGTCAACCAGATCTGTCACCAGCTTGTTGGTTTCTGTTCTGACTACAAGATCTTGCAAGCTGCGTAAGATCGTCAATGATCAGTTAACCATCCACACCTGACACCAGATAGAATGGTAACGTACACAAGGGCTTCGTTGTCGACAATGATTTTGTGATGTGCCAATAGTAAAAGCATGTTCGAAAATGAGATCCCTCTACCCGGCTCGTGAGAAATACGAGCTTCGTGGTAAAGGCGATTGTACACGTTCTTGCGTCGTTTGATAGTGGCCCGATCGATACTGTTTACATTTGCTTCCACACTGTAGATATCGATGCCGTTTGGATGCTTCGCCGTTGCGAAGGAGTCTGCGCTGCCATCACCGGTCGACCGACTCATGATCTTCGGGATACTAAACTCGGTGGGATAGATCTTGACTTCGAATATACCAGATAGTCGCTAGTGTAGGGTCAGTGAGACATAGGTTTGGTGCGGGAGAAAATTATTACTTACGCCAAAGAATGGCACGAACTTATGCCGTTCGAGATAGCCTGTCTTTGGATTGGCGAACTCTGCCCATACTTTCTTGAACGCTCGCATCTCCTCTCTTGTAATCTCCTTCGCACCACCAGTCATTTGGAACACGTAATAGAAACTCTCCACAACGACACCTTTGTCATGATCAGTAAGCATGGACCTTGGTTAAAGATAAGCCAAAACATACCAATGAACAGGTTCGCGAAAATATACTGCGGAGCATGTCAGTATTGGAGACACCCTGCTTACGCGATAGGCTCACCATGCTGAGAAGATTCCAAGCAATAAACAAGGTGAAGGACCATCCAACGCTGCCACAATCCGATTCTTCCAAAACGTCCACCCCATCAGTGCAGCGGGGATATTCAATCGCACTGTGTGAAAAGCATGTCGTTGGTGATGGTCTAATGAGGTGCTAAGCTGTCTACTCACTAGTCGTGCATGTACTGATTCCATCCCTCCCTATAGAAAGGATCATGAGTGATTAGCTTGCGTCTGCAGGAGAGTTGGAGTGAGGCATACCCAGTGGTCATGAATGCGAGCATTACCAAAGCCTTCGGCATACTAGAGTAGTTCTGATTTCGGTTTTCTGCCGAATACCACTTTGTCATGCTGAAAACCTCTACATAAAGGATACTGAAGAACAAAAACATCACGAGCCACAAGCTCAGTAGGCTTAGGATGGAAGGTAAGCTGGCACTAAAGATAACGGTGAGAACGATGCATGGACTCGGAGTATGACAAAGACTTACACTGCCGTCTTGAAGAGCTTATTCAGGCTGTTCGTACGTTGTACTAGCTTGAAAGCAATACACGTTATGAACAACTTTTGAAGTTGCTGCACAGCGAATCCACCTGCATTGAATCGCACCACGATCACCGTGATAAGACTGCCGCCAGCAATGATAATATCGAAGAGGTTCCATCCGTTGGCGCTATAACTTCGCCATCCAAGACCGTATAGACGGACCAGGATATCGATGATATAAACAACAATTAAGCCAAGGAAGAAGTCATCTGATGACAAGATATCAGACACCAGTCACAGGAATGTGTAGTTAACTTACTTCGCAGCTCGTCGAGGAAATCTTGGGGCGCAAATGTCTGAGTCCTGTGTCCATGTTAGCACAGTAATCCAAACAGAAAAGGATTGGACATACATGAGAGCGATCACATGCAAGATGAATAAGGCAGTCATCATCCTGTGCCACCAACCGTGCTTATGGACAGCACGGTCATAACACCAGGCACGGAACGGCCAAGCCGGTCTTCTCTTCGGTCGCTTCGATGGACGTTGACGCATGATTAGCTTTTGCAAGTCGATCCACTCGCGCTGTGGCTGTGTTAATAGTGCGCTTCCAGTCCTTGACGTGAAGTTGCCTATAATGATACTGCAAATGCTAGTGAATATACGCCAGCAAGAATAATACTGAACGCAGCATTACCTGATGAACAATGTGAGGATCACAACGCCGCCCAGGAGATTGTAAATAACAAAGAATATTGCGTTCGCCTGCGATGCGTTTTGTTGCGGTTGTTGATCCTTGCCAGTGATACTGACCGCGATAGACATAACATCGATCCAGCCTTCCAATGAGACGATTTCGAACAAGATGAGAAGAGAAGCACGAAAGGAATCGAATGAGAACTGCGTGGAGGGTGCCGGATTGTCCCAGACTCGTGGTACGAGATACGAAAAGGAGTCGCCAACTACGTTATTGCTATACTCGTTAATGCAGGTATCGAGGCCTGCCACGCTGCCATCGTTGCATTCGTTCATCAAGCCAGAGAAGATGTTCCTACCCCATACAGCGTATGGGATCATATAGAGGATGGCCAGCAACGCGGCGTCGAAGATTCGAGCTGCACCAAAGATGATCAACGACTCGAAGGTCGAACGCATGTTATCGATCAGGGTGATCAGACGAAGTGCGCGTAGTGCCTTCAGAGACCGGGTTAGTCGACTAAGTCCTCCGATGAAGATGAGCCCAGTAGTCAGGTTGACCACGACGCCGACCATAATCATGAAATCTAGGATGTTCCATATGCTCCGGATGTAGGCGTTGGGGGTGAACAGGAAACCGTCTGCTATGATCTTGATGATGAACTCAATAAAGAGAGTCATACCAAAGCTGGCCTCGGCAATGTCAAACCATGAACCGCGGACGAGGCCGTTCCTTTGGTAGTATTCTCGGCGATATAGAGGTGTAGCGACCCATTCAACAACTATACCGCTTATGACGGTGAGGAGTAGAACGAGTTGGAAGACTGGATGAGCGATGGGTGAAGGAGGGGTTCCGAATATTCGCTCGCCATTAGCTGGTGCAACTAGCTTCTGACATACGCGTCGGATCCAATTCTTCTGCGAGAAGATCCAGAAGGTCTTGTCGTAGGTAGGATGGTCGCGAATGAAGTCTGCCTTCTGTGCTCGACGTTCGTAGAGGATGTCGTTGACGTCTTCGACCGTGACGGTCTCGTTGTTCAAGGCGGCGAGTACTTCTCTATTACCGTAGGATTAGCTTTGGAAAGAACTTGTTCGTTATAGCATACTCACAGATGACGTTCCGTCTCCTCGTCGATACCTTCGTGTTGGGTGGTAGACTCCCGCTTGTTGCTCCTAATAGTCGCCAAAGGCACATCCAGTGACATCTTCTGGCCAGTGAATAGCGTTTGGAGTACGGTAATTGACTTCTTGGGGAGATGCTTAGCTCCACTGCCTCGTCCTGAAGGATCCTGCGAAAACATCAGCAAGGAATACATGCGCTGCTCAGCACACACATACCGGACTTCTACGGGGTGCTTCCTTCATAGCGAAACTGTAGTCCTGAACTAGGCTCTTCTGCATCGGCAGCACCAAATTCGATGGCAACTGATCAACCGCCAAAGCCTTAGGCTTCGCTTCGAACCAACGGTACGGATTCAGCCGCCGTATCCAAGCAGCCCTCGCCTTTTCCGGACGCTGAGCGGCCCAAAAGTGTGACGCTTGACGACTTCGTTTGTGCTCCTCTGCTACGTCGAAGTTTTCGTTGATCACGGCAATAAACATCTGCAAGACGATATCTAACGGTGACGTGTAAGTAATATTACAGGTGACCGATGGAAGAGATACTGACAATTGGCGAAGAAGAACCATCCAACGAGGAACAAGACCACAACGACTGTCTGTCTAAGAGGGACCTCGGTAGTTGCGGCGTCGTACAAGACATCAGTCCAGTTCTCGGATGAGAAGACCTGATATATCCCGAGGAAGGCGTTATAGATCTCTCCCCAGTTGATGAATCGGTCGTCTTCTTGTGAGACATCCCCTCGTAGCAGCTGTACTCCAACCAGCGCAATGATGTAGTTGATCAAGAACAGGAACAGCGACATGTTAGTCAAACCATACATGTTGCCGAAAACAGCAAGCTAAACCACCCGTTAGCATAGGGGACCAAAATAGCAATGACCAAACTCACCAGCAGCGGCTTCATGCGCGGAATTTCCAGAATAACTCGGTAGAACCTGGCCAACTGGAAGATTGTCAACCAAGGGTAGACGCTCGAATTATGGATGACAGGGATCTGGATGATCGTCGATCCCACCGCGAGCGTCAGGTCGAGCCAATTCTGACCTTTGGCCGCGAAGGCACGCCAATCAGGCAAATACGCCACCAGCCTGATCACCATTTCGACGTCGAAGACCACGGTCAGGATCGTTTCGCCCTTGTCAAGGATTTCCCTGTGTGTTGGGCCGGACTCGTCGCTTCCTGTGGCTTGAAGGACGAGGGAGGCTAGTGCGAGTGCGATGAAGCACCATCGAATGCTCTCGTAGAAGTCTTTGACTTTGCTCGGCTTTGTGACTCGCCTTCCGTCCGCTGTTGCCCAACCCTCCTCGCCATCCTGGATTATCGGTGCAAGTCTGAAACCAAAATATGAGTGGCGAAATAACGTTTAAACAAGAGAGAAAACGTACGGAGCAGCACCGAATGCACTCTTATGCGTGTCTTTACGGATGGCAGAGAACGTATTTGTGATAACCGCAACGAACAGATTGATGAGCCAAAAGTTGAGCACGATGACACAGACAATGAAGAAGAAGCATGACACGAAGAATTCGGCGTCCATCATCGAGTACATAAGTGGGGACCACTATGAAAGCCTCAGTAAGCATACCAGAGTCATAGTCGAGAACCAACTTACTCCGTTCGCTGATGAGACGATGAACACTTGGAGTGCCGAATAATATATGGTGTCGAAGCTTTCAACCCCTTCGAACGGGTTCTGCGGTCCTTCCTGTTGAAGATCAGTAATGATTTCGCCTCGCGATTCGAAGGACCTACTCTGCATATCTGGCCAAGAGGACAAATGAAGCCTTTGGTAGAGTCACTAGTCTCGTTGAAACGAGTGATGTATCCTGTAACGTTTAATGAGACAGGATCGATATACCCTCCGCAACTCTGCTCAAGAGCTATCTCGTCTTCTCCATTTGTAGGTAGTAAGTAGCAGTTGCGTCGAAAAGAGCCTTTGAAAGATTGGATGCCTATAATCCTGCAGGAGAAGTCAGCAGCATTATGCGACGAACTAACGAAACAAGGCTTACGAGAACATGATCATGGCGAAGAGCACGAAATAGGCGACACTGGCAAGGAGCGGACGGGCCGTCTTCAACGAACGCATGATAGTCTACAGAACAAAGTACTTTGAGTGTCCATTCTTGTGCTGCGAATAACACACGTACCGTGGTACCAGAAGTGATCGCCAGTAGACGTGTCGTACGGAGAACACTCAGCGCGCGAAAAATACCGATATGATACGTCCCACGCTCGGCGCCGGTGACAGCCAAGACGAAACATATCCAAAAGCTAACCACAGCAATAAAGTCAATACGAGTCCAGCTGTGCCGGAGGTACGGGAGATTGCGTTGCAAACTTGCGTGCGAGGTCTGCACGCTGAGTCGAAAGGGAAGCGATAACACGTCCTGGTTATCTGAACGAAGGGCCTTGGAAAAGAACGTTGGTTCGGAGGGATTGCGCACGTGAGAATGGAACCGCTCGGCCTTCTCCATCATCGGCGTTTTAGACTGCACTGTGTCCGACCGGGCTCGGGAACTCGAAGTCCGCTTGGAGGAGGAGGACGAGTCGTCCATGAGACTGGACGTCGGCGGCGGGAGCGAATGATGCGCCAGAGCGAACGGGCGCGCTAGGTTGTTCCGCAGTCGTCTGAGCCGGGCGGTCAACGTCAGCCCGCGCGACAGACCGGCGGGCTGGGATGCGGAGTGCGTCAACGATGGGTTGCGAGTGAGGCCGTGTTCTGTTGTTGATGCGGGCATTATCACATCAGGAGGAGGGGAGAAGACAGAGCTGAAGAGGGACGATATGGGGACGTCGGGGTCAAGGAGGACTCCGCAGACTGCCATCCGTGCTAGCATTTCCAAGCTGTAGAGAGTCAGGAAGGGAGCGGCAGTGAAATGTCGTGCACTCACGTAAAGACGATGAACAACGCAAAAAGTGCGTAGTCCTCCCATGCGTGAAAGTAACCTGTGAACTGTACTGGTGGGTCGTCACCGGACGGCGCAATATTTCGCGCGGCTTGTATCGTCAGCACGACAGCATTGAACATGATCGAGAGCAGAATAATCGGCTCTGTCCATCTGCAGTCGACGCTCGTTAAGCGGTACAACAGTAAATACTGGACACACGACGCACCTGTAAACGAGGAACTTGTACAGTGCAACACGTATGCTGTTCGTCGGTCCCATGAAACCCATCGTCCTCCCTCGTATCGGTATCACCTTCGACAGATCCTCCAGCTCCAGCGCATCATAGTCCCTCTCTGCCTCTATCCCGTCCTCGTCCCCCATGTCCTTCTCGTCGTCTACGTCCGCCAGCCGTATGTGCTCGTCCATCCCCGCCCCCGCCATATTGACCACACGTAACGACGCCCGCCGCAGATTCCGCGAGATGTTCATCAGCCTGTTGCCGGTCTTGCGCAACGGTGACGGTGCGACGCTGTATCGAAGCGTCCGCCGTCGGCTACGAGACGTCCCAGCCGATCGTTCTGGGTCGCGGCTTGCACCCCAGCCGTCACCGCTCGACCCTGGACGCGACATGTTGCTCGTCAGGTGCGCCTCGTCGTCTTCGCGCTGCAGGTCCGGGTCGGATGTTCGGTGTACGGACGAGATGAGAGAAGCAGAAGAGGGCCCCGGGAGCGAGGTCGTGTACGTCCCACCGCCGGCACTCCGGTAGCCATAGTTGTGTGAGAAAGCAGGTGTTTCTTCCGAGTCGTCTGTAGGTGAAAAGAATGGATCGTCGTGCATGGACCAGCCAGGTTGTGCTCCAGTGCCTGTGTGCTGCGAGATGCTCGGTCGTGGTTGCTCCTCGGACAAGTCGACACGCAGCGGGTCGTCTGTCGTCTCCATGCGTGCCCAGCTTAGTCTACGTCTCGCAAAGCTCGCTCTGCCGTCTGTCGGTGCCAGTGCCGGGGAGGGGGGTACGGAACTGCCCAAGCCTGCGGGAGTTCCAGTCAAGTCGATTGCGGACGAAGAAGAGGATCCCCCAGATAGCGAATGATGGTGTTGGTCCATAGCACTATTCAAGAGCAAATAAGACACTTTCTAGAAGGTAGGGACGTCAGACACAGCGTGGACATCGCCCGAGATGATGGTCACGACGAAGAATATTTAAGTGATTATTTTCGTTGCAACGTACCTTTATGGCCTTATAGCTACTTATCGGCTCTTATATGTCGTATGATCTCTGGAGAGACGTTCAGAGTAGCCACTAGAGCAACAGCGGAGGTGTACGAGTTCAAGCAAGAGATAGTATAGGTCCGAGTGTCATTCAGGTGCTGCTGACGAAAGCGGCATCTGACATGCGTTTTGGGGCGGGGACGTACGTGTATACCTTCCCCTTTTGGACACTCACCGTCATTTGCAATTCGTAAATTATCTCAAACAGCCCCGGATCTCTACTACGGCCATCTTACCCAGTAACATAGAGGATGGTGAGATTAATAACACACAATCTCCTCGCATGCCATGCCAAAGGCTGTACTACCAACAATTTCCCTCTCAAATTGCAAGACGTAGTCGTTGAAGTCCATGAAGCTGAGTTCAACGCCGACTTTTTGCGAGGCTTTTTGCCGCGAATCGAATGGACAGCCTTGGTGAACGCGGCAAAGGAAGTACGTATTTCTAGGCAGTGTGTATATATAAGTGCATTTCTAACTCCCGCCGTCCATATTATAGCTAGGAGACACGTCGTTACCACCCGACATGCCGGAGATGGTAGACGATGAATTCCTAAAAAACTTGCATCACGTACTTCTCGAGGTAAAAATCAATGTCTTGTCTTTAGCTATGTTTAGCTGAGAACCGATTTATCTCTCAGATACATGTAGACGAGGGAGTTATGATATGTCCTAACTGTGGTCATAAATACCCTATACTGAATGGCATCCCGAACATGGTAGGCAAGTTTAACGTGCTTATACGATCGTCGAACTCATTTTCCCCACTTTCAGCTCCTAGCTGAGCACGAAATCGGGTAAATTCTCGAGACTTCGTATGCCTTGTGCAAAATATGACGTGTTTAATATGGTTGTACAATATCGAAAGTTCGCCGTCTGTATAAGTGCGTGTCTACGTTATCTGCACATCTGGGATGATACCCATAGCGATGCCCCAATACAATACTGAATCCTGGTCAAAATCAGAATGCGTCGCTGTACTGATTGCTAGGTAACCGCAATCCTCAAGCTGCGCTTTATATTATCGCAGTTTCTTAGGTAGATCTTCAATACTATCTGATTCAACAGCTTCGATCTTAGGTGGCTATGTTCACTACTCCAAATGCCGTATCGAGTCTCTCTACAGCTACATTCAGCCAAAATTTAGGTGATTACAATAGGATTCGACGCCGTTCCCTTGAACGTTAAACCCTTCCTCTCCTGCTCCCGCCTTTCCAACCTCTCATAGTACTGCTCCAATTTCTCTGCAGTGATCGTAGGGCTTGCCCTAGGCACTGACTTTCGCACAAAGGTCCAGAGCTCCTTCCTCCATTGAGCCGCGTCCTCTCCCTGTGCAGACATTTCTTGCGCAAAGGTCTTGATGTGCCTACCAATCTTCAGCTGTAGTTTTCGTCTCTTTATCTTCTCCGTTATGCTTTCTCCAGTCCTACTGAATTTGGCCTGCAGATGGTTGCAATAGCCATCAAAACGAATGCCTTGCTCAAACGCAACACAACTTACCAGAAGGTCGTGTACCGGCAGCAATGCATCCTCTGCCTCATTGCGAGTTGAGCTGCACAGTATAGCGTGAGTCAAACAACACACCGGACATCTCAAACATCCTGGAGCTTTACTCACAACAATGCCTCTAGTTCGTCCGTGTCTTCGTCGCCGTCATCTACTTCTCTGACAGTTCCCCCTATTCCACCGGCAGCACCATCAGGAGCAGGACTCGATGTAATGGAGTCGTCACCACTATCTACAGAGCCCTCTGCTTGTTTAGCTTGCCAATACTGTCTGCGTCGTTCCAAAATTCCCATTCTATCTTGGGGCCCCCGATCGAGAGGCAGTGGATCTTGGTTCGCCATGCGCTGTATTAATCAATCGACAAACCACGGTGAGAGCGGAAACATAGATACAAAGTATAAGTTGTCTCACCGTGAAGTTAAATTTACAGACTTCGTATCCCTCCGATCCGATCTCAATTCTTGGCTAATTTTATTGAGTTTGGAATGAAAATCTTTAGTTCTCAGGTAGCGGACGTTCAAGACTCACATTGGACACTAAGTAAAGACCGTCATAGCGATATCTTCACGACTCTCAATCAGGATGGTGATCGCTTGCGCTTCTGTGCGTGCGCACGTACCCATCATATGGTGCAAATTTGGAGCCCCCTCGTCCTCGGATAACGCGTACGGGCCTCCGCAACAGAGCTGATTTCTGGATGATATGCCGTCATGAGACTGATATAAGATACTAAGGTAAAAAGGACACACTCTTAGAGCCTCATTGCTAGAGTTGTCCCAGTTTTGGTTTTCTGTTTGAGGCCCAAAACGTACCTTAATTTGGGAGGGGAGGAAGTGTGATGAGCTGCATTTGGGGGGATCGCAAACAATGCTGGACTTACGCCAGGAGCCCGCCCGCCGGATCCAATATACATGCTAGCATAGGGTTCAATGTGACCACGACTCCGAGTCTAAAAAAATTGGACATACAACGTATCCCCTTGATCTTCGTCTTGGAACTCGGACTTCCCTGATAAGACAACACTGCGAGCTCCATCCTCCTGACGACCATAGATGCCATGAATCGGAAGCGGATGTACGTGGTCGGCACAGATTTCCTTCCTGCGAACACAATGCTGTCTTATACGTACCTATCCTATGAAGTAAGAAATCGACTTGCCGTGTCGGCCACCATTTTCCTATCCTGATCCCTGGAATGTGGCCGAACACGGCGGCAGGACTACGGATCTCTCAAATCATCGCATGACCTTGGGAACAACTCGAACGTCGCCTTACATGTCTTCTCGTGTCATTGTTATTCGCGTGAACAGCAGAGCTGAGTGGTGGTAGTTGGTCAAGGTCTCTACCGCTGTTACCAACACAATACGCGCTCGGGGCCAAGCCACGTGAAATTCAACCGTAACCTCGCTGCTCTCACCTGAGTATGTCGTGGGTACTCACAAAGTTAACCATGACATTGGTCCTTTAGCCTCTGATATACAAAGAATCCGTCAAGAAATACGATACCAATCAACTAGTCTTGAACCCGCGAACGAATCAAGCTCTCTTCCAGGGATAGCGGACTCCGACGCCTCGGCAAGATTCTTTCCTGCATCCCAAGACCAACACGGTGGAGCCCTTGCAAGACATTGGTCCAAACCATCTTGTCAGCTCCTGGCCCACAAACACCCCTTGCATGCACTGAACCATCGAGGACCGACCGAACAGCAAATGCCAGAGGAAGTCCAACGGTGCGAGCCATAGCAGACGCACGTGAGTCGCCGTATGCTACAAGTGACGATGTATGCACCTCCTCGTTGCCAGTGGATGGGGATTGAGCGACGACCTCATGGTGGAGAAGTACTATGTCGCGTTCGCCCTGGTTATATAGTAACTTGTCTGCCAGGACAGCAGCAAAGAGATCAAGTGGAGCGGTGGGATTAGATGGGATGGCTGCTGCAGGTGGACTGAAGTTTGCGCCAACGTTGGGAAGTATACCGAAGGTTTGCAGGGCGTTCACAGTATCGTCCCTATGCGACTCGTCAACGAGATCGCCAATCGCCGACCGCAGCGATGCTGGATCTTTGGGAACAGGCACACCCAGTTTAACTTCGAGTGCCGACCGCGCTAGGTCCTCCCATTCAGTAGGTCTGATAGCAGCCGTCGGTTCAAGAAGCCCAATGCTTTTGAATGCATGCACCAGCGCTGAGAAACCCGGGTATCTGCATGGATTGATCACTTATGAGGTCAACAAATTTTGAATCAGCAACGAAGCTCACCGCAAGGTTCCTCGAACTATAGTACGAAGCGAGTCCAGTTCTCCGAGAGAGTATGTCTCCGCATACGGCAAACTATCCCTATTAGCAATACCCTCGAGCTTCAGTACATCTGAAATGGGAAGGTCCGGAAAACCCTGCTTCAGGATGTCTTTGCCAGCGATTTCTTGTACCTATCAACACGTAAATCAGCATACCACAACTGGAAGATTAGTACGACGTACCTGTCCGCCCAGTTTGAACCTTGCACCATTCAGTGCAGCACTCAAAACACCCCGGGGGCTCCAACTGAATTTATACTTCAGGGGCACATCGGAACACTCAGGAGCCGGGAGACCACCGCAGAAGGATGTGAAAGAGACGACTCTCTTATTCTCAGCGGCCAGCTGAGACAGCAATGAGATTGCGGAGCAATGGTCGATACCAGGGTCCAGCCCGATTTCATTGAGAAGCAAAATATCAGCGGCTTGCGCACTATGTGTGTGTTTATTATCGTCTGAGCGTTTATGCGTCTACGGACCAGTATATGTACATACCGATCGTGTAATGCCTTCATAGCCGGTGAGATATAGGATGCAGTGACGAGATGCTTCTTGTGCTTGACACACAACTCCGCTACCGAGGGATGGAATGGTACAGGAAGGAGACTACATTTGTTTCTAAGTGAGATACGCCTCTAAAAGACTTGGTACGATCTCACCTGACTACGACATCTGCTTCACCAACAAGACGTGCAACCTCTTCTTGGTTTGCCATATCGATCAACCGGGGAGAGGCGTTGATGTGTGCAGCCGTGAGACGCTCTGCTTCAGCTAGAGAATTACTCGCTAAAGCAGGCAAAAGTAAGCTACTTGTGCGCTCGTAACTATGGTCGAAACACTTACCGACAACCAGCTCTGTATCATCATGACTAGCAATTTCATCAATTGCGGGCCCTGCCACCATTCCACTACCCAGCACCAGCACCTTCTTCTTGCGTGCAGTGCCAGAAGAAGCAGCACTCGACGGATATGTACCCCGACTTCGTCCACTCCACGTACTAAGCGGACCTTCCAGCCACTTGTGGTCGTCTCTCAGATGTCCATGGCTTGCAACTGTAGCCCTCTCAAGTGCACGCAAACGGTCTGACTCCTCACTCGTCTTCAGTGAAGCGTGCTGGCGGCCGAACTTGTATTCTTTGAGGAGTGTGCGCAAATAGGGCATCAGCACACTCGAAAAGTGTACCGAAGACTCTCGGGAGAGCGCAGTAGGGAGGATGTCAACTGACATCATCGTCACAGAGGGAAGATGGGCTGGAAGGCCCTTGGGACGGGTTCGGAAGAACGGTGAGGATAACGTCGATGCATGAGGCAAGAATTCCAGGCCGCCCTAGAGCATAGTCAATCGGAGGAATGCCGTACATTATGTGCAAGGACATACCTCAATGTCACAGCTGATGTCTCCGATGCACACGAAACGGCCTTTCCCGACATTCTGAGCAGCTACCAAGGTTGTCGCAAGCTGTGCGTTGCTCATCAGTCTCGGGAAGCCTTTTGCCCAGCCTGCACCATTCATAAGAAGCGTCAAGTAAGGTGCAATCTGGACGGTATACTTTAGCTTATTTTGTTGATAGTTTGAATATCAGACGTACGCGCTCATGAAAAACGGATTGGTACAGATGTGGATTCGCGTAGTAATGCTCTCTGTCGTATGGCTGGCCATCGATACGGACGAAGTAATCTTTGGGGGTTGCATGGACTACGTATATCTATGGGAGAATGAGCAGTGTTCGATTCCACGGATGGTTGGCAAATACCTTGTGAAGGCTGGTGTCTTTGAACAATGTCAAAATCAAGTTACGGTATACGGTTGCAGTTACTCACCTGGATCGCGAACAAGACGAGGCAGGTCTTCCACGCGGACATGCTGAATGGGCAGCTTCTCCAGCAGATCCAAGCACCCTTGTGACACTTTACCGCTCCTATACTGACGTCAGAATGCCAAGCAGCCCAAGTCACGGCAGAGTTAACATACCCGGTGACTCCGATCACGATCGGGCCTACTGAGGAGGGCGTTCCGTCAGACGCTATGCGGTCGCCTACAAGACCTCGGAGGGAAGATAATAGTGAAGGAAGGGAGGGGTGGGTATGAGGGCGAGGAGTTGACTGTAAATGCGTCAATGTATGCGGCTTATACAGAAAGACGAGAAGACATACCAAGAATGGTGATGCGACACCAATCTCGAGAAGAGCGTGGGCCAAAGCAGACAGCGATTCCAGTGCTCCGGCGACTGTTTATACATCTCAGTTTCACAGGCCGCCACATACATTGGCGATACACACCTCCTGCGTACCATCCAAATCCAACAGTACGTCGGCCGTCTTCATCAGTGAGTAGTTCGTAGTCAATGAGACGGGGCGACAGATCTCCATGTCCCAAGAACTTGGAGAGAAGCTCCATGTTATAGTGTTGTCCCTTGTGAGTATGAGAGAACATGAGATGCGTACGAGGAGCTACTGAGCCAGATGGGGTCGGTAAAGCATCCGTGAGCACCTCACTTAGAGGTGTTTCTTTGATTCCTATGACTATATGCGCCGGAGACAGATCCGTACGAGGCTCTGCACCAGCCTTCGTACATGCAGTATCAGTACGCGCATACTGTCGAGTATAAAAGGCTATGAACTCACCTGACTCAGCTCCTGTCCTGTCCAAACACGGCGCTCACATGGCTGTACCAGCACCCTGACATCTTCCTGCTCAACGAGCTCGCTCACTGCTTCTGGGGTCAACGGACACCGTCGCTCCCAGATACGCTCAGGGTCTTCTCTCCGTATGCCTATCGTGAGCTTGTTTGATGCATGTATGCTCGAATAAAGTCGACGGAATGTGTGTGGGCGACGTGAAAGTACTCTCATGACGGTAATGGATGTCGAGGGGAAAGATGCCTTCGTTCTCCAGATCCGACGCCTACTTATCTATTCCAATTGACGGACAGCCGACAAGGTCACGCTGTGCACGCCAGCGTTGCACGTAGTTTTTGATCCGCCCGTTCGCGCGACGCGAGCGACAAAGGAGGCCCACGAAGGGCGCATGCATCTGCCATCTAAAAGAGAGAGATAACTTGAGCTGGAAAGAATAAAGCGTAGTGAGGCGAAGAAAAAAGGAGTTGCTCACCGTCGTGGTCCGCGATGACCGACGCGTCGGGAACCGTGGGAACTAATGCATAACGTAGTCCCGCACGTGATCGCTGAAGTTCGGGTGCAATTCGTCCGTTCGTTTCTTGTACATAAACCACCAACATCATGGAGAAGATGAAAGCTAAAAAGGATAGGAGGATGAAGGAGGAAGAGTAAGTGGAATCTATATACGTTTGAATGTCTACTTATTAATTGAAACCTTGTAGTCCAGCACTCCGTTTCGGCCACATTCCTGGAATTAGAGTAGGAAAGTGGTGGGCCACACGGTCGGTGAATTCTTTGGCATGTTGGCTTCAGACTTACTGAATACCCCCTGTAGCAAAGACTGTAGTGCAGACCGGGTGCACCCACCTTTTATTGCTGGAATCTATGGCCGCCAGGACGACGGAGCTAGAAGCATCGTACTATCAGGAACGTCAGAATTTGCGGATGAAGATCATGGAGAGTATTTGTGAGTGTATCTAAGGTACCTCGTTGTGAACCGCCTAATAACTCGTCATATCGTTCAGCGAATATGTGGGGAGTGGTGGACGGGCACCTGGTGTAAGTGCGAGATTCTCTTAGTAAGTGACTTAGTTTCTGAAGCAATTTCCACACATAGAACCGTTTTGGCCCTCAGACAGAAGACCAGAACTTCAAGAACTCGCGAAACAAAGCGCTGCAAGTGCGTGTCGGTTCTTCGGATACCCGTAACACTCTAACGAAAGCGTTCGTAGAGATCAGCTTTTTCGAAGCGTCCCGTTCGCGTAATTCGCGGGGCAGGCGACTCGAAGTATGCTCCCTATCACGGGTAGGTCAACGAATATATATTTGCTTGTACGCGTCCTCATTCTATCCAGATACCGCTATGACGGTCTGTACCTCGTGGAAAACGTAAGTTGCTCGTTCGGTTAACAACACATGTTGCGGTACGCTGACAACCCCACCAGCCCAGACTAGAAGTAGGACCTACAGGCTTCAAAATCTGTAAATTCGACTTCAAGGTAAGTGCATCTGCACCGAACCAACTTCCGGATATGAATGCTCACTATAATGCAGCGCCTGAAAGACCAAGACCCACTACCCACGGACCGAGGCCCACGCGACGTGAGCGACATCGCGGCACGACGACGGCAGTACTTGCGAACGGTCCCACGGCAGAAGGCTAGTAGCAGTTCGAAGAAACGCAGGGTGGCTGGCCCGAGCAGAGGTGCTTCGAGTAGCGGCGAGGATGACGATGACGTCGATAACCTGGAATCGCTCTTGTAGGTCCTGGTCTTATTCACAGTGAAGCTTGCCTAGCACTCATGGCACTACTAATGTTAGTACGGCGCCCGAAGAGGTCGAAGAGGCGTTAGAGCCTGTTCTTCCGCAGCTGGTGAGTACACCAACCAATCTTGTGCAGTACAATACATCCCAGGACGCACGCTGATCCAAATCCCAGGCGCAATTCAGCCGCCGGACTACAAGCTCTGCAGAGAAGAAAGCGCGTCGACCGCTCCTGGTGGAAATCGGGGACCACATCCGGGCGGTGCTGGAGCAGAAACGAGCGTCGGGCGAGGATTACGAGTGGTGGAGGCACGAGCTGTGGTCGTTTGTGGTGGGGGCGACGCCGAAGAAGGATCATCATTATACGGTGAAGCAGTATGAGGACCTTTATGAGAAGTTTAAGATGCAGCATGTGCCGGTGCCAGTGCACCGGGATCCGGAGGAAGGTAAGAGGGAGGAGGTGGACGTTAATGTGAAGAGGGAGATGGAAGAGGAGACGGAGTATATGCTTGTGGATGTGAAGCCGAAGCTTGAGCCGGAGGTACGTTTATATAAGTTGAACTAGTGTGTGTTCGGTGTACTCATCGATTGGCAGTCTTAGATGGCTTGATGGATCGTTGCTCTCGTATAATAATCTACTCTTATATCCCGTACTGTACTTGTACCAGTTCCGCAGTTTAAGTGCTGCTTTGCTAACCCTCGAGTTCTGCTTATACGCGACCAACTTGAGTTAGCTTACACGTATAATCCTAATCCGCCCTGCGTTTCCCATACTTGCCACGATCTGAATCCTGGAATATCAGCAAACTTTGTCACGCTGGGACGCATAGTAAGCAGCTTGATTCTTGTACTATAATACATCTTCTGACGACTGTCTGTCTTCTATTACTTAACATTTCGTTAGCACATATTTACTGTAAGTGTTTCGATGACGACCGGACAAAAGACCCTTTGCCGTCATCGAAACACCTCCAACTCGAACTCCTGTCATCTCGCGGAACCGCTTCCACCCCCAAGACCTTGGAACAGCATACCCATCATCATACTCAAATGCTGCCCCATCGCTTCATTACCCATCCCGACCATCTTCGCTCTCTCCTCTCCGTGGTGACTCGCAATATGCGCATACTCTCCTTTTGTCACGTAATCCTCGTACCAATAGTCTAACACCCGCTGGAACACCGGTGCTCGGATCTTGCTCACGTTTTCTCGTGAGTGTAACTGAGAGTATGGTGTGTTGCTCGTGGGAGAATGCTGTACGGACGGCACTAGAAAATGATCTATGATTGCCCATGCTTTGAAATCTTTGTCGATCGTGGGGCCACCAAGTCGGTATTGGAGTTCAAAGACGACGTGCTCCGCAGGTTGCAGCACTAATGCGGAGGTCGCAGCATCTTGTAGAGCCCTCTGGAGAGCAGGAGGAGGCACACCTTCCTCCACAATCTACGGTGATATGAGAATCATCAGTCTTGTTCTTGGTGTAGCTACTCACGTCTTTTCCCATGAAGTTGGAAATGCGCGCATGAGCCGGATATTGACCGACAGAAAGAGCGCTGAGTTCGTATAAGTTATCAGCGTTGGAACTTTGTAAGACAACAAAGAATACGAATGCTAACCCAGCAATCGTCTCGCAGGAGAGGTGTCTTTCTCCAGGTTTTTCTCCCTCATCAAATACATCCTCTTTGTTGTCTTTGATTACCGCGACGATCTCCCTACCCACAATAACCCTTGGCTCCTTGGTTCTATTCTGGACCATCATACGCAACTCGAGATAAAACCCAGGGATTCCAGGAAGCGCAGACATCAGTTCCTCTGGTGAGGTGGAATTTCGACTAGGAAGATTGGCTAGCTTTCCACCCGGCTTCACTGCCAAGCTTTGCAAGCAAATTAGAGTCAGATGTGAACGTTAACGCGTCAACATATGATTGGAGAACTATCGCATACTCGCAGGTTATCTGCCCACCAGAAGAGCACCAACAGCCCATGCCATCCTTATCACCTCTTGCAAATATCGGGGTTGAGGGGAATTTGCACCCGGTAGGGGTATATTTAGGGTTGAAAGAGCGACAGAGAGGGGGGTCTACAAATGATTGGCATGATGTCCTATGTGATTGCCAGTGTTCGCGTTGACATACGGTAGAACAATATCGTACGGAGCTATTTATTATCAGTATCTGTACATTTCCAAGTAGTGTACAAGGTTGAACACGTACTGGCAGCGCGAACAGGCTCGTAAGCTGATTTTACCACCCTCTTCTTTGTTACAAGAAGGATTACTGCAGCGTGCTTTTTCCTCACGCATCTCCTTCCGCTGATCTGATAGCTGCCGGCGTATGGCAGCAATACCCGTATTTGATGCTTCCATCATGCCATCTACGTTCACGGGAAAACCTGCGGGGGCTTGACGAGGCATTGTGGCTCTTCAAAGTCATAAGAGACCAGTTGATGAGTGCCACATTCGAGTACAAGCTATACTTTTAAAATACCTTGTAGTGTTGTAGAATTTTATTTCACAGTGGCAGGGTATATTACCTCGAAGAAGAACAATTAACAGCCGAGTAACAGAGTTGTTTGAAGTTGAGCAGTGACAACGGGCGCCTAAATTTATGGTAAGCGTATTTATACGGCCCATTACCGCATTGGGTAACTGAGCTGACTAATCGCTTCTGGCTACAGCTTTCTGTTCACTGGCAAGCATCTATTCAGCGACCATAATCTCAACGCTGGATGTTGCCTTTAACTCTTCTTCTTTACGTATACGCGCAGGTCAGCAATGCTCAACAAACTCTTTCCCTCGACAAAGTCTTCAACTTCACGGCAACTTCACTCCCAAATCCGCCTATATTCTCACTACCGCCAGCCCACGCGAATGTATCCATCTCCGTAGCCCTGTGCGCGAGTTCGGCATCTCAACCACGATTCTTCGTTACGAATGATACTTCAATCACACAACCTGGAGAGGAAGATGTGACGGACGGGAATGCTTTCGAAATAAACCTGCAGGATGGCTTTGGTGCATGGAGTGGTATAGTTAACGACGGAGGGTTCTTGGCAATATCTGGTGCAGTCCAGGTGCCAATCGAAGTCGGTGTATCTCAAAATGGTATGTATCCCCTTCATAATATCTGTCAACCAGTAGTGCTCAATGCATTACAGGTCCACTACATGAAATCCTGGATGCACTACCTTTCCTCGGAGACACAACATCGAATTCCGCTCTCGTCTTCTCCCATCCACTCTCATACAGCAATACGACCCATACTGAAGACCCTACATACCCGAATTATGTTCTACCTCCTGCCAACATATCCGTCCCCCAAGGCGCACCAGCCCTGCCAATTGACGCTACCGTCTTCGTTGCCCCGACAACTTCATCTAATCTTGGCTCGTTACCACGGACGGGCTGCGCAATTCGCGCGGCCAAGTTCAAGGACAGTCAACAGATAAACGCAAAGCCGACACCCGACAACGGACTGTGGCTGAGAGACTCTGCAGGATGGAGATGGCAGTGGCTATTAGCGGGCCTGACACCGCTCACGAACTACACGACCTACGTTGTCGAGAACGGAACTAAAGTCAGCGGTCCCATCAACTTTGTCACGAAATCAGGTATGTCATTCCTGTTCATTTAGTGAACGCGACATGACGGTTGTTTCATAGGCTCGTTTTCGTGCAATATTGTACATTCCCTCCCATACTGCCCCTCCGTAAACTACGCCGTACCGATCGGCGCACCTCCGTTCCCCGCGAGGTTATACAACGACCAAAATCTCCCATCTGAAATAACGGATCCGCTACTGGAAACACTTACGAACTTTACTGTCTCCCTCTCGACATCGGCCTGTGGACGAGACTATTACAGCCCGTTAGTTTCTTGTGCGGACTGCCAGCGCGCGTACCGAACATGGCTATGCTCAATCTGGTTCACACGATGTTCCGAAGCAGCGCCCTCAGCGCAGAGCTCGACAGACACACCGGCAGCTACCTCTGCATTGCAGGTGCAACCAGCTAGCGCGACACCGCGCAGTCCTGGGCTACCACCCTTCTCGTCAGACTATACGGCCCTCTTACCCTGTTTGGAGACGTGTACAGCCGCCGACCGAGCGTGTCCGTATTTCTTGGGATTCAAATGCCCTCTACCGAAGTTTACAGCACAGAAGAGCTATGGCGTTGGGTATATTGATAAAGGAGAAGAGGGCGTGAAGGGGAAAGGCAGTACAGGTGCTGCTCAAGATAGGTGGGGGAATGTGTGGTGTAATGGCGTGTAGCAACGGACTTCGGACAGGTAACTTATCAATGGATATTTAATGGTACGCTTCACTCTGTTATACAATAATGTGTTTCGAGAACTTGCAGTACAGAGTGAGATTCATGGTATGACTCGCTTATAAGACGCACACGGCGTATTCACGACTTTTCGCTCTCTAAGTCTTCGGCTGGTGCTTTCTTCACCTTAGGAAGTCCGCGAGCGGGATACGGGAGGTTAAACACTTCCTCGAGCTCTTCCAGCGATTTGCCGGTAGTCTCTACTGCAAACAGCCACCAGATGAACGCCTCGATGCAGTCCCATCCAACGAATATCTACGGTATTCGAATTAGTAGGCTGTCTAAGTACTGCTCAGACACAGGAAACTCACGAAGACGTATTTGTAGCCGATATTCTGCAAGGCAACAGGGCCAGCGAAGAGGTTGATGAAGAGCATGAGGTTCACAATGACACCATTCATAGCCATACCTGACGACGAGAACTATCAGCACACGGCAGTGGCAGTCTCATGCAATAAATGCTCACCTTTGGCCCGTCCGTTCGTAGTCAAACACTCAACCGGATACAGAGCTTGCAACGGCAAGTACGTGAAGTTGTAAACGAAGCTGAAAAAGAAGAACGACGCCACAGCCGCTTTGCCAACCGCCAAGTTCTTCGCGTCCGCCGGCAGCTGCGCCCACCGTGCAGACAACGCGCCGTTCATACCCAGGAAGCACGCCGACAGGAACGTCCCGATCACGAGTACCCTGCGCCGGGGCATGCGGTCGGCAACTGATACGCCTAGGAATGCGCCGACAGTAGAGACGATGGAGCCTGCGAGGTTTAGGACGAATTGCATGTAGGTGCCGTAGCCCACGGCTGCGTAGATTTGGGTGTTGAAGTAGCCTAGACCGTTTCCTGAGAACTGGCCGAATACGGCCTGTGGTATACAACAATTGAGTTATCTTTTCATGTGGGCGGGTCGGGTATATGTACTCACCATCATGATGACCATGAAAAACCTCCTCGTTCTGAACAAGTCAGAGTAGTCATACCAACGCTTGTCGGTGCCATTAATGGCGATCGACTCCTTGAATTCTTTCCACTGTACGTCAACCAAGGGGTGATTCGGGTCACCCCCACCGTGGAAGCGAACCAAGAAGGCACGGGCTTCTTCATCTCTGCCGTTTGCTAAGAGCCATCGTGGTGATTCGGGAAGAAACCAAACGAGGCAGATGACGAGGCAGGCGGGGAAGCATTGGAAGATGAGTGGGAGTCGCCATGATAAGTCGGATTTGATATTCTGCGTGGCCAATGTGATTGCTGCCGCTGGGATTGCACCTCCGTGCCAGCTATACCCACCAAACAATTAGCACTCACACTCATACAGGGGCATTGGAGTATTCATACCCGCAGTTGTATATCCCTGTCAGCCGTCCACGCCACTGTGGAGGCGATATTTCGACGATGTAAGACGGTGCTGCGCACGTAAGAATGCTGACTCCGAACCCAAGAAGAAAACGACCAGCGATAAACTGCCCCTTATTTGGAGCTGACGTTATCACTGCAGAACCTGTTTATCACACCTATCTCAGCAATCCGGTATGACACTCGGGTCACGTAGTAGACTCACCTATGCAGATAACGATAGACCCTATAAACATTCCAGCACGTCTGCCAAGTTTGTCTGTGATAGGCCCTGCAACCCAAGGACTTGTAACACCGCCGATAGTATCTGGAAGTCATTCTTCAGTAAGGTGTATGAACTTGTACAAGGTTCCACGTACACACGGAGAAAACGATGCCTGTCGCAGAGCCCACGACCCCGGCATTGAATCGTGCTTGGTAATAGGGCATCTTGCAGGGAGAGGTGTCATTCATGACACTTTACCCAGCGATAATGTGTTCACGTACAATGTTAATTGCTGTCATCAGTGAACCGTCGTAACCATTGGCACAAGCGCAAAGGCTAGATATCCGTTCGTCAGATTTAAACCCTTGATGGATGGAATTCGAGTGGCAATCACAAACTGGTCTATTTAGCAGTTAGTACTGCATTTTTAGGTTGAAATCTGCCACTTACGAAACAGCAAAGATAGATGATGAACGCGTCTTTCGACCAGAGACCCAAAGCTTGTGTCCTAGCAGCAGCAAGGGCAGCTAGGGTATGTCGCAGAAGGTGAGAAGACCCGTGTGCGGTAGTAGTGAGGAGACGACATACCTGACTCGTGTATCTCGCCTTCCTTAACTATTGAAGATAAGGACGGCAAATACTGCGTAGAGATCAGCCAGCAGCCTTCTACTTGGTGAACAATATGGAAGTCTCACCTCTTCGACCTGAACCTCTTCCAAGCTCTTGGACGTGCTGGCAGACATGACTGGCAGAGGAACTCGTGTGTCGATCCCAATAGGTTCAACACACAGGTCCTTATATCAGTCTGAGCGGAAGTACCATTCAGCATACGATAGTATACTTTGTATGACGGTCGAGTTTCCATTGAAGACGGGCCGTTGAGTTTGTGGGGCGTCCTTCGTGATACGGTCGGGTGACTGAGCACTCAATGGCAAGTGAACCCTCAGTTCCACACTGCCGTCAATAGAAGTGGACGCTTGAACCGTGTATGACTCTACAAGCGTTGGCGGCCTGAGTGCGGTATACATAGATAACGACTCGGATACGGTGCGCAACGCGGCCTTCTCTTGACCTCAAGATATCCCCAATACCTTTGACTATTCCCACACGTCCGCTCATGGGACCTACGCGCGAATTCAACGCAAAGAAGGCCAGCAGTACTGATTCCGTTTACGAGCCTACTGATTCCTGAAACTGTATAAGTACAAAAAGTTTGCATGGCATGAGAGATACGTACCAAAGTCATTCAACAATATAACGAGAAGATAAAACATCTTACTGAATTTTCTTTGCACCCGCCATGACCGTAGAATGCAAGCTGTAGCCATACATCTTGATTTGTCAGCACAACAGGCGTCTAAAGGCCTATCCCGGTCATTCGGGAACGCGTCAATATGTACAAATAGCAATAGCAGGTCGCGTCGACCTCTCGCGCTTCGTATCTTGAAGTCTTCCAGCCATCAAGTTTCAAGCTTCACGCTTCAAAATTTGTTCGCAATGTCAAGAAAACCGAAAGCAGAGCCTTCTACTGCTGGCCCGTCGAAGTCGAACGATATGGCTTACGACCCTGATCAAGACCCGGAAGTGAGAAGAGGAGTGCGCAAGGACTACAGGAACTTGCAGACGCGTTTCGATGGTAAGTACTTTGAGAAAGACGAATTCCGTATATCTGACAAGGAAAAAGACGGAAACAAGGATCAGGAGCCAGTGAAGGCGGAAGATGTGCTCGATACAGTCCAGAAAGCGAACGAGCTATTCGACAAAGGTCAGTTGCATCCCTTCTTACCACCAAACGAATGTAATGAACTCACGACACATGACATAAAGTGAAGGGCACCAGCGAGGCTACTATGGACTCGAATTTACTCCTGAAAGCGTCCATGAAATCCGCCGCGCTCGCGCGTGCAATGAAGTCCGGCGGGGGCGCGTTCGACGTAGACGACTTTGTCAGCAAACTGATTACGTTCATGGGCGGTCGGAGAAACGCTGCTATGCGTCCAGACGATAACTCCGAGTATGATGAAGATGACGACGACGGAACTCCATTGGACTGGGAGCGGGTGGGCTGGAAGGCGATGGCAAAGAGTCGGCGTGTACCCGTGATGGATTTCATGTGAGACTTCTGACTCGATTCTCGGTCCAGCGGATTCCGACTAAACTGGGTGTAGGCTCGGACCGCTCTCTATCGAAGCCAAGAAGCGGAATATTGGCAAACGAGCCAAACTGGAGAAGAACATCGAAGACCAGAAGAAACCACAGAGTATTACGGAAGAAGACATCCAGCGGTCTGAGCACGAAACGACCAAGAATGTCACAGCAGTAAGTACAAACTAAGCATTATTGCTTTCCGAGTACCACCTAACCGGCATTCGAATTACTAGCTTGAAAATCTTCTTCAAGATCTTGGCAGCATCAACCTCTTCAAATTCATCATCAACCCTCAAGACTTCGGACAGTCCGTCGAGAACATGTTCTACCTCTCATTTTTGATTCGAGATGGGAAATGTGCATTGAACGTGGACGACGGCGAGCCTGTTATCTGTATGTATCACACGGTCTTATTCGTGTCATGTTTCCGCGCACTGACCTTGGTGATATTAATAGTCTTGTGCGAGCAGCCTTCGGCGGAAGACTACGGCGAAGGCTTGAACAAGCAACAGATGGTCATGGAACTTGACATGGCTACCTGGGAGGTGCGGCATATCCACATCGCATTGCAATCTTTGTCCGTAACATTTGCTGATGCTCGAATACAGCGTGCCATAGAGGTATTCGACATCAAACAACCCATTATACCACAGCGCCCTAAGGTGTTGACGCGTATAGGCGACAAGTGGTATGGATAACCGCATATATTTATGCATATACCCTCCCCGATGGCGAGATTTTTTGGCTTATTGTAGTATGAGTATATTCTGTGCTGTACCTATTGCTCACCGTAGATTCGACTATATTTTCGTGCATGCGTGTATGATGATTTGGGTGGTGAATGACTGGCATTGGTAGCGAGAGGAGTTGTTGTTCGTAACGAACTTTCTGGGAAGAGAGATAGGCAGTGTGGTGAGTGCTTGGTATTATTGTGCGTCTGCCGCTGCTAATATCTTCTCGGCAGATGCTGGTCACACTCCGCCAGGGTTGATGCCTTCATCTCCCCTGTGGCCAGCCTGCGCTCTCGCCTTGGCTTTGGTCTAAGTGTATGGTGGATCATGACAAGCGTAGGTCCGGCGAGATGGTCTAACGCAATCCATGACTCATCCTGCGGTCACTTGCTACACGCATCATAAAACTTCCTGGTACCGAGGGCCCATAGTTGCAATGAGGTACGCCTTGTGACCGCTGCACATCTGCTATTGCTAACCCATCCTTACCAGATACTGATCACACTTGGAGCCGCTGTCATACTATCTGATACCTCCAATCGTCTTCCAGTACAACTCGAGTCGTATAGGACCAACTTGGGCTCGTTAAGCGATAATGTGGAGAGACTTTGTACGTTGCTCGTTACTTCTTCGAATAAGAATCCTGACTATCTCGCTGTATGCCGT
Organism: Irpex sp. Y119-03; assembly: GCA_037042295.1. NCBI lineage: Eukaryota > Fungi > Basidiomycota > Agaricomycetes > Polyporales > Irpicaceae > Irpex > Irpex sp. Y119-03. The sequence continues at coordinate 134,900 of JAXQKB010000944.1, read as the reverse complement.
GAGCAGATAGATCGAAGAGTGTCCTTCGTAAGCATCTATACCATGTCATGTTCCACAGTGACTCATTCAGTCTGCACTCTACCATAACCAGGCTCCAAGAAGACAGTTTTGTGCGCCAGGTGGACACAGTTCTTTCTCAAGATGATATCAGATATCTCTCAGCGTTAGAGCCGACTATGCTTTTAGATTAAGCGTTGCCCTATTCTTACAGCCTGTGACGCTCAAGAGGACGTATAAGCGGGACTACAACTACACCCAGTCTCCCCAAGTCATCTACGGCATCTGTACAATTTGTGCTCAGTGCTCGACTCTACCATGGCGATATCGGTCACAAGCTCAAGTGTATTCTTCATGGCGATCTTCGTCTGGACGATGTTGAAGATATTCCGCCAATATCTCGTCTCCTCGCCACTTGACGTGATACAAGGCCCTCGAAGGCACTCATTTTGGCTAGGCAGGTCCATTCATTCTCTCTCTTATGTCGCCCACTGATGTACGGCTGCAGGGAATATGGCTGTCCTCTTTGGAACAGAGGCCTGGGAGCTTCATGATCAATTACGAGCATATGGCTCGGTTGCCAGGATACACGGAGTATTGGGTGTGAGTATCGAGGGTCCAGGTTCATGTTGTTTGCGACATATATCTCTTTTCAGAGTCGGGCTCTCTTTACAAGTGACCCCAAAGCGATGCAGCACATGCTAGTGAAGGATCAGCGAAACTTCGGGGAAGCAAGCTGGTTCCTGGCGTAAGTCGATCATGAGGTACAACTCGCGGACACTCTTTATCCCTACCCTCAGATACAACATGATTTTCTACGGCCCTGGGCTATTGTCCGTGGAAGGTAGGCGTTCGGCATCTTCGACATAGCTAGGTTGTTTATGAATATATGCCATAGGCAATCGGCACAGGAAGCAGCGGAAGATACTCAACCCGGCATTCTCGGTTGCCCAAATGCGTCGTATCACAGGCACGTTATACAGCATTGCGCACTTGGTTGGCTCTTCGTTCCGTATTCATGCAATCAATGTGCTGACCAAATATTGTAAGCTGCAAGAAACTATCAAATCCCAAATTGAAGATACGCGTCAAGAAATCGATGTTCTTCACTGGCTAAGTCGTAGCGCTCTGGAGTCTATCGGTCGCGGGGGTCTTGGCTATAGCTTTGATGTATTTCAAGAGGGGAAGGAGAACAAATTTGCACAAGCATTGAAAGCATTTGCGTACGAACCGGTCTTCTTCATTCCGGTTCTCTTTCTGATATGGGCATGATAGACCTGCAGTCACCAACTTCTCCGCACTTGGGCCTATCGTCCAATACTTTGAAAAACTGAGCCCTGCGCAACGTAGTCGCATCATGGGACACCTGCCGGTGCATGATATAAGACAAGTCAGTAACGCCATTGAAAGCTTGCGCCACCATTCGATCAAGATTTACGAGGAAAAGAAGGCAGCGGTCATGATGGATCTCGAGAATGCAAGTGTAAAAGCGACTGATCTTGAAAATGACTCGGATGCAATACTTGCTGCGCTGAGTACGTCGATTCGCCACGTTTAAAGAGGTATTGTTCACGGCTGTCTATGTCACCAGTACGAGCAAACGAAGAGACCGAGGCCGCCGATCGGTTACAAGACGATGAGTTGATCGCCCAGATGTCGTAAGTTTCAATATTACTGAAACCGTTTGTCACAAACTTGAACATACCTAAATGCATAGGACGTTTATGTTCGCAGCCACAGACACTACCTCTGGAATCGTGGGTCGAATTCTTCATTTACTTTCTGAACGCCCTGAAGTGCAAGAGAAGTTGCGAGCCGAAGTAAAAGATGCACGCGACGGTCAAGATATTCCGTATGACAAGCTGATTCAACTACCGTACTTGGACGCAGTGTGCAAGGAGACTTTACGGATGTGAGTGTCGTAAGTTTGAGTGCGGATTGGGAGCTGAATATTTGTGCAAGATACTCTCCCACATCCGCTGTATTCAGACAGTGAGCACCAATAGTACCGCTTGGATAATATCATTCTGACACCGCATCTATTGGCATTAGAGCGCAGCAGGATGCTTTACTTCCCCTGAATTTCCCGATACGCAATATACACGGAGCGGAGCAGCGAGAAATATTGGTACCCAAAGGGACGATGGTTTTGCTTGACATCATAGGAGCAAACTGCAACAAGGCTGTCTGGGGTGATGACGCAGACGAATGGAAACCCGAACGCTGGTTAGCACCTTTGCCTGATACCGTGATCAACGCACACATGCCGGGAGTCTATTCTCATCTGTGAGTCATGTTTGTTTCAAAGCATACAGAAGGTCCAATATACTGACGACGGCGTGGTTTGATAGTATGACCTTCGCGGGAGGACCCAAGTCTTGCATGTACGTGTGAATATAATTATGCATCAGAACCTTGCTAATGTTCCGTTTCATCTAGTGGCTTCAAGTTTGCAGAAATACAGATGAGTACGTGCGTTCATCGCATGCTAGAAGTAGTCTAACTGCTGTATAGAGGTCATTTTGACCGTTCTTCTGGACCAATTGAGATTTTCTCCTACGAAAGAAGATATATACTGGAATTCTTCTTTGGTCACCTTCCCCACAATTAGGAAGATAGACCGTAAACCTCGACTCCCTCTTGTAGTTGAGCCACTCAGCACACAGTCCGCGATATGTTAATTACGACGGGTTATACACGTATATATCGCTGGCCCCCACATTTCGAACGCGTTCTTCGTACGCCATAACTGCCGTATGAGAGGTACGTAGCAGTATTTCTTTGAAGTTCGTAAGCTACTTATCTCTGTTACCGAACCTTTCTGGCAAGCAACAGTTGTCATGAAGTACGAGGTACGCTATGGCCACCTCACACCTACTTTCACTAATTCATCTTCAACAAAGACTAATTGCACTATGCTGGCCTAGTATCTCACCATGGCTGATCTGAACATCTTTACCAGATCCTGATCATACACTACTTTTCGAACACTCTGCTGGCCGCATAAGCTCCCTATCACCAACGAGCGCTTCTGCATTCAAGCTGGCACCATCTGTTCAAGTATCCCTTGTATCACGAACCTGATTCTCACAGTGGACGGGATATATTTTGTATGCACAATGGATCAACAAAGGCGTAGACTCGATGGACTCGTGCAACGTTTCGACGATAACAGCGCGACAACTTGAACTTGCTATTTGCATGACCGTGCGCTCCTGGAGAGAGCGACAATTGTGTGGTACGCCTCGCATGTCTTCTGCTGTTAATTATAGTTCATGCTTAACTAGCAGATATTGGTCATACTTCGCACCGCTGTCCGCATCTTTAGCGCCTACAGCTGTGTTGCAGTCCTGCTCGAATCATATACGCGCTCGTCGAGCGACAATGTGGCGAGATTTGAGTCGCCTTGTACGTTGTTGTTGGCTGATTCTCAAATGAGAATTCTGATTATCTCCCTATATGCCGTTAACAGGCAAATCAAATTCAAATAGTTGAGAGAGTTCATGAAGACACAGGCAAGTAAGTACCTATACAGTACAATGTCAGGTCTCAGTGCGCCTTGTCCGTATCTCACAATGACCCGATTTGATGCTAGGAACGTTGACGTTTTTGTGCAATCGAAGGGCAAATCAGATGTTCTAGATGTCTGCCGTATCTCACTCTTCTCCCGATAACATGTAACGCTCGGGAGGGGCTTATAAGTGGACTACCTCCACAGCATACAGTATCGTCTCAGTACACTCTCACTCAGATCTGGTTTACATTGGCCATGTCGATATCGGCCACTACGGCATGTGTTGCAGCGGCGGTGCTGTGGGTCATTTGGAAGACGCTCCGGGATTATATCGTGCCTTCCGCGCTGGATAAGGTTCCAGGCCCTCAGAGGCAATCTTTCTGGTTGGGTAAGGAGTGTTCTCCCCTTCGATGTCTCCGAGTACTCACAATGCCCTCACTGAACGATGCGTACAGGAAATATGGCGGTGTTCTTTGGGAGAGAGGCCTGGGAGCTGCATGATAAACTACGGGCGTCTGGCTCAGTATCTAAATTGCATGGGATATTGGGCGTGAGTGTCTCCTTCAGTCTGGCGTTCCATCTGTGACATATTTGTCAGACCCAATCACTCTTCACGAGCGACCCGAAAGTGCTGCAACACGTGCTAGTCAAAGATCAGCAATACTTTGGCGAACCAAGTTGGTTTCTTGCGTAAGTCATTGACGATGTGGTTCGAGCTGTCGATTGCTCTAATCCTTCATTCTAGATATAACATGGCTTGTTACGGTCCAGGGCTACTTTCGGTAGACGGTGAGTGTTTTCCACAGCTAGTTATGGTTTCCCATATCAATCGTCCCCCGTATAGGTGAACAACACAAAAGACAACGGAAGATGCTTAACCCGGCGTTCTCGGTTGCACAGATGCGCCGCATATGTAGCACACTGTACAAGACTGCGCACATGGTAGGCATGTCACTACTTCAGCCGAAGTGCAGGATTGACTTCACAACATCAGCTTCAAGAAGCCATTCGATCCGAAGTGCAGTCTGATGCGTGCCAAGAAGTAGACGTACTCAACTGGCTAAGCCGCAGCGCTCTGGAATCTATTGGTCGCGGAGGACTGGGCTACAGCTTCGACGTTTTTCGTGGAGGCAAGGAAAACGAATTTGCACACGCGCTCAAAGTATTCGCGTATGTATTGTTTTTTTTTCCCTGCCAAGATTATGCTATCATCTGACAAGAACGGCGACAGACCTGCATTCACTAATCTGGCTGCCGTTGCGCCCATTGCCCAATACTTCGGAACCTTGGGCTCTGCCCAACTTCGCAGCCGCATTATGGATTATTTGCCACTGCGTGCCGTGAAACAACTGAAGTATGCCATTGATAGTATGCGACATCATTCACTCAAAATCTACGAGGAGAAGAAGGCGGCTATCATGGCGAATCTCCGGGATACGGTTACCACGAAAGCAAACGAGCAGGAAGACGATTCGGATGCCATACTTGCTGCGTTGAGTACGTGCACATTACTCCTGCAATAAGACTCTACTCACTGTCTATTGTACTATAAGTCCGGGCAAATGCAGAAGCTGAGGCCGCAGATGCATTGCAAGACGACGAGTTGATCGCTCAGATGTCGTAAGCGAGCTCTCTTACTCACTGTTGGAATTCTTGATTGTAACATCACCTACTGTGCAGTACGATTTTGTTCGCTGCAACAGATACTACATCTGGCATGCTGAGCCGATTGCTTCATTTACTCGCTCAGCATCCTCAAGTCCAGGAGAAGCTGCGAGACGAAGTAAAAGATGCACGCGACGAACACGATATCCCTTATGACAAGCTGATCCAGCTGCCGTACTTGGACGCAGTATGTAAGGAGACTCTACGGATGTGAGTGTCATGGATTTGAGTGCGGACTGGGAGCTGAACTTTTACTAAAGGTACCCTCCGACACCGACGGCATTTAGACAGTAAGTGCTGATACGACTTACCACTCTGATGATGCTCCGATACCGCGTTAACTGGAGTCAGAGCGCAACAGGATGTTGTACTTCCCCTAAGCTTCCCGATACGCGACATCAACGGAAAAGAACAGCGAGAAATATTGGTACCCAAAGGGACCGTAATCTTTTTTGACCTTGCAGGAGCTAACCGACACAAGGCTGTCTGGGGCGACGATGCGGATGAATGGAAACCGGGACGCTGGTTAACTCCTTTGCCCGATACCGTGATCAACGCACACATGCCGGGAGTCTATTCTCATCTGTGAGCTATCTTGCTATGAGGCGTTCACGAGGTTGGAATCAACTAACGCCGCAATTGATAGTATGACCTTCCTAGGAGGATCAAAGTCTTGCATGTGAGTCTGGATACGACCAGACGTTAGACATTACATGCTAACATTAGACGTCGACTAGTGGCTTCAAGTTCGCAGAAATCGAGATGAGTAAGTGCATTCGTTGAATGCTAGGAATAATCTAACAATTGTTTAGAGGTCATTCTGACCGTGCTGCTGGACCGATTGAAGTTCTCTCTTACGAAAGAAGACATATATTGGAACTCTTCTTTGGTCACCTTCCCCACAGTTGGGAAGATCGATCATGAACCTCGGCTTCCTCTTGGAGTTGAGCCACTCAGCGAGTGCTGATCTATTATATGTTCATTACGACGGATTTTGCATTTGTATCTCGCTTAGCTCCTCGTTTGGAACGTGCCTTTGGTTACTTATCATGGGAAGTTGCTAAGTAATAAATATGTGAGGAGCGTCGACGCTCTCGCCTCATAGGGAGCCTCTCGCTCTCAAAACATGGCCGCTTGCCCTTTCAATCCTTCAATGCTCATGAATTTCGAGGTCGTGATCATGCCTACTAACTCAGGCTTGGAGGGGAAAGTACAAACAGAGGTAAATAATGACCGGTTGAGCGCTCGCCCACACTCAGTAGTGACACAAATTTATTCATAGAAAATACTCGACAATAAGTAATGTATGCCACAAGCTTCCCTGGGGTGAAACAAAATAGCGTGATGTTATCGAGAAGGATGCGAAGATGTACTTCAGAGCTCAGAAACCGAGGCTGCCCTTTGCCTGCATAGCGCTATCTTATCCTCCGACCGAGGCTTGATGTCGCATTTGAATGGGTTCGGGAAGCTATACGCCGAGTTGATGACTATCTGATAGTAGTTTGCATTGTAGCTGCTACTCACCTTGTAAGGCCCGTCTTCCACGTTGGGTCGATGGGCAATTCCTTTCCAGAAGCGTCGTGTGGTGGTGTGATGTTGAAACAATGAATGAGGTATGCGATCATGATATACATTGAATTTTCAGCCAAATATCGACCTGGGCATAACCTTTGCGGGGTTGAATAAACATCCAGCGACTAATAGTAGTATATCACACATCTGATCCACGTACCGACGACCAAATCCAAACACGTATTGATTCGGGTCCGGAATGTCAACTCCGGGTGTTCGTTCTAAGAATCGTTCGGGAATGAACTTTTCAGGGGGAAATTCCGCGTCAGGTTCTCGTGCAACGGCCCTGAGATGGGTCTTGAGCTTAGCTTGAGAGAAAAGTGCCATATGAAAGATTTACTGACCATACATTGGGAATAACGATCGCGTTCTTCGGGATGAGGTAGCCTGATTCCCTGTTAGAACAGATCTAACCAATCAAAAAATAGTGATATCTACTACCTTTATACACGACATCCCGCTCCGAGCGATGGGCAATACCTAGTTTGGATGATGAGGATTATGCAAAGTATGTTGAGATGTTCCCTACTTACTCATTGGTAAGGACGGATGCCAGCGCAGTACTTCTTTGATGAGAGCGTTCAAATATGGTGTGGTGTCGCGATCCTCAATGACGGGTAATCTGTCGCCGATGACTCTATCGAGCTCCTCTTGCGCCTTTCTCTGAACTTCAGGGTTAAACGCCATAGCCAGAATCGTGTTCAACACGGTAGCATAAGTCTGTTTGACCAATGCTCGTGAGGGATGTATCGCAAGCCTATAATTCCTTGCTTACGGTCTCTCCACCGGCTAGGCAAACCACTCGTGTTAAAATAGTCTTCGTCTAAGATGACGCTCACATACCTCCGTACATTGAACCAGCAGTCCAGATCACAGCATCCTCAAACATTCGACGGTCCTCATACGCATTTTCTGGCCAGCTCAGCAGGTCGCTCACGAAACTGGGAGGTGGATTCTTCTCAGAAGCCTGCATGAGGCAGAAGATCGAGGGTAAGTATATATTCGATGGAAATGATGACTTCTTTACCAGTTCAGTCTTGACCTGTTCGTATGGCGTAAAGACCATCTTCTCCATCATTGCCCGTCCTTTCTTCGCTCGCGTGTGGAAGTCAAAGAAAGGAGTACTTTCAGGAAGATATCTCACTACGTTCAACGAATCCCTTGTGAGTGATCAAAGATACCCGAGAGTACAACTTACAGCTAGGAATAATATCGACAATGGATGCTCCGGGAGCAGCAACGTCGCTTATCATCATCATGGTGTCTTCTGCATGTGCGATATACTACCCAACAAGGCGTGTCAGCTCCCCTGATGCTCGAATGGTGTAATGAGATAACGTACGTCCTCTTCAGCGACCTTTGGTGAGATACCGTACGTCACAGACATGACAATTCTGCCTGTCGCTCTGACATTTGGAAGTCAGATATAGCATTAGATACAATAACGGCAACACGGCACTTACAGTCTTACATGATCAATAAAATGCTCAGGGGAGTCGATCAACGCAAGGTTTAGGAGGATGGCGATATCCTCTTGCGCTGTGTGGTATTTCTTGACTGACTCCTGACTGAACGCGGTATGTGCCAATTTGCGATGCATTTGCCATACTTTTGTATTCGACATCATTGCCATGGACTAGATTTCAACCCGAAGTGTAATAATGAGCATGAAGACACATCTGTATGAGGCTATTTTGATAGCTACGTACCCGATTCAAGCCCATGAGCTCCATTGCAAGGGTAAACACAGGGCGATGTGCGTATAAGTGACCTTGCTTCACCAGGAGATCATTAATGCATTCTAATGTGTTCAGAATCACAATCTCGTTGCCCAGTCCGTGTAGACGAACAATATCTCCTACAGTCCACGTCGTGACTCAGTGCTCATTGAACGTTCATAACGTTCATAATTTGTCAAACGTACCGTACTGCTCTTTCCATTCGGTGAATTTGAACCAGGGATAGCTAGTTGGATAGTGAAACAAGCTCCCAATGATAGGCAAACTTGAAGGACCGGGAGGTGAATGAGCTTTTCGAGCATGAATTCGAGCAGCGATGTAGTAGACGCCGGCAACCACGACTAATCCTGCCCCTAGAATGAGGTTAGGGTTGGCCTCATAGTACTGTATTAGCCAGGGGCCAATCATGATGTGTGTTCTGCAACCTGTCTCAGGTGATGCAGAGCGCAGATGCAGCGAAGGGGAAGTAAAGTAGAGAACCGAGAAGATTGTCCTATATATGACCACCAGGGCGCCTTTATGTTCAAAGTCATAACAACGTAAGGATCACCATGGGCAAAGCCTCAAGCCGGTGCATTGAAAGTAGGTCACCAGTAGAGAGTAAGTACAGTAAGTACACCTGGGAATCATCACTACCAGCAGTATATCCTTATGCATAACTGACGTAGGTTATACTAGCGCTGCTTTCTCTATGCACTAGTCATGTCAAGCGCGATTAGCGTCGTCCGCTTCACCCGGCAACTTGAGGCTGGCGAGCGTCGAGCGACGTTCAAAAGCCTGAGAAGCGACTTGCCATAGTACGTGCCAAGCTGGATACACGCACCAGTCCCTTATTGATCTACAATTGGGCAGTAAGTAAATACAAGGAAGCAGGAACGACACGTGAACAACTAGCTTACTAGTAGCGTCGGTAAGATAATCATGCAACAGTGTTGGTTTTTGGTATACGCGTACGGCAGACCACGGCTCTCGTGTTCATCACGGGATCTCAATCGCCAGATACCAAGATGAGGCCTCAAGTCCCGCCATCACATTTGTTGGAGAAGACACCGTTCAATCTTCTGCTAAAACAGCTGTTACAGAGACCACCGGGGAGATTCGCAAAGTTCGGATGCTGTTCGATTGTCCAACTGCTTCTGTGCGCACTGCCGTGACAGCGTGTAGTCAAGCGCACTACGCTCGTTGCTGGCCATTGTCTGATATGGTTAACACATTGACCGTCTGCCATCCTCTGAATAGAAATGTGCATGCCCATATCAGAAGAAGTACGTACTCGGGGTCGAAAGGGGCCGAAAACACTTGGGCCGAACATCAGAAGCAGGGGCTGAGCTGAATTATGACCTGCATCGTGATTAGATAAGCCGTCCTCGAACACCATCTGGACGCGTAGCATCACATGTTGAATATGCTCGGTATCACAAATCACTAACTACAGTCCATCGTTCATCTCTAACTGGTATTAGTATCAGTACGTTCGGACCTATAAACAAGTACTAATAACTCACCAACCCGACAGGTAGTCGGCTATTATTATCCTGTATCGGGGAATCCATTTAGTGGCGCTGTTAGCGTTAGAATAAGCATGTCCAATGCTTATACCATGTGCTATCCCAACCAAACCTGGCTAAGGTACTCAGCATTGCGCGTGGGTATAGGTGCTGAACTAATCATATTGTAAACAATCCAAATCGAGCATGCAATGGTAGTAAAGACACTGCTCCTAGCCATATCTACATGTAAAAGCTCATCAGATTACGATTTACACCACCTCATAGGCTAACCACGTACGTTGAATATTTGATATGACCGCCTGTCGCTAGTTGGGCTTCTCCATGCGTAGTATCGTATGCCCACCAGACACCCGAGCAACACAATCATCACCTCCGTTACCCGGCCAACGCCCCAATACCATGACAGTCCCGCCGACCACGAAGGAATAACGAGCAACGTAAACAGGCGAGACAGCTCGGGCGCATAGATCGGAAGTGTTACCCGCCCAGCGGCTTTGTCTCCTTCAACGTCCGGGAAATCCTGTGCCTGGATGGTCGAAAATATAAGCAGGCCGCTCAAGCAGACAGCCGCGCGCGATACATGGTCAAACGATAACTCCGAGCCTAGTGCACAGCCCATCAATGCCCGAGCCATAGGATTATCATAATACGGAGCCATGGCTTACCCATCAAGCGCACTGCAGCCGTCTCGAAAGAGACGTATCCCCAGATGTTGCAGAAGTTCTTGCCAACCGGGCTGCGAGCGAACCCCATCTCGTCGTACGCATATGTCGTCAGAACGAGCCCAGAGGTAATCAAAAGTATCTCGGTCCCGTATATTGCTAGCGACCAGAACGCGCAAAGCGCAATCATGAATACTCGTAAGTTCTTGGCCTGCTTTTCGCTCACTCGACCAGCAGGGAGCGGCCGCCATGGGCGATTTACGAGGTCTTCGGACTTGCTTGAGGCTTGGTTGGATACGTTGCAAAGTAGTAGGTGTAACCATATCCACAAGCATGCTTGAGCGAGGTGTCCAGGTGATTGCACAGGGGCTGTCGCGCACCCGAACACGGTCTACAAATGCGTTCCTTCAATGAGTTAAGACCACAAAAGAAAAGGATTTAACGTACTGTGGGGAAGAATATAGTCTTGTAATCTGTCCAGGTAAATAGGATGGCGGTGTGGAGGTGATGTGCGATACATTCGAGCGCATTTGATATGCCTGGTATAGCTGAGCGAAGACGAAGCGGAGGGAGGCCTGCTGTCAACGACGACGGCGAGTGCTGCAGATCCACTGGCGATGGCATGTCAGGGACGTTGGTGTATGAGTGAATATGTGTCAGAAAGCGTACCTTAAGGCCAGCCGGACTTAAGAGGCTATGTCTTGCAGCATAGCGAACTGCCGAGTATATGATATGAACGATAGGCCAGCTGAGTGCGTCTCGCGGTTGAGATGATCCACAGTCATCGTAACGCTGGACTCCTTCTAAGAACAATGATGAGTGAAGAACTAGTCATGCTTTGTACACCCGGTATAGCAATGAACTTCTATCGCCAATCCGGAGGGCTAATGATGTTCATCAGCGCGAGCGGTCGCTGCGGTCAGTACGTGCAGCTGAACCTTAAGAAACCTGTTTGTCAGCGTATCCTGAACATGCCTGTCATGATGCTCAACCAAGGTACCGATCTGACACACCTGATGACAACCGTGCGTGTAGAACCGTGATACCGAATGGATGGACAGTCGATGAATATGGATCCAACCGCTGCAGGCCATTGGTGTAGTGTTGGCGACTCTTGCCCTCTTCCTGTTCCTGCTTAGTGACTCCAATAATGCATCATGCATCGTAAGAAAATGCTACATTAACCATACGGTAGGATTGGTCCCGAAAGCCTGTCACAAACACGTATGATATACTATCTGAGTCTATCTCGTTGACCGACAGCAAATGCTGAAGCTTTAGGAACTTGGTGCGGAGCATGTATATCACAGCTAAGTGCGAAGATTTCGGCCTGCGCTCATGGAGCCCGGACCGCAATATCGTCTTCCCCGAATAGTTCGTCGGAGGTCCGCCTAATCAAAGCTGTTGACTCCACACACCTTCCGGGGTTCGCGGCAAGTGTTAGGACTGATCAGTGCGTGCAGAGTGACCGAGCGTTTCGCCCAAAGTCTGCGTGTATACTTAGCATTATTCCCAAACTCCCGAAGTACCATATGATGCATACCGAATGACGCAGACGGCTGGCGTGAAATCAGAGAACTACGACGTTATCGCAGTAGATTAAGCACGGCTACTTACAGCAACTATAGATCTTGAGTGGGGGAATTCTGAGGGAAACACGAACTATACGAAACCTCGGTATTCGGGGTGATGCATATGTGATGCTCGGTCCGTGAAGATGTTCGAAACGAAGGGCTTTGTCAAATGACTGAAATCAGTTTGGTGAGGTCTATGGATACGTATGAAAGGACTTTCAGTTGTGTTATCTTCACATACACATAGAATAATACACCTACCACAGCTATATGGCGGGGGAAGTCGAAGACTCAGACTGCGTGGCTTTACCGGTAAATGCCGCAATACGTTGGCTGGCGTTAATATCGTAGCGCCTGTTCTGATGCATCATGATGCCCTCTGTCTTCTAAAGCCACCTCTGCCTGCAAGAGAATGGTCAGCTCAGCACATGTAACGGAACATACCCAAAATGTCTTGGGGCCTGCGCTGAACTGCTGGTGTATGCATGCATAGCGAAGCGCAACTCGCAAAAATATAGCATTTCCGTATGTTACATGTACTCATAGTAAGCGAGTACCATCTCCAACATCAATAATTGTGACAGCGGTGTGCTTACCTTGCGTAGATGCTTCTCTCGTGCGCTGTTTGAGATCATGATTGCCTGACAGCAAGCGTCCAGACATGCAGTTAATCCTTATATAATAGTCTGACTGCAGACGCGTCCGCGCCATGCATCTTTTGCGACTCTACTGTCACCATCCTCTGACGATGCTTGTCTCAATTGCATGGGTCTCGGCTCTGGCGATATTAGTACGTGCTACTACTGAAGGCCTGCATGCCTGCCCTTCCCCGTCAAGTGACCCGAAGGTGTTTGCGGAGCACGAGTTTGATTATGTGATAATTGGTACTCCTCTTTTCAGAACATGATATTACGATGCTAATAATTCATTTGACAGGTGGAGGAGTAGGTGGGCTGACGGTAGCATCGAGGTAAGCTGAGAGTTTATTATTACAACAATTCCGCTTTGTTGACTCGTATCTTAGGTTGGCTGAAGACTCTTCGCTGCGTGTCGGAGTGATTGAAGCCGGGAACTACCACCCGTCAGAGCCTCTCATAAACATCCCACGTGGGTAGCGGCATGTCAGGATACGAGTAACATTGACTAAGTGTTGTGAATAGAAAATATAGGACTTGCGGTAGGCAACACTGAACTCGACTGGGCGTTCTCTTCCGTGCCGCAGTCGGGCCTCAATGGCTTAAAAGTCTCAGTACCTCGGTAAGACTCACACTGACATGAATTGAACACCCAACTGATAATCTATTAGAGGGAAGATGCTTGGTGGCTCTAGTGGCCTGAACTTCTTAGCATGGAATAGGGCATCAAAACAGGAGTACGACGCTTGGGCGTCATTCGCAAATGAGCACGACTGGGACTTTGAAGGCTTGCTCCCTTACTTCACCAGGTCGACGACCGTGCGCAACCATCAGCTCAATCCTTTCCCCGGTGTCAACGCGAGTCAGCAGCAAGGCGATTTTGATCCCAAGTTTGTTGGGTTCGATGGTCCAGTTCAGGCATGTCTTTACCTTTGTTGTTGGAATGTGCGATAACAAGCGTTAGCAGAACGCTCAGTCTAACCTTGTCTTTGATGATTCTGTCGGCCCCATACAGGTTTGTTCACCCAGTATAGACGAGAATGTCCAATGACTGAGCTTTTACAGCTGGCATATAATGACATATATGTCGACACGGTATTCCCCTTTGTCAAATCTTTGAATGCAATGGGCTTCCCAACGAATCCGAATCCTGTAAGTGTCTGCTATTTTACTCGTCAAACAACGTATACTCACTCTGTGTACAGGATAACGGGAACTCTGCAGGTGTAATCAATACTCGATCCTCAATCGACCGTTCGAAGGGTATCAGGTCCTATTCCACGGAGTACTACTGTCGCTCAGCATCGCAGAGTAATTTCCACGTGTTGACCGGCGCTCAGGTGAGTTAGTGTTGATGTCACCTATGGCGCATCTCTAATCAGTGTATCCAGGTTACGGAAATTACTCTTCACCCAGCTAGCCACCCCAAAACTTCGTTCACTGCATCGGGTGTGAAGTTCGTCTCAAACTCGACCGAGTACACCGTGAAGGCCAAAAAGGAGGTGATTCTCTCGGCAGGTGTGATACAAAGTCCGCAGCTCCTTGAGCTTTCTGGTAAGATCTACATATGACACACGCTGTATGGTTGACTTATCTCTCGTAATAGGCATAGGCAACGCTACATTGCTCAAGTCTCTGGGTGTGACACCACTGATCGACCTGCCAGGAGTGGGCGAAAACCTACAGGTATGACTGGTGTTATCTGCTCGAGCTCACTTCACTCATATGATCCGTAGGATCATCTTGCCACCGCCGTCGAATATCAGCTCAAACCAGGAGCTCACAGCTTCGGTAAATTTTAATCTGAAATAGTTCTGCATTGTATCGCTGAAGCTGCTGTAGATGAGCTCCGTATCAATGCCACTTTCAAAGCTGAACAGTCCAAGATCTAGTCAGTACATTAAACTGAGGCCATGCGCATATGTCACTGACTAGCTCTGATGTAGCAACGCCTCGGGAACGGGCTTCCTCGCGGCCATCGACCCAGCCATGGCTTACATTCCGTTCCATTCTTTCCTGAATTCGACTCAACTCGAGGATATGGTGAAGCTCTCGGACGAGACCTCTCCCAAAGCAGGGACCCTTCAGCCACTTCAGCACAAGTTTCAACGAGAGTGGCTCCAGGATGGCGCGATCCCGCAAGTTGAAATGATCCTGTTCAGTAACGGCCAGATTCCTCCTCTTGCGGATGACGCGGAGTATATCACCGTCGTGTGTGAAAACTTGGTATGTATTAGTTGTTGACATGGGATCGAGTCGCTGAATGCGATGTGCTATGTAGCATCCTTTGTCCCGTGGTTCAGTGGTAAGTTCTCAAACAAACCATCACCTATCATCGACTTTGCTCATGCTTGATGAAGCACATAAACAGTACGGTTCCATCTGACCATCCGCTGATTGATCAACGATACCTCTCAAACGAGTTCGGTGAGGCACGATAGGCCTGAGGTGGTCATTGAGTAGCTGACTTCGTGCGACTGCAGATGTTCAAACCATGCTGAGCGTGCTCAAATTGGCTCTCAAGTTGCAGGATGTCCCGCCGTTGTCGGATATCATTCAAAGCAGAGTTTATCCACCACCTGGCGAATTGAGTGACGCGGATCTTATCAAGTAAGTCACACGCTTCGGCCTGCGACGCAATTCACTCATCCGTGGTATTCTTACACAGCTATCTGCGAACTATTGCTCTGGTTCGTGGACAGTTCACATGGTTTTCATCAAATATTGACCGATCCGTTCGTGTAGTCTGCTGCTCATCCCGCTGGAACTGCTGCGATGGCTCCACGTGAACTGGGTGGTGTGGTCGGCAGCGACCTGAAAGTTCACGGCACGACCAACCTCAGGGTAGTAGACGCAAGCATATTCCCAATTCTCGTCGGAGCGCATATTCAAGCGACGACTTATGCTATTGCGGAAAAGGTGGGTCCTCCGCGTATTGCGAATTCAGCATGCGGCTGATATAACTCTCCGCTCTCAAGGCTGCCGATATCATCAAGTCTCAGGCCCATGCGTAGATTGGACTCAGAATGTGGGGATGTCGGAACGAGGATGAGCAAACGCCGAGGATGACGATCCACCTGAGTTGGACTTGCCCGAAAGCATCTGTCTTGTGTCGTGCTTCTAGTATTCGTGTCAGAAACTGCTGGGAATGTGATAGAGATGATCCAGTCCATTAATATTGGTTTTTTGCTGTAACTCCGTTCTCCGAGTCTGCACTGACATCCATTAGTTGAGCAAAGCACGTGCGTACGCTTCCAATAATAAACCTCCATTCTGTTGACCCATCTTCGCGATGCAGTCAATCTCGATATGCCAACCAATGAACCGGCATTCCTATAGATGTACGCTGCTATATATTCGGAAGGCGATCATAAGTCTCAGGAAGATACAGTACTTCCGTTGATAATCTGCCTCATGATGAGACATCAGCTCACTAGCAAGCCCACAGTAGCATTCAAAAAACCAAAATCAAGGATGCGAGGTAAGAAGTCGGCCTTCTTACCCCTTATTATGATAGATAGTTCTGGTTCAGACGCAAGCCGGTACCAAATAGCAATTCTTAACAGCCGGCTAAATGCTCCGTTACCTTTGTCGCATGTCAAGACCTCATGTCGACTCACGCACCAAGTCTAAGGGCGTTCAACACAGCACCCGCATGAGAGAAGTTCTGTGCATTATGTCTCATATCTACGCCCGAATAGTTTAAGTACAGCCTTTCACATTATGGGTATCTTTTCGTCCGCAGTAGCAGCGATCAACGCGGACGCAGCTTCTGAGCGCGGTGCGATTTTGCACTGAAAGGGAAGCGGGAAACTGGTTCGAACAATACCTATATCAGTGCCTGCCCCAACAATTCAGATCATGAAAGAACGTACGAAACAACGCCAGACGTTGCGCTGACATCGTCTGGATCGACAGATCGGCCGTTCTCGTCCGTGGCGCTCGCGATATTTGACGTTGCCAGAATAGTCGCCAGAGCCAACCACGTATTGCTCCTCGTCAAATATTTTCCAGGACAGATGCGACCTCCATACCCAAATACACCATCGGAGGAGCGCGTGGTTGGGTCAAGATAGCGTTCCGGGCGAAATACCTCGGGCTCGGGAAATGCAACAGGATCGTGCATGATGGCGTAAAGGTTGCTGACGACGATGGAGCCCTTCGGCAGATGATATCCTCTGTATACATCGTCTGCAATGAGGCAATGAGGTGTTGCAAGCGGCGTAACGACCCGCCAACGATACAACTCCTTCACCAATGCGGTGAGATACGGTAAGTTTGGCTCATCTTGAAAGTCGGGCAGTCGCTTGTTGCCAACTACGTTGTCAATCTCTGCCTGCGCTTTACGTTGTACCTCTGGATACTTGATCATTGCGAGAAAAAAGTTGGTAATTGTGGCGACAGTCTAAGATTGAGATTATGTTGAGATTCAGTAGAGTAGTGCAACAGAGACACGCTGACTTACAGTCTCGGTGCCGGCTGGTACATGTTACTCAATCAGTGAGCCAATGAAATCAGAGGAGTAATAATAGATCAGCGTACCGAGGTACATTGACCCTGTTACTGAGCGAATAATGTCATCAGGTAAACTGCCATCTTGTAGCATCGAAGCTGCCATGGAAGGCGGCGCACTCCCTTCAGCCTACAAGGATAGCATCAGTTATGATATCTCTCCCTACACGGCATGTCTACTAGAGCACTCACAAGTGCTTTTCGGGTTTCACCGAGAGGGAGGTCAGGTAGCGCAGTGACATATGGCGAGAACTGCTTGGCCTCCTTCTTGAACCGAAACAGAGGAAACCACTCTGGAACTTTCATCACTACGTGCAATGATACTCTGAGATTAATGGCGCACCAATAATTCATCATAATGAGTACTCACAAACAGGAAACATGTCGTGAAGGAGTGCTCTCGGGGATAGCCCGAGCCCTAGTCCCTGAACTGCATAATAAACTGTACGGATGTAGTTTGCGTTGGGCTCTATCCCATATGCGACACTGAGGATGATGCGGCCAGCCATACTGCAAGAAGGCTTATCATCAGACGCCCACAACATAACGAGGATATGCAGCTCACCGTCTTGCATGCTCCACGATTTTGTCAGGCTCGTTATGGATATCCCGGAGCATGTCGTGTACGGCCAGAGTTTGGATAGGTCTATACTTCCTTATGGCCGCGTTGTGCAGGTAGTGATTAGCGGCTTTACGAACTTCAAAGAATCGTTTCTCGTATGGCATCAGTCCAAGGACCCAGTTGAAACCAAGGCTAAACTCGTGCTTTTATCAGTTTGTGGCATACGTCTGTTAAAGAGGGAGTCCCACATGTGCCTTAAGGCGAGTAGCGTGGGTCGATTGGAGTATACCGATGTCCGCCCTTCGAACAAATCGCTGACTGCTTTGAAGGAGTTCAGGACGATAACATGGGTGCTTAGCACACGCAAGCAGATTATGTCGGATCCTGCACAAGCAACGCCACGTAAGTACTAGCTGTCAATATTCGCTATGGACAAGCTAGACAGGCCAAGACATACCGAGTTGTTCACTCCATTCAAGATACTTCAGCCACTCATGACTCTGAGGCATCTGAAGCGCATGTCCGAGCAATGGCAACTCTCCTGGTGGCATGGGCGGTAACTGTCGAGACGTCTGCTTCCGACGTTTGAAGACCACGTAAACAAGGATTGAGAGGGAAGTTGCCAGAATGCTTGTGCTGCTGAGACCCATTGTGACGAGTGTATCAAGGTATTCTTCAGTAATAGCAAAGAACTTCGCGTCGGCGCGGCCTGTGGAATTCAACGGTAAGTAAAACGCTCGCATCATGAATATAAGTAGCACTGACGCAGCTACACTAGGCGCTGATCAAGGACTTGGAGGCCATCTGTGCCGCGATGAGCATAGCATGCAAACGAGATCCTCGTGTGTGCGCTCCTTTCGAACTAAAATCATGCCCGACGACAATGAGTGATGAGGTGGAGGGGAGGTTCGGAGGCAGTATGATCGAATTTCCTTCTTTGGTACACCATCATTTGAAACACCGACAAACCCGAGCAGACCGCATCAGCGTAAAATCCGACTGCCATCTTCCAGCCAGCTACAAACTCTGCGGATCCGAGTGTCATACGTAAATCGGAAGGCTTTGTACTTGAGTTTGGTCTTCCATATTCAGTGTTTTTGGACAAATTGCTGATAGCAGAAATGTCATCCGAACAAGAACAATGCGCGCGCAGTTGCACATGGTGATGAGCTATATGAGAGATTCACGTTTTCTGTTACGCGGATATCTCCTATAGCTCAGTACATCACAGGCTCTGAGGCGATCTTGAAAGGAACCTTTTCGACATGGCTTCCCGTAGCGTCAATCTGCCTTTGGATATGTCGAGCGCCGGCGTTGCTGAAGTGGGGAAGGTACGGTTTGCAGCGCTATCTCTGCTCGCAACAGATGATCAATGCAGGAAGCTTCTTCCGCGTAGAACCTGGATGTCCGATGAACTGTATGTCCCACAGTGATTACGTGCTAAGGTGGCGCTGAAACCTGCGCGGGTGATGCAGTGTCATGTCGCTAGCCTCTCCCAACGGACGAACACGAGGGTCACCGGGCCTACGCCTTTTACCCGTGCGCTTTAAGGTCTTTTGCAGCGGATCATGGTACGTGGGCGACCTCAACCTTTTCTTACTACGCCACCATGTCGCTGCCTACTGACAATCCCATTGTACTCAATCTAGGATCAAGCTTCGGTGTTATGCTCATTGGCAACGTGCTCTCCTTCGCTCTCTGGGGAGTGATTTGCATGCAGGCGTAAGTGGAAAATTTGCAGTGCCTTCATAGCACTAATACTCGATTCCTTGACAGATTCTTGTACTACTCTAAGTATGCTGACCCTAATATGCACATACCTGATAATATAATTGACAGTCCATTGTCTTCTGTAGGTACCCGAATGACGACATTTACACAAAGACATTGGTATGTAGTGGCTCGCGTTTCTTTATCCTAGAGGCTTATGTTGTGGTTACTCTGTAGATTGCAGTATTGTGGTATGCAAATTTTGGCACACAGTGCCTAATATCAATCTGTGGTGTACATCTGACAATCGGCCTTGTAGGGCAATGGATACGGCTAGTGTTGTGCTAGGATTCGTCTCAGGTGAGTACTGCCGCCCACATTTGCTATTTCTGGAGACTGACTGCGGGAATAACATAGTGTGGCACCCACTTGTTGAACATTGGGGAAGCGTTGAAGCCGTCAATGCGAATGTTTTGTGAGTAGAACAACCAGTGTCTGACAACATGAGGTGCACGAGTTCTCATGCCCTTCGATGCAGTGACCTGCTGGTATGTTGCGTGATTTGTCATAGCGTCACGCCGTAACACTTATGCATGATAACCCCCTGAAGCACTCGGACTGGATCGCGGTGAGTGCAATATGTTTCAGCGACTCAGAATCCTCATGATTAACCATGGTGACGCTTTTCGCAGGCGATTGTCACGACAAGTGTGCAATTCTTTTTCCTGTGGCGAATTTATCGGCTGGGAGGTAAGCATGATATCATCAATGAAGTCTGCGCATACTCATCCGCTACGCAGGGTATCACGCTTGGAAGTGGGGTGTTATTGTCTTCGTGGTACTTATCTCTTCCACAATTTTTACTTCGCAACTGGCTCACATCATACTCTCGTAATCCAGGTCATCGCAGGACTGTATCAATTAGGTGCGTGCTGTCGTATACCGATTGTCGATCCACCTGACCATCTACGACTCTACATAGCTGCGGGCATTGGTGAGTTGAATACTACGATACACCTAGAGGAGTGAACTGATCACGATTGTAATAATACGCAGCATTCGACGTCATAGGGTTCGTCTATTCCGCGAGATTGTTGACGGTTGATGCTGATTCGAGGACGACCTCAATAGGTTCCAAGGTAGCACGCTCGCTAGTGCGAACAAACCGATCCTCAGGGTAAGTAAGCTTCGTTATTGCGGCTCATAAACAACTGACGTTTGCTGTTCAGAAACTGCAACTTTCCGATCGAGCTCTGACCGCGGCGATAGACATCGTCATTTGCCTGTCGCTCGTCAAGTTGCTCATGCAGAATGGCATTCCGACGTACTATAAGTGCGATTTCTCTGTCTCTCTTTCGTTTTAGTAGTATGGAACTAACAGATATTTCGACAGGACTCGTGCACTTCTCTATCGCGGTATCATCGTCACGATCAATAGCGGCCTTTGGACGGCAATACTCGCCATCATCGACTTTATCCTGGTACCTTCTTCTGTCGCTAATCATCAAATTAGATACTAACAAATATGGACTTGTGTCGCAGATGGCTTCGCAGCCAGGTCAACTATGGTACTGCATCATCGAGCTCCCCATCCAGTCCTTTTACGTCGTCACCCTTCTTTCGAACTTGAACGCGCGTGGCTACGTCCGAGGCCGTGAGACCGAGTGGCACGAATACCTGTCGGTGCTTCCTGATGAGTCGATGACGGCTGCCGGCAGTACCCCTTCCAAGACGCGCCAATCGGCATACGTTCTGAAGGACATGGTCGCATCTGAGGACGGACGTTCGAGCACTGTTCGGCGAAGTGATGGAATGAATAAGGTAAGAATCCAACGCGTACAGTGAAATTGATGGACGAAGCTGAACGATGTGCACCTAGGATATCAAGACAACTGCCGGCGAGATCGCGTTTGCCAAGCCTGGTTCTGTCGAATACCAGTACGTGCATCACCACTCTACTCCTCCTTTATATGAACGCTGACATGCTCCTAGTAGTGTTTAAGTCCCCGTTTTTGATACTTGTCTCCTCACCCAGCGCAGTGCAATTGTGTTCCAAGTACCGCGTAAGGCGCTGTATACTAAGATTCACTGTATCGACGCCCTCGTGTTATTATTGTTGTCAAGTCGTATGTCATTCCTTTATTATTTCATGGATCGCGAGCTGGGTTCGCCGAATCAATCATTCCTGTGTACATGCCTACAAAGACATGACCCCGGATAGTATCTTGCTAGCAAGGCCGGCTCGAAGATGACTGTGAATGTCGACTGCATGGTACGCTGCATGGAGACTCAGCTAGAATTTGTCCATCTTAATAATTCGAATCTACTCCAGATTGTCTGTCATATGTGCGAATGAAGCGACCTGGTTGCGACCATCACGACGACAGACACCTTTCACACTGCACTAGTACGTGGACGAAGCTGATTTAAATCGAGCTACTGCCCGTGTGCTATTCTCCTAATCACAGTGTTGCGATATACGTTATACCTTCATCTCCACAACGTTAACGTGAGCTTCACACTCGATTCTCCACGGCGTTTACACCCCGCGGCGATTGCATAACCCCACAGTTGTCCGTGTCCGTCAGTAAGTAGATTTGCCCGTCGAAGTTAGATATTCAAGCCTGATCGGAACGATAGCCTACCATGGGACCTCATGAGAGGCGTAGACTATGACAAGGGCTTTCATGTCCGTGTCGCGTCTTTCTATCGCACTATAAAAGCAAGTAAGCTTTAGGTACATACCACATATCTCTACCGCTCTTGCTGAGAAAGATGCCCTTCACTGCTCTTTTCACCCTACTACCCCTTGCGTTTATCACTGCGCTGTCGCAAGCTCATATCGCATTCAGTTTTAGTCGAACCTCCAACTCGGTCTGCGTTGGCCCCGATGTCGGTACTGCCACCAACTTCACACTGGCCGCGTGGAATACCACCCTCCCGAACGCCAATGCCACCGGTGTCCCGCTGGTCCTTGGCCCAGCTGGTGTTGCAGCGTTGACGGTAAGCGCGGTCCCTCCGATTCTGGAGTTCGATAGACACTGAACAGTATTGTGTATCAGACATTGGCGAGCTTCCCTGAGGCTGATAGTGTACCATTTTACACCCTGAGGAATGGAGGAATGACGGCTAGTAGTGACTTCTGTCCTAGCTGTGTGGGAATAAACGTCATTCCTAGCGGCGACCTCGGATTTGTGGGACCAACTTCAGAGCCACCAGCACAAATCTACTGCATTAGGGTCAGTCATTTCCCGTGAAGTGGTATCGAGACCTTGACACTCATCTTTCTATCCTCTCTTGGTAGCCTGACACCGACCCTGCCGGTGGCAGTCTATTTGCAGAACTTGCCGTTCACAACGACACGGACTCTTTCTCGCTCTGCACTGCCCGATTTGCGTCTGGCCCGTTTAATAGGGTTATCTGGAAAGCGACGGCCGATAACGACGGCTCGTATGATTTTGAGTCTTGTTATCCTGTTGTACTGCATGTAGTGGGCTCAGATTAGGCTATTTAATCGAGCGAAACAGCAGAAGTGAGACGGATCAGCGCTATATGCCATGCCGTAGTGCTCAGTATGGAACCGGACTAAGTATAGCATTTGTGATTACTACAGTTGCCAAAAAGGGACTGCTCCGCCAGAGCAATTGGCGCTACGCCACTCCGAGTCCTGGATTTTGAACTCGCACATCACAGTGACAGTCACTGTCCGTCCTCCGCCTTCTATTCACCTAAAGCTGCGCTGTGTCTACTGGCTAGGTCACCAAGCTTTGGCTGACATTTCTATCGTTCATGTCTCCTACTCTCACTTCCTTCCTCATAGCATCCCCTTACTACTCGGTTCCAGCTCTCTCATCGCGCCAACATTTCTTGGTGAAAAGTCTCTGCATAATGATCTTGTTACTCTCAACTAGTGGCGCGGTGTATCTGGACATACCTAAGCGAGCAGCTTGCGAAGGAGGAGAGCCTGAGGCTTTCGACACTACTGGAAGTAGCTTCAAACTTCGTGCTTACAACATTAGTATAGACGATCCCAATGGCCTTCCCCTTGGATATCTGCCGTCTCCAACTACCAGCTCGTATGAAAATGACCAGAAATCTGTACTACAAGAGCTCGCAGTACGTTCTACTCTGTTCTCCTAAAAGCGCTGACGTCGAACTTGAATTAGACTTTTGACAACTTTCCATCGAATCAGAATGTTACCTGGACTCTTCAAAGCGGAAGTCTGATCCCAGACACCTACCAGCACGTTGTAGATAATGACGTTATAGATGGTGGTCCATTGACCTGGCATCTTGGTGCGGATCTCCCTCCTCCAGCTCGCGACTATTGTGCCGTAGTAAGTGTCCTATTGCGAGTTCGATCTCTTCTTCCCTTCACGGCTGACATGTATGAGAGCTCAAATTCGACAGCAGTCAACGACAGGGACTCGCGAACCGCTCTGGCTGTGCATGGCGACTCCAGCTCTTTCTATCTCTGTCCGGCATCCGACCGCCGAACGGTGTACTTCAAACCCGACAGAACTCTACCTCATCTAGGCCCATGTTATCCAATTACGATAGAGTTAGTCTTCCATGCGGAAAGTGATAGTGGCCCCAAATAAACGGAGTATGAGACGTATTCGCAGGCGTATACGTCTACATCCGACATGCAGTTATACACCCCTCACTCTATACAAAAACTACAACCGTCTTTCACCTCGTTGCCTTGTTACACGGCGGGATACTACACGTTAGGGACTGCAGCGGTCAGTGCGGCGCAATATGGCAGAGTGCGATCTTGTCGACCGCTTATCGTAATTTGGCTCGCTGATGTTTTAACAGTATGGAACCACATATCGCCGCTCATTATCAGATTTATGCTGCCTCGTCAGCCTAACATCCATGGTCTTGCTTCTTCCATCTGCGCTCAGCAGGTGGATATGTGTGGGCGGGTTTGATAGAGCTGATGTAGCATGCTATCGTTATTCCTTGCAATACAGATGTCCAAGATCAGTAATCGTAGCCGAAGAGCATTTATATCACCAAGGGTAATGGTCATTCAAGGACGTCAGTATTCATCATGTCCCCCTCCTCACCTCCCGTTGTTGAAGGCGAAGTCGATTTCGATTACCCCGCCGCCGGCAAGCCTCTGAAGACCTGGTACAGGGTCACTGGCGAGCTAACACCTACATCTATTCCTCTCTTCATCCTGCATGGAGGCCCTGGCGTCGGTGCGGAGGCGTATAATATCTTCTCGGACCTCACTGTCAAGTACAACATTCCCATCATTCAGTACGACCAGGTTGGCTGCAAACGCTCGTCGCACTTGCAAGAGAAAAAGGATGCGGGGAAGGAGTTCTGGAATGAAGACCTCTTCATCGCAGAACTCCATAATCTCGTGCGCCACTTCGGTCTCGACGCTCCAGGTCGCCAGTACGACGTGATAGGCCATTCATGGGGTGCCATGTTTGGTTCTTCGTTCGCAGCGCAGAGGCCGAAGGGGCTGAGGAGATACATCGTCTGGTCTTCCGCGCCTTCGACTGATCTTTGGATCACTGCCCAAAAGTCACTCAGAGAGACGTTACCTGAGAGCACCCGGGAGGTGATGGATAAATGCGAGGCGGATGGGACGACGGATAGCGAGGAGTACCAAGGTGCTATGATGGAATATTACAGCCGCTTCATGTGCATTCTCGATCCCGTTCCCGATGATATCATGGACGGCCTTCAAGAGCTCCGTAGGGACCCGACGGTGTACAGCACGATGTATGTAACTATTACAGTCTACTCAAGGAGGTTCAAGGCACTCACCCTAAATATTCAGGTGGGGGCCATCCGAATGGGCTGTTACCGGAACTCTCGGTACATGGTCTGTGCTCGACAAGCTCGGCTCAATCGATGTGCCTGTGCTTCTCCTTAACGGCAAGTTCGACGAAGCGCAGGACAGCTGCATGTCGGTGTTCTTTAACCGTCTAGACAAGGTTAAGTGGGTGCAGTTTGCAAATGCGTCTCACATGGCGCATTACGAGGAGAGGGAGCGGTTCATGCAAGTCGTAGGAGAGTTCCTGACAAATTAAGCTTCGCTTTTGGTTGTACGCCGCAGTACACAATGTAATTGGGTGAAGCGTGTAATATGTCCTTGAAATATTAGTTTTTGAGTGAATCGAGTTTAAAGACTCAGAGATGTGAAGTTACGAACCGGTACGGTAACGTGAATGGAAGAGTACCCCGAGCAGCGGGTGACAGGGGTCTTGCCAACAATTCGAACTTGTGACTTGACGTGATCCTGTGACCTCATTGTGACTCTTGCATGCATCGAGTCACACGGGAGTCATGCGCAAAATGTGAGGAAGATGCAAAGATTACACCGATATCTTCCATCTCTCCTCCATCGTCGAGCTTTGCAGCGACCTTTGCGAAGAATGTCTCAGGCAGCGGCGCAGCCAGAGAGGCCAGCAGTGGCAACCAATGATGGACCCAACCCGAACTCGAAAAGCGCAGGTATGCTTCACAAGACAATTATTCGATCAATATAATGCTAATAGTTTGTCGTAGCCAAGAAGGAGGCAAAGAGGCTAGAGAAGGAGGCCAAGCTTGCCGCAAAAGCTGCAAAGGTTGCTGCCACCACACCAGCCGGGGAGAAGAAGGTGAAGGCGGAGAAGAAGAAGGAAGAGGAGGAGGCACCGTTCGTGAACACTACACCGAAAGGAGAGAAGAAAGGTGCGTTACGAGAATACGATAGTAACATGTGCAATATTCACGTGCAGACAGATCTCTCGCAGCCCATGTCAAATACTGGGTACAACCCTATTGCCGTTGAGTCTGCATGGTATGACTGGTGGCATGCCCAAGGTTTCTTCCGTCCTCAATTCACGCCTTCTGGAGATATCAAGCCCGAAGGACTGTTCGTAATTCCGTCGCCTCCTCCTAATGTCACCGGAAGCCTTCATATTGGACATGCATTGACTGTCGCAATCCAAGACACTCTTACAAGATGGTGAGTGAACGTTGAAAGACACAACCCCGTATCACCTGGAAGCAAGCGTCTTACTCTCCATAGGAACCGTATGCTTGGCAGGACCACTCTCTTCGTGCCAGGATTCGACCATGCAGGTATCTCCACGCAGTCCGTGGTTGAGAAGCGACTATATAAGGCCAGTGGAAAAACGAGACATGATCTGGGACGCGAGGAGTTCCTTAAGACCGTCTGGGATTGGAAGAACGACTATCAGTCCCGAATCACGACCCAACTCCAACGTCTTGGTGGCAGTTATGACTGGGATCGCGTAGCGTTTACTATGGACGAGGTAAGCTTCTCGCTGTATCAAGAGTACTTGGACGCCCTTATTGTGTATTATGACGAGCTTGATTGCGCCCGCGAGACACCGATCTGCTTCATTCTTAAATTCCGCTGACCTCCTACGCAGGGCCTCTCAAAAGCTGTTATCGAGACATTCTGCAGGTTGCACGAAGATGGTATCCTGTATCGTGCGAACCGACTCGTCAACTGGTGTGTGCGTCTCAACACGACGCTGTCGAATCTCGAGGTCGATCAAAAGCAGCTAGAAGGTCGAACACTGCTGAGTGTGCCAGGCTACGATCCCAAGGAGAAATTCGAATTCGGTGTTATCACGTCGTTTGCCTATCCCATCGAGAACTCTGGTGAGTCCGGAGCAGAGACATTCAGAACAATCACCTGACGTTAATACAGACGAGAAGATCATCGTTGCTACCACCCGTCCCGAGACTATGCTCGGAGATACTGCCATCGCCGTCCACCCGAACGATCCTAGATACACCCATCTGCACGGCAAGTTCGCCAAGCATCCCTTCCTCGACCGCCGTATACCAATCATAACGGACGACGTCATCGTCGATATGGAGTTTGGAACTGGTGCAGTCAAGATCACACCTGCGCACGATCCTAATGATTACGAAGTTGGTATACGGCACAAGCTGGAGTTCATCAACATCCTGAATGATGATGGCACCTTTAATGCCAACGCCGGTGAGAAGTTCAAGGTGAGATGATTTCTACGGTATTTAAGTGGTTGCTCATAGTTTCACTGATTGTTATAGGGGATGAAACGATTCCACGCGCGTGTAGCTGTTGTGAAGGCACTCCAGGACGCTGGTTTGTACATCGAGACGAAGGACAACCCCATGCAGATCCCGTTATGCAGCAAGTCAGGAGACGTCATTGAGCCTGTTCTGAAGCCTCAGTGGTGGGTGAACTGCAAGCCTCTCGCTGAAGAGGCTCTGAAGGTGTGCTGTTCCTAATCACGGGCTGCGTGTCCTTGGTCTGATACTTTTGGCAGCGTACTAAAGCTGGGGATCTCCTGATTCAACCGAAGTCGTCTGAGAACGAGTGGTATCGATGGCTCGAGGGTATCCAGGACTGGTGTGTTTCACGTCAATTGTGGTGGGGTCATCGTTGTCCGGCATACTTCGTCCGCATTGAGGGTCAGGACCAGGACGTAGGTGTTAGTCCACATTACGAAGAGTTTCGATACTCATGCACATGACAGAGCACCGATGGCAAGTACTGGGTTGTCGGCCGTACACTCGAGGAGGCCACAGAACGCGCGAAGAAGCTTGCTGGGAATGCGAAGTTTACACTCGAGCAAGACGAAGACGTTCTGGACACATGGTTCTCCTCTGGTCTCTGGCCGTTCTCCATTATGGGCTGGCCCGAAAAGGTAGTGTATGTCTTGTATATTTACTGTTCCCCGATCCTGACGACCTAATGACTAGACCTTCGACCTCGAGCACTTCTACCCTTCGACTATCCTCGAGACTGGCTGGGATATCATTTTCTTCTGGGTAGCCCGTATGGTATTGCTAGGCATCCACCTCACTGGTGAAGTGCCATTCAAGGAGGTGTACTGTCACGCGATGATCCGTGACGCTCATGGACGGAAGATGAGCAAGTCTCTCGGCAACGTCATCGATCCTATCGATGTCATCCAGGGTCTTGACCTCGAGTCACTTCATCAGAAGCTGTACGAGGGTAACTTGGACGAGAAGGAGATTGCTAAGGCCAAGTCAGGTCAGAAGAAGGACTTCCCGAAGGGTATTCCCCAGTGCGGTACCGATGCTCTTCGCTTTGCGTTGTGCGCGTACAGCGGTGGAGGTATGTACGCTGATATGAATATGCTTGCGGATAGACTGGCTAACGTATGACGTAGGCCGTGATATCAACCTCGAGATCCTTCGTGTGGAAGGCTACCGAAAATTCTGCAACAAGATTTTCAACGCCACCAAGTTCGCCATGTTGAAGCTCGACGAGACCTTCGTACCTGAACCACACGCGAAGGCAAGTCAATACATACTTTACGCAAAGGTTAATTACTAATTTTCTCGACAGCCCACTGGCAAGGAAAGCCTCGCCGAACGCTGGATATTGCACAAGCTCAACATCGCCGCGGAGGAGATCAACAAGCAGCTGGCAGATCGTAACTTTATGGCTGCCACCGGTGCAGCGTACAACTTCTGGCTCTATGAGCTATGTGATGTCTACATTGTACGTCGCTTTTCTCGGATTATCCCAGTCATGTGTTCACGATGACTTGTAGGAAGCGATGAAGCCCATGACAGACGAGTCTGCATCCCCCGAGAAGCGACTTTCTGCCCAGCAAACATTGTATACGTGCCTTGATCACGGTCTCCGACTCCTCCATCCCTTCATGCCGTTTGTTACCGAAGAGCTGTGGCAGCGTCTGCCTAGAAGACCGAATGACCCGACGCCGTCGATTATGGTGTCATCATACCCCACCTTCGTATGTGTCGTCTCTCATGATATGGCTCAGTGTTTGACCTCGAGACGCTCTTGTTTAGGACGAGTCATTCGTGTTCAAGGATGCTGAGCGTGACTTCGACTTGGTATTCTCAGCGATTAAGACCGGTCGTTCGCTCGCCGCGTCGTATAACCTGCAGACCGACATTCAACGTAAGTCAATCCCAAGTATGAGGGTAGTACACGATCTCTAACTGGCTTGTTACCCAGTATTCATCCGTGCGCAGAACGATGTCGAAGCCGAGCTCTTCCAGTCGCAAGCGTCAACAATCGTAGCGTTGACAAAGGGCTGCAAGACGGCGAAAGTTGTACGCGAGCTCAGCGACATCCCTCCTGGCTCTGGTTCCGCCGTCCTGAGCCCCACTGTCGTCGTGTATCTACTTGTCCGCGTAAGTCCCTACTATGTTTGTCGTTTGTCGTAGCATTGCTGACGCTCAATTGTGTGCAGGGTCTCGTTGACCTCGACGCTGAGATCGCAAAGTGCGATAAGAAGCTCCATCTCGCTCAACTCAACCTCGACAAGATCAAGAAAATCGAGGCTCAGGCTGACTACGAGGAAACTGTCCCAGCTAATGCACGGCTTGCTAACGAAGAGAAGGTGCGTTTTGCTTTCTAACTGTGTCACGGTCAAGAGCTGGGACTGATAGTAAATGGTCGTATTCGACAGAGAAAGACGTTAGAGGCTGACATCGAGAACCTGAACACCTCGAAAGAGATGTTTGCGAAGCTGAAGTAATTGATCATATAGACATCTTACGTTGCAACTTGTACCATCACCCACTATACACACACACACATCTTCGTTACGTCTTATCTGGTCCATCCCAAAAAACAAACACCAACGACTGAGACTAGTGACCTTGGCTCGTGAGTATTATAGCCTTGACCGGAATGGTCAATAACCTCACTCAGTGTCGTGGAACCAACACCAACTCCCACAGATATGTTTGGACGACAACTAGTGGCATATTATCACTAACTGATTAGAGGAAGTACGATGCAAATGACATAATGTGCTCTAGAGCTGCTGTACGGATGTCCCTATGTAAGTCCGATGCACAAAGTCCCGACAGAAGCAAGCGAGCGACAGGGGAGAATTAAGATCCCAAAGATTAAAAGGTATAAATAGACCGTCATAATGTCCTGGCCTCATCGATACCGCCAAATTAGGAGCGGTCGGGGTGGAGAAGTTCGATGAAGACTGGCTGGCATGAGTCGAAGATGTAGCCAGAGCCGTTGGCCGAGGCCTTGTAGACGACGTTGACCTGAGCGTTGTCGGCGTCCCATTGCTTGCAGAGAGAGAATCCGTCCATGACGCCGTTGACGGCGAGAACGGAATTTCCACCCATTGGGCTAGTCGAAGCCTACATTGAATGATTCAAAGTCAACATTATGTCCAATGAAGTCGCAGAATTATGAACTTACAACTGCACACCAGATTTGCGGGGAGGGACCGACGGTAGTGCTGCTCATCCACGAGATAGTGCTGCCGTCAGCAACGCTTCCACCTTGGAACTGTGCGCTGGTCTGGTCCTCCGGGAGAAGGGTACCGTTGGCGAGAGCCCAGGTTTGATTGGGGTCACCAAATGGAGACGAAGCAACCGTCTAGACGTTTTATTAGTAAATTCATGAAGCCGGAAGTGCACTGTAATAGACAACTCACCGAAAGGGTGTGGAAAGCAGCACCATCAATTGCGCCACCTGGTCCCATAGTGAGAGGGGTGGTGGGTGCATTGGCTGCATCGCCGCTGGGCTGGACAGCCACCAGCGAGAAACCATGGGCAATGTCAAAGCCCGAGAAGAAGTTGTCACACCATGGGCCACCGGAACGCTTGAGTGGGGTAGCAGCGACGGCAAGAGCCAAGGTGGAGAGAGCAACGAGGGACTTGAACATGTCGGTCGGTAAGATTGGTGAAGATTATGTGGAGAAAGCGAAAATAGAGTGGATAGCTTAGAAGACGAAGATGTGGAAGTATGCAACTTCTGCTTGAGGTTTGGAAGGTGCGTTGGACGCTCCTTATATATTGCGGAGGCAAATGAGGCTCAGCCCTGATCTACGAGGAGATCTTGGATTGTTGGAGAGATGCTGCTATAAAATTGCACAGCAATGCGGGGCTTGGCAGCCCGTTCGGGTTATGACGTCCACCTATTGGCGGCTCGTCAGTCGCTGTTGTCCGTACCAAGACGGATCAATTGGCCACAGTATGGACCGCCTCAGTGTGTGCCACCCGAGGTCTGTCCATGCGAGTCTGTTCGACTTGCGCTGCAGTATCGGACGATAGGCTGCCGATACCTGCTGACACTTCAAAAGTGGCACGGCCAATGAAGGCCATTGTCAGGTCACCTGGCCAGCCATGCGCCATCAACACACTGTCCACCGCACGAAGTACGCAGGTCTAGGGCAACTGTACACGCTCACAGAGCAATGCGGACGTTTGAGACCGACGATGCGATGGATACGAGAATTCTAGCCCCCGAATCAATCGGTATGCGATGGTATCCGCGACAGAGGTCAGCACAGTACAGTCACGAACGGCAGCTGGTTGCACGGTTTGCGGATATTCTATGATTGGCGCTCAAGCCCGCCACAAAGATGGTTGTGGCCATATCGGGCAAACTGTGTGTTGGTCTTGCCATGATGACCATTAACAGGCGGGACAGGCCATTGGGCTTGTACACCACTTGGGAGGAGGCAGACAGGACTTCATACTTCGCACAAGTCGATCACTTTTGACTCACGATCGAATTTACTTCCGCTAGTCACCGGTCACCATGAAAAAAGAGTCACCTACATGGTTAGAATGGAACTGAAATCAAACGGAGGTTGGGGGCGATGCCTACTTTCCTTTCTTTAATCATGGTATGGTGTCCTCCGCTGAGGATATAGTACAGCTGTGAGACAAACCACCAAACTCAGAACACAAACTCGCACAAGACAAGGAAAACTTCGCCTACAAAAGGCGGCTCAAATAGTAAACAGTCCCCAATGTGTCCCTCCCGCCTCTGTCCAACGAGAACTGCAACCCCAAATCCACCTTCACTTCATCTCGCCAACGCCAGATAGTCGCAGCCTTTGCAGCTCGGCCAGCAACGACCGTATCTTGCGCACCGCCGGCGGTGGTGGTGTACGACAGGCGGTTCGCTGAGGACAGCACCTCCGGCGGAATTTGCTTCGTGACCTCTAACACGCCCTCTTCTAGCTCGGCAGAGCTCATGATGCCTTCCATCGTTAGCGTCGGGGGTTTGGGAGGGGAGGGGTCGGCAACGGTGAGTTCTTTAGGTAGAAGACGTGTTTCGCCGGGTTGTAACAGAAGATCGAGCGCGTGTGAGAGCGGGTTGATCTTGTAGACCTGGATGATTCGTTATTCTCGGTGCCGAGGTGAGAGAGAAAGTGGTTCCACTTACGAGAAGCTCTTTCTCGACAGTGATACCAATGGAAGAGAACGTGCGTCGGTATGTGATGATGTCACCTTCTTGCAGTAATGAACGCTTTACTAGATTTACCAGGTCTAGCACAGTCGAGCTATATAGAACTATCGCTTTATAGACTTTGAAGTGAAACGTGTAGAATACTGACCTTAGCTTCCCTCTCTGACGCAACGGATGCTCTCGCGTCCATTGTTCGTCCTTCCATTCTGCATGCATGCTACCAGCCGTGACACCTTGCTCGTATTGGTCCACATCCTCTTTCGCCTTCCTTGACAGCCACCCAGTAAACAGATGGTCTTGGAACGTCATGGCCCCTGACAAAAAGAACGCATTGCTGAAGAACGTTGGATCGAGAGTCGCGGGAGACCGTTGTTCTGATGTACTTGAAGCTGATTTGTCCGCATCTGGGCTTGCTTTTGATAAAGCTGCTGGATGATATCCGTCGAGAGATGGCTGGAACGTCGTAAAAGCGGTAGGTGGCAGGAGGCTACAGAGCTGCTGCTGCGACTCTTCCGAAAGTTTCAGGAAGTTCTCGTAGTTGATGACATCCTACATCGCCTGAGTTGTGTGAAAGGCAAGAATTTGCACGAAGATGGGATGTATACGTACCGAGATATCGACATTGGTGAGCTTGCTCAGGCTGTGGGTGAGGAGATGGTCGAGGTCACGGGTTTTGCGTTTAGATGAAGATGCAGTGGGCGTCGCTGGAGACGCAACGGCTCCTGCAGACTTTCCTGTTGCACGCGCGGACCGTCGAGGTCGCTCATTTGTGACAGACATTGGAGAACGAGAGAGAAGGTGCTCAGGCTGCTGAATGGTCGCGAGGTATTTCCTAAAGGAGAAATTGGGCGCATCATTCTTCAAGCGCTTGTCTTGAGCTATCGACGGTTCTCCCGAGTCACAAGCCTTGAATACGAACGTCGAACTTCAAGATCTAAGGATGATATTCAGTCCTCACCACGACTTAAACACACCAGAAACGTCGAAATTGGAGGGACTGCTAGGTTATGTAGGAGGGAAGCCCACACGTTTTGCCCAACGATATGGCCGCTCTTCATGGAGTCATGTAAGTGTACCGATATACATGTCGCCTCCGAAGATGACTGAATCGGCCCTCTAACATGTGGCATAGGTCTGTACAAGTCAGCTCCAACGTGCCAACAAAAAATAGATGCTCTGGCCATTGGTGCGTTCTGATTTAATCCTGGGCGGTGGATGCCCGCTCGTACAGTAAAGACGCCTCCAAATGCTACAAATACAAGGTGAGTCCCAGGACGTCCTGATCAAACCCGCCCATTATGTTTGAAACAAAACGGCTCACTCTCAGGCGCTATCGCTCTTCCGATGAAGAGCTGCTGCTTAATCTCTTCGACGAGTATCCCGTTCTTCTCGGAATCACGTCGGGCTACATCGTCCCGAGCCCTGACTCGCATAAAGCACGACTTGAGGCCATGTTAAAATGTCTTCTCTTCGTGATCGTCGAAGAGAAAGAGACCAAGTCGTTCGTAGGATTCACTCTGCTTAACCAGACCAGTGGCCCGTTGAACAGAGACGCGGATATTGGTATTGGCCTGACGGAGACAAAGTGGGGGAAAGGATACGGCACGGAGATCTTGAGCTGGTTAGTTAAGTATTCATTCGAGGGGTTGGCTCTTCATAGACTCTCCCTCGTTGTGTGGAGCTCCAACGCAAGCGCAATAAGGTTATACGAAAAGCTGTGAGTCGTATTATGCCCCCATTCTTTGAAGACCGTGATGGTATATTGATGTACTTCAAATCCAGTGGGTTCGAACGTGAAGGGTGCATACGCGAAGGTGTGTGGAAGGAGGGAAAGTTTGTGGACAAGATTTTTATGGGCCTGCTTGCACGGGAGTATCGCAAGAGGCAAGCTCCATCGATCGACGCATTGTAGCACGGCATGAGTCTCAGTAAGCCCGAATCTCTGGTGCACATTTTCTAATGTCTTTAGTTAGCGTTCAGCAGAAATTACACGGAGTCGCTTGATATATGGACCTCACATTGCCGTATACCAGAACAAGTATCGATGTAGCCATCGTAGCCTTCTGTGTTATATAAGTATTCTGTTTTCAGGTGCAGTTACGTTGCTAACATGCCTATCGGCGACTACCTCGGGGTCGTCAGGACTCTTCCGCATCTGGAGTTCGGTTTTTGTACTGATGCTTCTCACGACTATGTATAGCGAGTTCTTCGCGGGAACTGAACATTGATTTCTTCGAAGCACAACAACTGGCTGTGATGTGGCGGTTCAGACGGTCGCTTCACGTTTGTCACTGTCGCTCTCCTCCTTCACCTATCCACACTTCTTTCAAGCTAGGCCGGCCAATCTCACTAAGCCACTGCGTATACTGACATGCCTTCTCTGAATGAAACCAGCACGCAGATCTTTACCGAGAAGACCTATCTTCAAGGTGGTCTTCTATGCGGTGTGGCGTATGGAGCAGGACTACCGCTCTATGTGTTGGCTCTATGGCGTCTGTGGAATCGAAGGTCGTGTACAACAGCGACACGTACTGCCTTTCTGTTGTTTATTTGCGTTCTCTTCATCATGGCCTCCATCACATATGCATCAGTTTCGCAACTCACACAGCTAGGTTTCGTCGACAATCGCGACTTCGAGGGTGGACCCAGTGCATACGAAAAGGTACAAGAGACCATCACCCTCCCAGTCAGCATGATGGGAAACGCTTGCTTTGTGGCCATAATCTGGCTGTGTGACGGGCTGCTGGTACGTTGTGCACCGCAACGCTACTTCGCTCACTAATCGCAGTGTTTTCTTAGGTTTGGAGGTTCTATGTCATATACCATGGCCTGAGGGTGTCAGCCCTGGCCTCGGTTGCTCTACCTACACTAATGTGGCTGGCCACAATTGGTAATTATAACAAGTTCTTCCTCATTTGCTAGTAATAACGTCTGATAATTATCCTGTGTATCTCAGCGGCAGGCTCTATGTTCTTACTACACGTGTCGGGTCTGACTGTTCCGGTCAATGACGGCTCGATCAAGTGGACGACCGTATTCCTCACTGTCTCCCTTTCACTCAACATTCTCCTTACCCTTGCTATCTCCCTGCGACTTCTGCTGTTACGGAGATACCTGATATCGAATGTTGGAAAAGGCCACGGCTTGCAGTATGCAAATCTCGTAGCTATCACTATAGAATCAGCAGCCATCTTCTCCGCCTTCTCAATCCTGGTCCTCGTCCCGTTTGCAATGCATAATCCCGTGAATAATATCTTCATTCAGTCATTACCTCACGTCCAGGTTGGATAGACTTTATGCTAACTCGTTGATCATCCACTGAATATCCTTCAACAGATAATTGCGACACTATTGATAATCGTTCGGGTCGCGCAAGGCAAGAGCTGGAATAACGAAACCACATGCGAAGACATTATCAGTACTATTAAATTTCAGCGGGATGTTCAGACTGTCGTCTGTTCTACTACCGGGGAAGTAGAGTCGGAATGCAGTGATGATCCTCGCGTGGGGAGTTTTGACCAGTGAGCGATGGAAAGAAGAGGTGGAGTGATCGACCAAGTTGTGGGTCGAAAAGGACCTGTGAGGTCTGTGCCAGTGTAGTTTTATGTAGTTCTGAGACGGTGACTATGGTATGCGCTTGGGTAATGTTGTATTCCACATAACTGAGTAGAGAAACTTGTATATATGAGATGTAGCAATCATTTCTGCGTGTCGTTACGGTTATGTTTCCTGCCATCTTATGGTTTAATGAGCGTTTCGAATGGCACGCGTTCCCATTCAACCAACATCGTTATGGGTGATCCACCATACCGTAGAACACATACGAAGAGACCCATTACGGCGTATTCTCATCGCGTGAACTCTCTATTTCCGTACTCAGCCCAGAGCCACCGAGCTGCTTCTCGCCTGACGCCGACTTGATACTATTGATAGAGGCGAACGCAGTTGGGGTGGAAGATGTGCCCGAGTTGTCAAGATCGACAGACACCATGTCGAGCACCCGCGTTCCCAGCGAGTGCTTTGAGACTCCTATCCTTCTCCCGCGTGCTTTGCCAGGAGTAGATGAAGATCCAAAGTGAATGGAGCTTACTCTCTCCTGTTGCACGGTTTCGTTATCCCAGCCCTTGCCTTGAGCAACTCTGAACATGATAAGGAGAGTGGCGATGATCTGAAGACCGTGGATTAGTAAATATCGTAAATGTCTCGAGATTGCTGAGACTATACCTGGACGCCACTGAGAGCCTGGAAGAAGACTTCGTTGAGGGGGTGGTTCAACGCGAACGGAACGAGAAATAGTAAGGAGAAGGTTGAGAAAATTGCCGCTGATTCCACAATCATAGCCGCGATACTGGTATACTGTGTGCCATGATCCTTTCCAAGCAATAGGACAATTTGCATGCGAAAGAGGAGCAGGCGCAAGACGATGGCGATTGTTATGATGATATTGAGCGAAAGTGAGAGGGAAAAGAAGGGGATTGTCCAGTTAATTGATCCTCCGTCCACCCAGGGCGAGTTTGCAGATACCTGGAGAAGGAAGAGAGTACCGGTTGCTAAGGACACCAAGGACGTATTAGAAATCTTATTCAAGTTCTGCATCTACTTGAATACTACTCACCGACCGAACCCAGCCAGAGGAGCGCTGGAAGCAACAAAATTGCGAACGCTGGTACCTTAATCTGGTTGTATACAGTATAGAAACGCCAGACCTAAGTAAAAGTATATATATGTCAGCGATGTAGTACATCATGAGTGAACGGCAGCGGATACTCAACCAGTAAAGCATCACACATCCAGGTTGACAGGATTTCGCATACGTTCCCAATTTCATCAATAGGAATGGAAAACATGGTTTCTTCGTACATGGCGGGGCCTCCCTCCATGTTACGATTGTCAATAAACGAGAGTTGAGTAAACTGCGCATTGCACGCGTATGACAGTGTGGCGAGGACGAAAAGTGTGGCGCTGAATACTAGGAATGCATATGTGCGCGGTTTTGACGTGTTAGGGTTGGCCAGCTTCTTCCAATTAAGCCAGGACGTCATGAGGAATAGTGGTACCACTGCCCCGTACGCGACGCCGCACAGCAGAGCACCTTGGAGGAAGGCTTTCTCTGTGAAGACCTCGACACTCGTCTCGTTAAGGGTCACCGACATTTCGTGTGAGGATTACAAAGGATGGGAGGAATCTATGAACGACCACAGTGGACGCACTGTTGAGTCGCCAGGCATACCATATACATGTACTTACCATGTCCGGCTGTTGCCGTTGAGCTTCAAGTTGAACAGCCCACAACGGCATACGTCCAACAACATTTGTTTCGAACTCTACCATTGTACATCTTTCGACGGAAGAGATCGTAAATTTCTGCGTGAGTATTCAGTCAGTTGCAATTCATACCACACCACAGAGGGCCATACTGACATCTGGGTCGCTTGGGCATACGGGACTTACTAGTGCGAGACCCCACGCCAACATACGCCGACGTCCAGCAAGCATCACAGAAGCACAAAGATGTTTACTTTTCCCGAAGTCCTCAGATGCAAGTGCGTATGGGAGGCATTGTATGTGACATCGAAGTCAATTGATCAACTTCAGTGAGTCCAAATCACTGGCGCTGCACTCACTGCGACATCGCGCGGGATTCTCCGATGGATCGACGATGGTCTCAAAAAGGCATGTATAATAACCGGCTGTTCAGTTAACTGGACTCCAGCCCGCCTCTATATCTCAAAGAATGTCGGGTAAAGCCTCGAAATTGTAGTATATGGCAGTACACTCTTGTAACTCATAATCGTTGTACTATGTAGGCCATCTAAATCGCTCAATCGCTACTGTCCTCACGTGCATCTGGCGAAAACCCGCCAATAGTGCACAACCTTCGGATCCGTTATCCGACCTTCACGTTTATGCAGACCGTGACTCCTTCTCTCCATGGTAGCGCACTACATGGGGGATACCAGTCAGTACTGTACTTGCTTTGCATCTTTGCCAAAAGCTTAAGGATTTGTATTCCACTTACGTTTTCGACGAGAGCTTTCACTGAGACCATCGTACTGGTCAGCCTTCGCCAGATGCCACGTGACATTCGGGGCGGGTAAGGCATCAGTGAGAGCGATGGCTAACTGTTGACTGGCCCATAGGTTGCTGCTCGCAAGTGAGGCGCTCATGATGAGGCACACCGCGAATACGAGCTTCAGCAGTGTGGAGGCTTTTTTCGCACTAACGTGTGAGTAGGGAGCAACACGAACTTCCCCAATCTCCGCAACTAATTTCCCCTCCTCATCAGGGGCGAGCAACAGCTCCGCTGAGTCATTGTGCAGGGAGTGAGAGTAGCTCATGGTGTTATGTGTAGGCGTGTGTTGAGAGGCTGGGAGGAACGGATGGTGAGAAGATGCTGTATATCAGGATACTGTTCAACTATATGACTCGCACTGTTATTTCCGCTGTTGGCATTGAGACCACAAGAGGCTGGAACATTTGAGTGGCGAATGAGTCGTGCAAATTGGGTGGGACCCGAGACACCCGCAGGTCCTGTGTGACGACATAATAACTTGAATGAATGTGACACCAAGCATCAGGCATTGAACGAAGATAGCTGACCGCTGATGTGCTCGATAGCGTTGCTTAAGTAAATCGTGCACGTTCGATTATCTCTTCAGTCCTATCCCTCCATGAGCTTCCGTAACATGGCGATCACAACAGTGAACGCTCTCAAGCTTGGGTGTATTCTCCTCCTCGCCTTTTCGTTTATCGAGATACTTGACCTGCTGGAAAAAGTAAAAATGCTCGAGTCTGTTAAGGTGGTACTGCATCCAGAGGACGCAACCTATAGTCAGTGCCATTTACTGATAACTGTTATGCACACGTAGCTGACTGAGCTGTACAGCTTACAGAAACGATGACCATCCTAATGCGCTCCCTATACGCATAGATGAAACCGCGTTGGAGGTGGAGTGGTTAGATGACAAAGTCTACGGGCTATACGCCGACGAAGACTGGAAGTCGCTGTTCCCCGGAGACGCGGGTTTCGTGTCTCTAGGTCCGCCACCATCCGAATCGGAGCCCAAGTCCAGCTCAGAGTGGAACCAGAACGTCTTCGCTGTCGGCATGTATCACCAGCTGCACTGCCTGGACGTCTTTCGCCATTCATACGTCGCCGCAAAAGCTGGTGCCCTCACCTATCCTGGCAATGGCACTGGGTTTGATCACCACGTCAACCATTGCTTGAGCTACATGCGGGAAATGGTGCTTTGCGCGGCAGACACAACACTCATTCACGTCGTAGACCTTGAGACTACCAACCACCGAGGTCGCTATGGGGCAAGCAGCATAGGAACGGTTCATAGATGCCGTGACTGGACCCAAGTCCGGAAGTTCGTCGAAGAGCACAAGGCTTCCCCGTGATATTCCGGGGCTTCAATGACACTGGATGTTGTATAGGAAGGGAAGCCTCGCACTGTATCTTCGATAGTTTGTTTGTTCAGCAACTCAGATGGCCATGGAATCATGATAATGTGGTACTGACCATGAAAGCTATTGTGCCTGCTTGCAACAGCAGGAAGTTCGGAAATACAGAGCAGTTCACCCGAGATGGTTCTCGCACCGTAGCGTGGCTACACAGTATGCCAACCATACTAGATGGAATAAAGTCCAGTAAGATGAGAAGACAAGGCGAAGATCTCCGTGATGCCTCGGATCCGCCCATGAAGATGCTAATTGAACCGGAATGCGAATTATAGCCGACTAAGGGGGGAAGCACAATCTCAGTATTCTTCGAATCCATACTGCTAAGGAAAGTATGAACTTACTTAAATGAGGCCCACATCCGAGTCTCTCATCAAATCAATAACCCTATTTGTGAATGCAAATGCGTGCCTGATATCCACGCATTCACAGGTGGAACCAGATGGCGAGGTTTGTCCTAATGGTGTAGCCAGCAACCCGTGGTTCTTCGGACCTTACAGAACAGAAACACCCATAGGTAGCATCCGGGATTCGAGCTGAGTGCCTTACCATGACACAACTACCGACACAACTTCCTGTGGGAAGCAAAAACAGTACCCTGCTGTAACACGTGCGAATAAGCATTGTGAGAGCACGTATTGTATCGAACTTCTTATTACTCACGGCTGCCAGTGCTTCCTTCTGTGATATTGGTCACTCTGCTGATTGATGTGGCTCACGTCCCGGACTGAGAGATCCACGATATGTGATATCGCACACCCAGGATCATGGCAGAGACAGAGTTCGTAAGGCTCCATGAAAACTAAACATAAGCATATACGGCTCTTCAAGTCCCATTTTATAAACGCATTACTTAGCTTCTGCTCATCAGACAATCAGTTTCCTCCGTACGCCACAAGAGCAACAGTCAACATACCCCCGTAAAAACAATGCCTTCTATTCCCTCCGCGCAACCCCCTGTCATAGAAGGAGAGGCACCACTCGACTACCCTTCCGCTGGCAAGCCTCTGAAGACCTGGTACAGGGTTACAGGAGAGCTCTCTCCCTCCTCCATCCCACTCTTCATCCTCCACGGAGGACCAGGCGTCGGCGCGGAAGCGTACAACATCCTCTCTGACTTGACCACCACATACGGCATCCCCATCATTCAGTACGACCAGATCGGCTGCAAGCGATCCACTCACCTGCAAGAGAAAGCCAGTGCGGGTGACGAGTTCTGGAACGAGGACCTCTTCATCGCCGAACTTCACAACCTCGTTCGCCACTTTGGCCTCGACGCCGAAGGACGTCAGTACGATGTCCTGGGCCACTCCTGGGGAGGCATGTTTGGCTCGTCGTTCGCGGCTGCAAAGCCTAGAAACTTGAGGAAACTCGTCATCATGTCAGCAGCGCCATCCACACAGATCTGGATCGACGCACAGCTTGTTCTCAGGCAAACGTTGCCAAAGGAGGTCCGTGAGGTAATGGATAAGTGCGAGGCGGATGGCACC
Source organism: Irpex sp. Y119-03 (assembly GCA_037042295.1). Taxonomy (NCBI): domain Eukaryota; kingdom Fungi; phylum Basidiomycota; class Agaricomycetes; order Polyporales; family Irpicaceae; genus Irpex; species Irpex sp. Y119-03. The sequence continues at coordinate 93,089 of JAXQKB010000944.1, read as the reverse complement.
ACGGAGAGCGAAGAGTATCAAGGCGCCATGATGCAGTATTATGCTCGCTTTCTATGCCGTCTTAATCCAGTTCCAGAGGAGATCATGGACGGTCTGGCTGAGCTGCGCAAGGACCCCACGGTCTACCAAGCGATGTGAGTATACATCCATGATTTGGAAGTGAGCCTATCTTCATGACTCACATATCTCCGTAGGTGGGGCCCATCCGAGTGGCATGTGACAGGAACACTGGCGAACTGGTCAGTGCTCGATAGAGTGTCTACGATCGAGGTTCCCGTCTTGCTACTCAATGGGAAGTACGACGAAGCTCAGGATAGCTGCATCAAAGCTTTCCTGCATCGGCTGCCCAGGGCCAAATGGGTGAAGTTCACGGGAGAGTCGACATCGCACATGTCTCACTTCGAGGAGAAAGAGCGATTTATGCAGGTCGTCGGGGAGTTCTTGACCGATAATCCAGCCATTTGAGCAGAGCACGATTAGACTCCTAGTGTAAGTACTTGCATGCGGAGTATTTTTCGTCACCGACAAAAGATCACGATGGTGGATAAATAGTGTACTACCAGTCTTCTGTGTGTTTCGTTCGTTGTCATCGTCTGTAACATGAGGCGGAATTCACTTACACTGCGTGCATCACCCGATGTTCCGCGCGGGAAGTGAATTAATGCCGGTTAAGGAAATTTATTTATGTTCCTTTATTGCTGCTTCGGGAAACATTTTGAATGTTGTCAGGTACAGCTGTATTTAATGTTGTATGAATGTATCATCCCGCATCATGCTACTTGTTTCTCGGCGCATCATGTCAAATATTACATGCAGCATCATACTAGAAATATTCTTAATGTTCGAAGGTGAGATCGGGATATAATCAGTGTTTGTTTCCCTTATCAGACAAGTAGTTAGAGTACCGAGAAACATATTTGAAATTAACATGTTCTTATCACCATGTTGCGGTACAGAAAATATCAAAACTTCCAGTCGGCAGCAATTAGTCCACATTATGAATGTATCACTACGGAGAATTCGAGGGAACACCAAAGTTGTTGCGTCAATGTTGCGTGGCATATGAATTAAGATAAGTCCATAATGCTCCACTTGGAAGCAGCCTTTTGAGATCAGGACACAACACTGAAGCTGCTGCTGAGCGGTCTTGGTCAGCGATAAGGCGAAAAATATTGAAAATGTGTCACAAGAATAAAAATAGAATGTTACCAAGTAGCAGGTGAGAATCTTTCAAAATGTTCCGCCCGGCAGAATGCTCAAAGATGTTTCCTAAATGAACATTGCTACAGGTGCGAAAGAGAACATCGTGCACAGCATCGGAAAATAATTATGATTTTTCTCTGCAGGAACATTGTAAATGTCTGCGGACCTCATGTTAGAAATGAGAAAGTACCCCGGACACTCCATTTTATATTATAAGAGTAAACACATTAATTCACCACTGCAAGTTGGATGTTGCTTGAACACTGAGTAATGCGAGTCACAAAAGGTCCAATGCCAGTGCTTCCGCTCGGTACGTGTGAGTCTTACATTTCCTTCATAACCACGTAACTTAAGCATGAGATGGCATGAAATGGTGTCAGGAGTCCCATGGCCCTTGTCAGCATGTTGCGCCGTGGGGTCGTTTTGAATGTTCCCTTCATGTTTTCTTCGTGTTGTCCTGCAAAACGTTTATAATGTTCCACTTCTATTGATGTCTGGTGTATCATTTATAATGTTCCACTTGATGTTAGTTATATCGTTCCTTTGCCTGCTACCAATCACAAAATTCATAATGCTTCCCAGGACCATTATGATAACATCATTATTATTATCTTAGTGTCCTCACAAATATAAGTAAACATACTGCACTTCCAACTGCCCAATTTGGCCCCTCTCGCAACATATATTATTCTATTCACAATTTCCACGAGGCAGCCACGTGTAGAATATCATTCGACTTCCGAGAACCATTGAACGTGGTTCTCGGGGTAACATATAAATATAATACCTAATGAAGCATTTTTATTCTTTTCCGCATGGTGCGGTGTGAAACACAGGCATACCAGCCTGATCATTTCTCGAGTGGTACTCATAATAACATGTGAATATAAATTAATATTTTACAGTCATGCTGCGCAGAGTAACAATTCCAAAGGAGCATGTCTAATCTTGTTAATCTCTGGCTAATCACTTCCCGCCGTCAACATTCAAAATGTTCCCGCATTGCCTCATTAAGACATGTTAGTCCGGTTACATTAAATATATTTTATGAATGATTCCTCGGCCAACAGCGTGGAAACATTCAAAACTCTCCCTCGCCAACATTGATTCATCTCCGCCCCGGAACATTGGGTGATGCACGCAGTGTTACCAGTAAGTAAGCTCGGACTGTCGATGTGCCTTCCGGGTAGGTCGCAATGGCAATCAGAGTCACGAGTCACTGGCACGGCGCTCATGGCACGCTGCCGGCGGATCATCACGGAGCGATCGTCTAAAACTTGCCCAAAACAGCATAAGTGCTTTTGCTTCGTCCGTCGAGGCTCATGCATCATGATCATGCTCAGGACATTCACGTTTGGCGAGCAAAGTATACTCCGAAAACCACACAATCTCAACACATGAATACGCGATGCCAAAAGTCCTAGCTCGGTGCTCTGCCTACTGGCCGTTTGCATTGTCGGGCATAGACGTGAGTGCCGTGACTTCTCACATGATTCGGAGGACATGCTGATATTGGATCCCATGCGTGCTGGCACAACCTATGTTGATTGACCGTACGGCGGATGAAACAATGTACTCTCCAATGTCAGTCAGCCGAGTACTGAGAAGCGTTGAGTACTGAGTACTGAGCGCTGAGCGCTGACTCGGAGCAATCTTGCAAGCATCATATATGTCCGACGCTCATACTGCTATTATCGGACTTAATATCGGGCAACAGGTGTCTTGATCCAGGCAGATGACTTACGCCACAGCACCGGTGACAGGCGTGGGCGCATTCTTGTGCCCTTCGCAAGCTTATACGGAGTCTCCTTTGCTTGCTCTGCCCACCTTGAAAGTCCGTGCTCAACATAGGGGGAACCACCCATATGACGGGTAAGTCGATAGAACTTCCTCGTGTCGACTGAATAGAGTACTGATGCGTGATGTCCCGGAGTAGGGATACCTGAAGCTTGCTCAGGGGCTCAAGAACTCTATGGAATCATAGACGTATGTTGCCGGATGGGTGGGTTCAACTGTCAGTGAGTGTACATAGTTGCGACGCGTTTATGCAAGCGTAGCTCTGCAAAGCGGTGTGCACGGATCTGCGGTTCTATTCACTGAGCCGTAGAGAACCCCTTATCATCGAACCCTATCAACTACTCTTATTTTACCCATCAGGCCAGACTAATCATTGTGTCGACTGTCTAACAAGCTGTGTCTAATCTAGGTTGTAGTGAGGTTATGCAATGACTAATCTTGCAACGATGTTGCAAGTATGGGATACCACTCTTCACAAGCTTTATGCATTGGCAGTACGGCCGATATGCCACTTAATCGAGAGCGCCATTCAACAGCTATCGAAAATCAACAGTTCGTGCCAGTGAATATGATTAACTCAATACATTCTTTACTGGATCGGTATAGGGGCAAAAGCACAGAAGCAGGACCCGCGTATGCCTGATGCTATGCTGTTTGTGCGAAAATGCTGTCGCCTTCTTACCTTGACACGGAAGGTTCGGTGGTAGGTATTGGACCCCTCGCGCTAGCTCATAGTCCCGGGGCACACGTCTTCTCTACACGGTATGTAGTATAACATAACTTTGATTTACGGTATGATTTACTAACACATACCATGACACTAGAAATGGGTCTCCTTCATGCTCGAGGGTTTGGAATGGGCTCAGACCTATTTCAGACGGTATGGCATATTTCTTTACAAACTTTATACAAGGCTATTTGAAGCGCCTAATCGGTTCGGGCAAGATGGTCAATAGACCAGACACGACGCTACACGTAAAGTAATTGCAGTGCACATGTGCTATGCTAGCTTCTGTAAACCTATCAGGCATCAAAATCAGACTTGGGCTTGAAGTCCGCAGTGTCTGAAGTCGGGTCGAGAATGCCAAAGCATGCGCGGCCAGGCAATCCTCGTTTGCCTACGCTCATCGTCAGTGATTAATATCTAATGATCAATATAAAGACTAAAAAACCTGAAGTGGATCCTGCCAAGGCTGTCGCCTGGGCAGGTATACCCGACGCATGCGGGTCTTTGTCGAAGCATAGTGGGACAACTGGTGCTTTCACTTGATTGTCTCCATTCTCTTCACCACGCACAGCGGATGGCAATGCGAGTACTGAGAAATGAAAGTGAGCAACGATTGGCCGATTAAATCGAAGGGTGATTTAAGGTAGCTACCAATGTAGTTCGTGCCAAAAACACAGAGCATGAGGAGGATGGCTGAGAACCGCATGTTTGTAGGATGAGGCTGAGAGTCGATAGCAGCAGGGATGGGGTGTAGGGGATTAGCTGGCTCTAGATGAGGCTGCTAGAGAGCTCTGGCCCGCATTCGTGAACTATATATACTGCCTGACCGATGATGATCACTCTAGGATAGGGTCACTAGTACATGTCGAGCCCGATGCATGGATACGTAACTTGCGCAAGGACCCTAATGACTGGGACTCCAAGTCTAAGAAATACTTTCGATCACTGGCACCGTGACTGCTCCCCGGCTACTAGGTGGTCCTGTGACGGCAGTCAACTTGAATTCTGATGATTTACGCTACATCTGATAGTCCTGCGCCCGCAAACATTTCTCCGGCCATAAACACTTCATGTCATTCTATCATCATTCGGTCTCGATTCCAAAGTCATCAGCCAGGAGAGCTCCCGAGCGTACTAGCCAGGACGCCCAACATCGCCATTCATGGTGGTGCGCATATGTGTCTGTGTGTAGTAAATTGTGTGCATAAATATGACATTGGCTCGATCATATTCATGCGCCGAGAAACGCCTCAAATTGTGTACAGAATGCCACCTTATTCAGGTACGCCCAAAGATACAGATATACGCGAGTTATTGGATCGGATTCGGCTACGGCAAGTCCAGAAGAATCTGTCTCAATTTCGGGAAGTTAGGTGTGCCAAGTCCAGTAACCGGATCCCAGCCGACCGACGCCTACAATAACGAGGAAGAATGTCTCATCAGCATTTTTCGACTTCCATGAAATACAGCATCGACTTTGACTGACGTTAAACCCTGCAAAGCCACAGCCAGGATTACTTCCTTCCACGATGTCATTCAGCCCGGGGATGCCTTTTGTGTACAGCATCGGATTTAACCAGCCCAAGGGACTTTTTCCGCTGTTGAGGCGCGCGCCATTGATCAAGGCAATGATTGAGGCAAATGTAGGAGTGGAGGTAGAGGCTCCGCTAATCCCAACTTGCTCGCCCTGCCAAATGATTTGATAATGATCTCCCTGGACGGAGACATCGGGTATAGGCCTACCGCCACTGCGGGGGAGGTAGATGCATTCTATCATTAAATGTGAAAGATAAAACTGAAGACTAGAACGTACGCGTGAAAGAATCCGGGATAGATTCTGGTTAAGTTGGGAAACTGCGCAAAGTACTTGGCGACAGCAGCTTCCATAAATGAAGGTGTCGGAAACTAAGATGCAAGCGTGCTTAACATTATTGCTTCAGGATTAAGGAACTCGAATTCTGTGCTCACATAGTCACTGAACCCTCCACCGGAGAAAAAAGAGGTGGTCGCCACTTCAGGGTTAAATCCTTCTGTTGTACCCACTGCAGTTACATACGGGCAGCTTGCTGGGAAATTAGGAATAAATTTTGTTGCGTTTCGTCCGTCATTGGATATGCAGAACTGCCTGGATGGATTGCTTCCGGCTACACCAGCATCTCCAGATCCAAAAATGACCGAGATCCCGCGAGCACCTGAGCAACATGAGGATCAGGAATCAATAGTAGTTGATACGAAAGGCAACAAGTAACGCGCCAAGTTGACCAAAGTTGTTACAGACTCGACGAGCGTAAGAGAGAGGTACCGTTCTGACAACAATATTTATCTCAACCGGGCTACATTATCAGGGAATGGACTCACTGTTCGTCGTCGCCATAGGAAACAGAGATGGTCTGGGGTGGGGCCGTCTCATTGAGCAGGAATTCCGTCCACTGAGCGCAAAAATCGTTGGTATATGAACACACCCGGGAGTGCAAGAACCTACATCCAGATATGGCTCGTTTGCACAAGCGAGAACTGGGTCGTTGGCGGGCTCGTTTACATCTGGAATAAACGAAGCAACCCCTCCAGTAGAATAAAATACTCCGGGAGTAGGGAAGGACATGCCAAAGGCCTATTGGAAACAGTAAGACATCATATACGATTCTTATGAAAGGAAGGGGGGAGGCAGTGACATACATATTGAACGTCCAAATCTACCTCTGGACTAGCCTGAGACAGAACCTGAGAGTTATTGCCTCCTAGTACGGGAACAGCGTGAGAATCAGACAGCGACTAATTGAGAGATTAGAATCATTACCGTTTACGAGTATTTCTTGGAATGTCGAGCCCACTGCCTGAGGGAGTTGTTGAAGGAAGAATCTCTCTAGATCTGCTTTGTTTGCGTATTGGTCGAGAAACCCAGCTACCCCTATCCTGTTGCTGTTGTGAAAATTGTATGCGTCGTCTGTGATATTGTAAATTTGTTGGAGACAAGACATCGTGATCTTTGTCCTGCAGCCTTCATCAATAGTATTGTTGGGTGAAGAGGAGGGTGACTGCCGTGGAACTACGGGCGGTGATGTATTATTGCTTGGGGAGAAGCTACGACGCCTCGGACCACGTGAAAATATGGTGGTGGGTTGAACGAAATCGATATGAGGGTGTAGTTCTTCCGGTAAGCTGTACTGAGTTGTACGAATGAGACGGGTACCGTCTGAATGCTCCCACACGTAATATTTCTAGACCACGTCGCTCAGCAAGCCAAAGCAGAAAGGGTGAAATATGTATCTGACACTTACCGTAGCCATCATCTGTTCTGCAAGAGCCACGGTTACAGGAAGCTTGAGCCAGTCGCCAGCGGGAGACCTCTGTACGGTATCGTTCACATTAATGCCGTGGCCGACGAGCCAATCTTCCACGGCAGAAACGCTTTCCTGATGTGGCTGCACGAAATGCTCCACTTGGGTCTTCGTCAGGAACTGACCGTACTGGGGACTGTCGGGAGAGCTGACTCGATAGAGTAAATCTTTCAGGGCAGAGAAGTTGGACTGTGGCAGCGCAATTCGTAGATTGAGAAGTTGGGTGGGAGAAGGGACGCCGACGTTTGACCAAGAGTGGTTCGAAGGTGTATTGATTCGTTCTTTGACAACGAACGCTGTATGATTCTGAATAGCCAAGGAAGTATAAGAAAAACAAAGTAAGAGTAATGCAAATAGACGCATGATGGACTGGGCGCGGGAGGCTGCGTATGGATAATGCGCACGATGCATTGTTTGTACTTTCTCGTCGTCCTAGCTATTATAGTGCGCGACTGTGACGGCCATCCCAGGTGTGTTCAAGTGTTGATGTAGTCACAGTCACTCTTATTTAACGGAAGAAGCAGCCGATTTCTTGCATACCATATAGCTGCATATCTCCGGTCCATCGAGCTCTGCTGCTGGGCGGAGAAGCAATCTAGCCGAATGATCGTAATTGTGCGCCAGGAACGAGTACACTTTGCTATGATCTAGGTCGTAATCTCATCAGCATACCAACTTGTATCATATTTCGCGTTCATATTATCATACCTGAACGAATTCGATTATCAGGGTTCTGTAGTAGTGCGCGATTCCAAATGCTACCTATAGCTGGTCTTCCAAAGCGGCACTTCTGATCGATCGGCCTATCCTATGATTGGGTCCTATCGTCGAGGTCGCCGAAAACCTTCGAATGAAACTCGGTTGGCCCATGTCGATATCACTGTCCGAACGCAGATGCGAGAAACAGTGGTGGCTTCATCACGGCACTGTTGATGGATCCTATACTCTGAATGCACACGGTGTACGGAATGCCACAACATAAGCTCCACTCATACCCACGATACAATAGTAGTGATTCATCGAAGCTTGCGAGAGAACTCATACTGTATAGAGAACTGCTGTAAGGATGAACTCTGCGTCAATGTTGCCATTGTGCATCTACATATAGTACTGACCTGCGTAAGCTGCGACACTATTCATACAAACTCAGCTGCCGTTCGAGATCAATATTTTCCAATTCATAGCACTGTCAAAGGGCTGTGCCTGACACAAGGCACATCAAGCGTAGACGGAGGTGTTCTCTGAGCCAGAACGCGTAGATGGCAAGTGTTCCTCCGACCCCGCTACCGAAACGCAATCCGGATGAGAGACTGGTGCCAGTAAGTTGGTCGTAACGCCGAGTCTTTCAAATAGCTACTATAGCCATTATGACAGCGTTCAACGTTCAACATCAACAGACAGTATAAGGTTAACAACTCAACTTTGCCTACTTCTCTCCTTCCTATGTGCCCGGTGGTCGCGAATCTATTGAGTTCAAGTCCCACTGTCAGCTCGCAGCTGTCCGGAGGTATGTGCGATAGCACTTCCCACTTGCAAGTGCGCGACACGTCACAAAGAAAAAATGAAGGCATAGGCAGGAAGCTAGTCGGAATATTATTAGAGCCCTGTTCTACGCTTCGATGTTGAAGGCTCATATAGTCCCGCCAACCTAGAACCGCAGTAGGCGATGCAGCATGAGATACGATAGAAAATCAGAGGGCAACTCTCACATTCTCACATGCCGACGTGTAAGGTCTCGGAGTCCTACGTACGGCATATCAGTTCGTCTCTGAAGTTCTCTTTGAGAACCGGAAAATTGACATCGACGATTGCCATGAGGTCTTAGCGTAGACTTTCTTCGAATGCTGGCCTTCACTGCACTCAAGCTCGCAGCATTCGGACCACACTGAGTACTACGAGTGAACAAATTACTTAAGACCAATTGCCACTTATTGAGCGGGCGCTTATATAGTCGGCCATGCCCGATAGCCGAGTTCCCCGGCAGGCGCTACGTAGAGTACTTACTCCTGCTCACGACCTCGACCATAAAAACGCGAAATCGGGATGCATAAAGATACTCATGATCAGTATTGTACGTGTCGTGCTGTCTCCATACATGAACTGAGATGCTTAATATTCACGCCTGACTCTAACTTCAGGCTCACTACTTATCCATAGAAAATCATACACGCTATTTCGACTTTCATGCTACTACTAGTACCTGTACTGCTCTGGTGTGAGTAGAGCGTACTATTTCTATCCCTCTGTCTGTGTCAGAAATTCTCCCACTACCTCCATAAACCGCTCCCGCTCCTCATAGTGCGCCATATGAGACGAATCCGAGAACTGGACCCAGCTCGCCCTCTTGAGACGTTGAAAGAATGCCAGTAGGCAGCTGTCCTGTGCTTGATCGTACCTCCCATTGATAAGAAGCACAGGGACATCGATTACTGGGATGCAGTCGATAGCCGACCAACTCTCGCCGGGGCTATCAGCAGGCACATAAGGTGAGTTACATCCGTCACACTCATAGAGAAGGTGCGGACTAACATTGAACTGATAACAGTCGAGTCCTTTTCTATTTCGTTCAACCCGTCCATGATATCATCCGGGACTGGGTCGATACGACATAGAAAGCGTTTGTAGATCTCGTTTATGGCGTCCTTGTACTCCTGGCTATCCGTTGTTCCTTCCCTCTTGCACCTCTCGATAATATCCTGTATTTCTTCAGGCATCGTCTTCAAGAGGCCCTTCTGTGCGGAATTCCACAGCTGTAGGGATGGTGCGGCGGACCAGACGATATATCTCCTCAGCCCCTTCGGCCTGCCGCCTGCAAAGACGGTGCCGAACATACCACCCCAAGAGTGTCCGATGACATCGTACTGGCGGCCATCGCTGTCGAGGCCAAAGTGGCGGATGAGGTTGTGAAGCTCGAGGACGAAAATCGCATCCTTCCAAAACTCTGGACCTGCACCCTTCTTCTCTTGCAGGTGAGTAGAGCGTTTGCAACCGACCTGGTCGTACTGGATAATAGGAATGCCGTATTTGACGGTGAGGTCGGAAAGTATGTTGTAGGCTTCTGCGCCAGCACCGGGACCTCCGTGAAGTATGAAGAGGGGAATGGAGGTGGGGGTAATATCCCCGGTGACCTTGTACCAGGTCTTGAGGGGTTTGCCTGCGGGAGGATAGTCGAAGGCAAGCTCGCCTTCGACAATGTGTGAGCATGAGGATGCGCTTGATCCCATAACGGAGTGGATTTGAGTGAGAAGAGATGAGTACCGTAGAGCTTGTCCGCTCTTCTTTGTTCTTAGCATCGCGACGTTCACATTTGTTGCCCTAGACTGTCAGACGTCACACCGTTGAGATGGACCCAGTCTGGTCGCGTAAGAGTTCAATTCACATCAACTTCAAATTTACCCACAGGCCGGGAACAGAAGACAAGTAATCACACGCTCCTTCGGTGTTATCTACCGGTGATGCCCCGTAGAATCGACGCCATGGTCCGAATATACCTGAGCCGTTGAGCTTCGAGCAATAGAACTGCTGATGCTTTGGATGCTATCAGTCAGACACCGAGACATAAAGACAGAAGGTAGGTCTAGAGAACCTGATAATTATACCAAATTGGTATTCAGGTATCGAGTAACGAGCCTCGAGCGTGATGTAGCAAACAAACACTGGGGGGTTCCAATCTTATTAGTAATCTCCCACTCAAGCTGATTCGGAGGCAGGCGAACTTACAGGCTCGGAACTAGGCGGTGTGAGTAGGTAGGGCTACGCCACTCTGATACTCGCGGGCCAGCATCCCCATGTAGATCTTATCGACAAACTTTCCCTCCTTCCAAACGCCATCGCGAATGCATCCCTCACGTTGAAAGCCGCTATCGCACGAAAGGGGGCTCGTTGGATAATATCTGAGAAAGTCGCACAACAAAGTGCTTACAGGTGTTCGTACATCGAAACTGCCCGAGCATTGGAACTCCACACGCAGAGCGAGAGTCGATGCAGTGCCAGTCCCTTGAACGCGTACTGCACCAGCCATGCCATTATCTCTGTTCCATAACCTTTGCCCCACCATTTTTTTCCTAGTCCGATACCTATCTCCGCATCTCTGCTCAACGGCCCGTTGCGCTGGTTGAGCAGTGTAAACCCGATGAATTCCTTTGTGTCCTTGGTTTCAACGACAACGAACAGAAAGCACCGGGCCATGGCTTCCAGTCGAGCCTTATGCGCGTCAGCACTAGGCACAATGTATCCATCAACGAGGTTGAGAAGGACATCGTATTCGTCGTATAGAGTGAAAAAAAGTTGGTCATCCGAGGGACGATAGCGCCTGAGAGTGAGTCGAGCGGTTTCGAACATCTGGTCTCGGGTGTATTGGACACTGGGGTAACACTGGCAAAGGGTAAAGAGTCCGTCATAGTATATATAGTCTTGCAGCCTATTGAGCACGGAAGCAGATATTAAGTGATAAGCAAGGTAGATACGGAAGCTGTAATATATGAAGATGTAAGCTAAGCGGAATTAAGTGTACGCCTCGGGATACGATAGTCTACTATTAAATAAACGCAGCTCGAGGTGTTTGGTCTTCGAGGTCCCCATCAAAACCACGAAAGCTTGGGGAGTATCGGTGATCCTTCATCATATCTTCTAGCTGTGGACGGATTTTGTACCACACTAACCATATGCCTATGATGAGTATATGTCAAAGACAGCGCTAGCTTGGGCACGCACCTTCATCGGTAAGTTCCTCCGGCTTATAAACTAATTTCTTCCACTTCCTATACTGAGAACTTTCCGGAGGGAGCAACGAAGTCTCCGGCCATCCCATGTCAAGCAATTTTTCTTCGATACTATGCCCAGCGTTGTCAATCAAGGTGACCAAGTACAAGACACACACGTCCAATCTCACCTGTCTACGCGAGCCCAGTAGACCTCTTCCTCCTCCTCGAACGGCTGATCTTTCTTCGTAAGCTCCCACTTTATGACGGCACGGGCATGCTATGACCATACTTTCAGTCTAGCGGCTAATAGGACAGCGAAGGAATTCAGACTCACAGCTTGCATTGCCTTCACAAACCATTGCCTCTTCTTCACGTATTTATCGAGCTTGCTACCAGAGAGAGACCGAAAGATACCAAGAACCTTGTTGAATTCGTCTACGTAGTAGTAGTGCCTCACGTAGCGAGAGCCTGCAAGTTTAGTGTCTGTAGAAAATCGACGTTCAGCTCTGTAAGTATACGTGCTCTAAACGAAGGGCACACCATTTGTGTTCAAAAGACTGAAAAATAGCTCGACGTCTGTTATCTTGCCCTTGAGTTTCTTAGAAAGTGCAGAGCGCGTAGATACACTGTCGAAAAGATATCAGACGAGCACTAGTTTGAGTTGCTGATATTCACTTATTCTTCCAGCATCGGGCACAGAAGCGGACAGACATATTGTAATCTTTTCTTCCGGCACGAACAGTGCCACATCCCTGAGGAATAGTAAGAATGGACAATACTAGGCTAGCCGTGAACGACACTTACAAAGCAGCGGTGCTCGAAGAGAAGCGACGCATATTTTGATTCGCTAAGCCCCTTGGGCGGTGGTGGAGGGTTCTTCATATTTCTTCTCGCCACTACCCACATATTCTCGGAGGAAGGGTGCAACATTATCTTGCGAAAATGGTGCGAAACTCGGGACAGCTGCAACAGATCTTGAGGAGACAAGAAGGTCGCAACCTGTGAAGGCAAGCCATGATGAAATGAGAAAACAAATGTGAGAAGAATCGCGCACCTCTAGAAATACATCCACAGGAATGTCAGCAATATGGGCGTATTTATTTATTGTACGTTTGCGTCGTTTGGCTGTAAACCCCTGAGTGCCCGCCGAAGCCATACGTTTGAGACCTGTTATTGGGTAAGATACTTCGGAACGAGCACGAAAGCAATAATACATGAAGATAAACAGACTCACTATATCAAAAGCTAAAATTACGGTAGAATTAGGCGAATAGTACTGTAGAGGATTGAAGATTCAAGTGAGACCTGTGCCAGCGGACAGGGGGCGCCTGATACGAAGCTACCGAATACGGTATTGATGGAGATCGCCGGATTCGTCTGAGTTTGAATCTGCACCGTGACCCTTTGATATTAGTAGGTGCCCACAGTCTGTATTTCTTACACCGTGCTTACATTATAGCTATCGCCAAAGATGTATCCATGTAAGTAAGCATAGTTCTTATGACATGTACCACGATAACTAAAGACCACAACCCATAACAGCTAAATCGCACGTCGTAAAGACTTTCTCGCATCTAACCAAGCTTCTACCACCCACCGAACAGGCTAAGGTGTGTACTAGTTTCACGTTTCCACGTCGTCAGCTCAGTAACTTCACCAGCCACAAGTTGCACTGCTCGCAGGGGCGGTAACCCCTTATAGAAATGATACCGATCGTGAGATGCCTTTCCGCCAGGTACGATGTATTTTACCCTTGGGTAAGCATTTGATTCGCCTAACAAAGCATCGTTTTCATAGGAGTCCAACTTCTATTACCTGTCTGGATCCGGCATCCCCGCAAGTTACTTGCTATTGATCTACCAAAATGGTACCTCTCTGGCGGAGACCCCCAGCGCACAACTGTTCATTCCCGAAATTGAACCTGCCGATATAATGTGGTCCGTCCCTCCGCCAACTGTGGACGAAGCAGTAAGGACACATGAGGCGACTAAGATCGCTCATCCCGCATCCCTTCCGGAGGCCATCAACGACATTCTGAAGGCTTACCCCGATGCAACTTTCCACGTCCTTCCACGCGGCTCGCCTCTCTTTCCCGTACTTCCAGAGCAATTCACCAGTCTGGTATCCTCTGCGAACGCCGTGATCACGGATGCATATCTTTTGCCTGCTCTACACCTCGCTCGTCTTACAAAGGATGCCTTCGAAGTTTCCGAAATCAAGCGTGCAAATGACATCAGTTCACGCGCACATGAGACAGTTATGCGAGTACTTGGGCAGGGAGTGAAGGGGCTCATCAAACGAGGCGAAGGTGCTGGAGTAAAGCGCCCTCTCCTACCCAGCGAATGGTTGATCGAGAAGGAGGCAGAGGCAGAAGCTCTCTTTGTGGCTTCCTGCCGTCGTGAAGGGTATAGTAGCAAACTCGTACCTACATTAGGGGTGCAAACTAACCATACGCTCTATTTCAGCGCAGTGCACCAAGCATATCTTCCCATCGTGGCTGCTTCAATGCGAGCTTCCACCTTGCACTACTGCTGCAACGATAAGGAATTCGCTTGGGGTCCCGTTAAGCCACATGACCACAAGAACAACGGACACATCCATCATACCGATGAAGACAAGAATTTCGTTCCGCAAGTGTTGCTCATCGACGCTGGCTGTGAATGGAACTACTACGCTGCGGATAGTGAGTATAATATCTCACTGATGCTCCCTTCGTTGCTCCCTGCTTAACTCAATAACCAGTTACGCGAACCATGCCGGTTGGAAACGGCGGAAAGTTCACTCCAGAAGCCCGAGAGATATACTCTCTTGTTCTGGAGATGCAAAAGGTCAGAAAGGTCGGGCTAATGGAAGCATTCATTCTGATATTTTCCTTTCAAAGCTATCGTTCGACGCTCTCAAGCCCGGCCTTCACTGGGACGCCATCCAACTTCTGTGTCACCGAACACTTGTGAAAGGCTTCCAACGCCTTGGCATCTTCAAGAGCCCTGAACAGCCGGGTTCTGGGTCGTGGAACTCAGAGGAGGCAATTCTTGCTTCTGGTGTCAGTTCAGCGTTCTTCCCCCATGGGGTCGGCCACTCTCTCGGAATGGATGTCCACGATGTACCCAGTTCCAGCAAGCCTGCCAACAACCCTACCATCAAAGGCTTGGAGCTCGGTAATCCAGACTTCTATACTTACCTCCGACTGAGGTTGCCCCTCGAAGAGGGAATGGTCGTGGTGAGTAGATGCTTTCATCCCATTATGTAAAGAACGATCGCTGACCACCATCAACACCACCCAGACCGTTGAGCCTGGAATCTACTTCTCTCCACACTTACTCGCACCCGTACGAGACTCTAAGCATATCAACCATGATGTGCTAAAGAGGTATGAGAGCGTTGGGGGCGTGAGGATTGAGGATGTAGTTCTGATCACGGGCGATGGTTACGAGAACCTGACTACTGTCCGCAGCGATGTCGAGTGGGTAGAGGGCGTCTGTTCAGGCGAACTCTGAAACAACAAAATCATCTCTTCGATCAAGGATCGAACGAGGTATATTCTGTACGATCAAGCACTGTATAACGTATCAGACAAAAGAATTGACATTGCTACGATCTCTCAATACAAGTACACGTTAAGTCTCGTTTTGCTATTGAAGACCAGCTAAGCAGACTCAGCCACCAAACTAGCGTTGTCTGTCAGGACCTTATTCAGTCCCTCGCGATGCAAACAATTCTCGAAGGCGAAGCTCTTCGCGATCTCTTCGATCTCAGCGTCGCTCTTTCCACGGAAGTGCTCGGCCCACTCTAGGATCAAGAACTCGGAGACGAGGATGTTGCGTGCAAGACGACCGACACGGTCGGCGGCCTTCCAGAGAGGGAAGGGATACAGGTTCTGGTGCTCGGGCTTCACTTCTTTATGGATGAGGTCTATCAGGGGTTGATATGAGGCACGGACATGGGTGTCGTCAGCGCCCCAGGCGTCGATAGCAAGGCGATGCTTCTTAGCGAGGAAGTCCTTGAAGAGGGTCATGTAGGGTGTGTCGAGGGAGACGTGGACCATACCCTGGAAGCCAATGTCCTTGTAAAGCCAGATGGTCCAGCTCAGACGATCCTGTGAATAGCGTAAGTGGGTAATCGTGAGTTCATAGCCTTTGACATGCATACCTTGTTGTAGATAGCGAGCTGATCTTTGAGGACGTGATAACGCCGCTCGTTGATCTCATCGGTCTCCTCACCCTCGTACTGCTTCCTAGCGTAGACAGGACCGAACTCGCCGTTCCAAACGCATAGGCCATGTGCGTCCATCCACTCCCTCTTCTTCTCGTAGCTCCTTCGCAACCTCGTCTGCTGGGTTGGGGTACCCACATACTTCTCGTCTGAAGCGGGGAAACCGAAACGAGCGTAATCGTGAATAGAGTAGGCGGTGTTGTCCCAGCTCTTGTACGCGTCGCCAAAGTGGGAGAAGTCAGAAGCGAAGGTGTTGCCGTCGAAGTAGATGGTGTGGTGGGGATCGATCTCACGAATGGCCTTGTGGATACGATGGTAGAAGTCGATGAGACGAGTGTGGTAGGGGTCAGTGGGTTCGTTCAAAGGGTTATAACCAGCGATCCAGGTGTTGTCCTTGTAATGCTTGGCGAGTTCCTGCCAGAGCCACACGACACGGTCCTGGTGATCTTTGTGGAGCCAGAAAGTGGGGATATGGATGCCTGAGTCGGAGTGCCAATCGCCGTTTTGCCCACCGGGGGCGGTATGAAGATCGAGGATGGTGTAAATTCGGTGCTTGGAGCAGATATCAATAACTCGGTCAAGATGTTTGAACCCCTCTCGCTTCAGCACTCTCGGATTAAGGTCATCTACAGCATCATGTTCTGTCAGTCGTGTGCGACCAATATACATAGCTAAACTGACCTTCGAAGTGTCTGTAGTTGAATGGGATACGGATACAATTGAGACCGAGGCTCTTGAAGAACGCGGCGTCTGCATCCTGGAAGAAGTATTCCAAAAACTACAAAACGTTCATGTGAAATCTGAGCATGGCTGAAGGAAGAAGGTGTACACAGCATACCTTGTCGAAGAATAAATCACGCTTTGCCTCACCGACAACCTCTGCAAGTGCTTCCCGGATCTGGAATTCACTTCCCGGATATCCTGGATGGAGTGAGTAAATTGCTGATATATTGCATGTGATACATACCTGATATGAAGTTCTCCATACTGTAGAGCATCGTCAGTTTACGAAGCATGGGTCACAGAAGCAGCAGAGTACTCACTTCATCCATCCACCCAGACCCGCACCACGCAGGATAACCTCCTTCCCGTCTTGATCGACGATTTTAGTGCCAGAGACCTTCAAGTACGACATTGTGGTAAGATGTAAGAGCAGGGTTTGCTGGGTTCTATGTCCACAGTCTCGTATCTTATAAGTGGCAGGACACGGGCCGTCGAAGACTGCCTCCAGCGTTTACCCGCCGGAGCATGAGATCTGGAAACCGATTTCAGCAATTCCGAGGCGGCACAGGTACTGTAAAGCAAATCGGACGGTACTTCAACGACTTGTCCTTTATGACATGAAGCGTCATTTTGTTGCGAACATCGGGCCAGGAGCCGGTCCTGCCTCCTATCTGGAACTGTCATGCCTGCCGAGTGATGTCCGTTTCAGGAAGGTGTGCAAGTTAACGTTCACCGACGGCTGGCACTACTAAGTCATTCCTGCTCTAATAACAACACAAGAAAATCTTGACCATTATCTCCTTGGAGAGGACGGATTGGAGCGTCGGGACGAAACCCGAAGCATGCGAGTCCAAGGAGATAGAGGTAGCGTGGCCCACACAGTCATCGTTAGGCTGTGGGGGTGCTACCGAGGATAGTCCGAGGGCACTTCGGGATGAATGCAATTAATCGTCGGCCTGGCTTGCGACTGGCTGCAACGATGTCGACGAGTCTAGATGTAAACGGAACTACAATGCAATAATCAGCAGACAGAAGTCTAAATCCGATAACTCGTTCTCACAACCAACCACGACATCATCAGGTGTGCCTGCCGCCATTGCATCGATATCTTCGAATCCGGGGCAGCGGGGCCCCAGCTGTCTAGACGGTCCGAGACGAGCGAGGGTAAAAGTATACAAGAGCAGGATCCTAGTATGCCGCCGGCACACACGCACACAGAAACTGTCTAGTTCGCCACTGAGCCCCACGCTGCTAGAGGTCTGCCAAGCTCGCAAGGATGGCCACTAGTTTTTTGAAAGTGAAGGGAACGAGGATCGTCGACGGAGATGATAAGGAGGTCATTCTCAGAGGTGCTGGGTTGGGAGGATGGATGACGTGAGTATAGGCGTTATAGTCTACATGAAAGCGGAAACTGAACAAGTCATTAGCATGGAGAATTTTATCACTGGTGAGCATTCTTTCTGCTTACTGCCACATATCAAGCTCCTCATTATTCGCCTAAAGGGTACCCTGGTTGCGAATTCCAGATTAGGGAGGCACTTGCGGAAGTCATCGGCAGGGCAAAGTCCGAGTTCTTCTTCGATAAGGCAAGTGAGAAACAAGGACACGCGCTGTAGATCAATGTTAACGCTTACCGAATAGTTCCTCGAGTACTTCTTCGTGAAGGACGATGCCGTATTCTTCAAATCCCTTGGGCTCAACTGTATTCGCATTGCCATCAACTACCGACACTTCGAGGATGACATGAACCCCCGAGTGCTGAAAGAAGACGGCTTTCGCCACCTTGACCGCGTAGTTCGACTGTGCGCCGAACAGGGTGTCTACACCATCCTAGACATGCATACTGCACCTGGTGGTCAGAACGGAGGATGGCACTCCGACCACGGTTGTCATATCGCCGGCTTTTGGAAACACAGGGACTTCCAGGATAGATTGGTTTGGCTGTGGACGGAGATCGCCAAGCACTACAAGGACGAGAAGTGGATCGCGGGCTACAATCCCATGAACGAGCCAACAGACCCGGACCACGTACGTCTCGTAGAGTATTATGACCGCGTACACGCCGCGATCCGCTCCGTGGACCCTCATCACATCCTCTTCTGGGATGGGAACACCTACTCGACAGATTTTTCTCGCTTCCCGGATGACGCTGGCACCCGCTGGCCAAACTCTGCCTTTGCGATCCACGATTACTCGTTATATGGCTTCCCGAAGTCTCCCGAGCCGTACGCGCGAACAGACGAACAGAGGCGAAGGATGGCAAGGAGCTACCAGAAGAAGCGAGAGTGGATGGATCAGAGGGGTTTATGTGTATGGAACGGCGAGTGGGGCCCTGTATATGCCAGAAAGCAGTACGATGGTGAGGCGAGCGATGAGATCAACGAACGGAGATATAACGTACTCAAGGACCAGTTGGAGCTATACGATAAGGTATTCTTCTCTCCTCCGTTTCTCTCAAGGCCTGTATACTAACCTGCCTGGCCCATAGGACCTCCTGAGCTGGTCCATTTGGCTCTACAAAGACATTGGGTTCCAAGGAATGGTGCACGTCGATCCTTCGACGCCGTATATGAAGCTCTTGTGGGATAGCGGATTCCTGCAGAAGAAGTATCGATTAGCCGTCGACAGCTGGGGCGCTGACGACAAAGCCGTCAAATACGCCTACGACCCCATCGTCGACCTCATCAAGGAAGCCGTTCCAGACGAGAAGCATCGGCAGCTGTACCCATACCCGCTCTGGACTCTGGAGGGAAGGGTGGAGCGACTCGCACGGAACACACTAGTCGCAGAATTCTTGGTGAGGGAATGGGCAGAGCACTTTGTCGGAAAGTCAGAGGAGGAGCTCGAGGAGCTGGCGAAGAGCTTCCTGTTTGAGAATTGCTTGAAGCGAGAGGGACTGAACAAGGTGTTGACCGAGTATCACACAGCTCATAGTAGCACAGCCTAGAATTACAGCTAAAATTCAGTACGCTACTTTCCTTGCTGAATTACAGGTAGCAATATGATATCGAGAATTTTACCGGCCTGCGAACTTTAACCTCGCTTTCTGATTCCTTCGCAAATCTTCGTCACGCAACTTCGACTCCAATGCATTGTAGAGTCCTCGGGCGTACTTTTCACCCTCCTTATACGGTAGCGTAAGCTTGGTTCATGTGGAAAGATATGTGACGAACCGTGATGTATTCCTGCACTTGCGACAATTGCAACTCTCCTGGCCCAAGCAGCTTCATACTTTGCAGTATAGAGCAGGACGACGAAGGGAAAGAAAAGAGTAGTAGTAAGCGTAAGGGTGTAGCAGCTTCCTCGGACGAAGTTGCATCGAGGTAGTGTACCGGCGGATCCTGGATCTCTATGAGCTGAGATCGGTAGTGATTGAACAGGTCGACGTACAATGTTTAGGGTTATGCACACAGGCCACCGCTCTCTCCCCTCCAACGGATCACCCTCATCCCACGTATCTGCGAGTTCAAAATCTGTCGCCGCCGGAACCTCTCTGGTGTTGAAGCCGCTGGCAGCAACGGAATTAGGATCGATGTCCATATTTTCCTCGGGGGCACGCGCTGTGTTTCTTCCCGCATACTGAACACTCCTCGTCCTAGGCACCTTCGTATCCCAAAGCGCCGCACGTGCAGCCATGAATACTACGTCAAAAGCATTTCCAGCATCAGACAGGATTGTGACGTCGAGGTGCAGCAACCAGGCTTTCTTCTTGGGTAGAATACCGAGGTTTTTGGGGTGTAGGGTCGGATGCGAAAGAGCTTGGTGTAGCAGGGTTGTGTAGTCGTATTGCAGGTCGTCAAGAGCGTTCGAGGACACGTGTGAGTAGGCAGCCGGGGAACTACCTTTCAACTGTTCAGCTACTGCAAAATTGAACATTTGTTCGATAACGCACCATGATACGTTGCAAACAATCCTTCCCTCGTCAGCACCTCCTTGCACGTCTTCTACCTCCAGCTTCACCGCAGCTATGACTTCCGTCCCTCCACCACCCTCCAGTGCTGATTTACCTGCATTAACGCGTGCACTTCCATTAGCTAGCGGGGCGAATCCAGTTTCAAGAAAAATGTTGCGGAAGTCGGTGAGACCACGGCCATCAGCTCGAAAAGCAGGCTTGGAGCGCAGAGAAGACTGTATGTACGATCTCTCTGACTTAGAAACCGAAGCCATGGAGACGTATAGGAAGGACGACACGGTCGTGTGGTGATGGGATGGTGGTGGATGATCACAAAGCGAATTACTCAAATTGGCAATTTTTGCCTGAGTACTCCGGATCCTCCGCAGCTGTCATCTTCGCTGCAACGCTGTAAGTCACCAATCTTCTCTTACACATCTGATCGCGTCTATCTGTCAGAATAGAGCTGCTTACGCGAGATATGAATATCACCGCGTCTTGGACCGGCGTTGGTTCGGTCACTCGCATGGTGGAAGTTGGGAGTCCGCCTACAAGTTCATTCGCGTTGACCACCACCATCTCAGCGGGCTCGTGAACGAACTCATATCGCTGTACCGTACGGACAGGATAGGTGAATATGCCTCGCGCAAACGTGCTGTCGACGGCACTCGACCTTGCACCATCGCGCGCATGGTTGTCCGTTCTTCGACGTTCACACCCAGCAGAGACGGAAAGAAGTTCCCAACTAGATGAGCCCTCACAGCGCGACCCAGAGCTCAAACTCCCCCCTATACCATCTCTGGTAATTGTGCTATCAGCAAGTACACTGCTGCAGGTATGTCATAGATGTGCCTTGCTGGCCAAGTTATACTCAACACGTCTCTTCCCTAGCTGTCATTCTTCATCATCGTATCCTCGTCGAACGCCTATGCTCAACATCTCGGAGGAACATCCACCTTTTCCGGTTTGGTCATCGGTATCCCGACCGTATTCTCAGGGCTTACGCTACTCCCTCTTCTCAAACTCGATCGAGGCGGATATAAGATCCCTCTGCACTTCGCTTGCGGGTCTGCACTACTAGGCCATATCCTCTATGCTTTAGCATACAAGGCGAACTTCCTATATCTCATTTTTATCAGCCGTATCGTGTCAGGCTTTGGCTTCACATTCTGGATGTACGCGAAGAGGTACTGCTCGGACCACCGTATCGTCGGTGTACGAAAGCGCACTATGCTCGCAGGATGGCTCGTAGTCGGACAGGCGCTTGGCTTCAGTCTGGGGCCTTTCGTTGGAGGGCTCTTGTAAGTTTTCAGCGTTATAATTTTGGTCAGATCGTTCACCTAGGTCTTGCGCAGATACAAGGTTGGCTTTACAAACACCATATTCAACGGCTATACCAGTCCTGGATGGATTATGGCTGGTATTTGGGCAGTGTTTTGGGTCCTCGTATATCTGTTCTTCGAGGACATTCCACGTCCAGCACCAGTACCAACAGAGATAGAGATGGAGGTAGTCACGGAGAGTACTGCGGACAAGCCCAAAGACGAGGCCACCACCGTTACTACCCCAGTCGACGCCTCTCGTGTCGAGGTTGCCGCTGAGGTAGAGCGATTCCGCATGTCCGCTGCGCAGTGGGGAGTTACGGCGACAATGTGCTGGTTCGCGATGACGTGCTTCTTCATTCTCGGGGCGTGGGAGTCGAACATCCCCGTGTTCACAGGCTCCGACTCACCTCTCTCTCCGTTCCACTTCAGCCCATTCGCCGCTGGGAACCTCATCGCACTGGGTGGTGCCTGCACTTTCCCGTTCCTCTTCCTAAACGTGTTCATAGCAAAGCGTACGCAAGACCGGTACATACTCGCCTTGGGGACCACATTAGGGAGCTTTGGGCTGTTTATCGCGCTCGCAATACTCAGCACGCGAACAGTCAATTACGGGAGCTTCTTCATCTGCTGGTTCCTTATCGCGTTGGGATTCAACTTGGCGAGCACAGTAACCCTAAGTCTGCTGTCGAAGCAGTTGCCTGGCAAGTTCAACACGAGGATTAGCGTTATGATCCAGTACAGTAACTATACTGGTCGTGTTACGGGTGCGGTGTGGGGAGGAGCGGGTGTCAAGGTTGGGATGTTGAACTACATCGCCTTTCAGATTATTATCGTAGGCATAGGGGCCGTTCTATTCACAACTCTTTGGAGGAATCTGAAAGCCAAAACTGGATAGAATATAGGGTATACCACATAGATTAATGAGTACTAATAACGTCGATATTACATGTCTGGATCAATTCGCTTTCTTCTGTCGACGAGGTTTCTCCGAAGGCTCATTCGCAGGCTCTTTCCCAGGACCCGCTAAGATAGGTTCCAGTACACCCTCTTCGTGTAGTTTGGTCACGAACATTTGAATGAACGGTTCATAATCAAATGTCCGTTTGACATGTTCGGTCTATGAAATATCTCTCATGAGCATATGATGAGCGAGGGCAAAAAGTTTGCAAAGATGTACGTGTGCTCTGACTGATCCAGACAACTCTTCTTCGACAACGACCTTTGCCGTCATAGCGGTCTGCACGCATTTCTCCCACGCTGGTACCAGATTTCTCTGAGGCATATCCAATATTGCGATGTCCTGCTCCAACTTGCGGGAAGCAAAGTCGCGGGCAAACGTGGGTTTGGGTTCGTGGGACTGAACAGATGTCTGGAATACAGACGACGCAGAAGCATGCAGATCATTGTTCACCTGACATGCAATGGCTCGTTCAGAAATTTCCACTTTCAGATGTTGTTGCCTCACCTTATCTGACCAGCCATTAGGATAAGCATCGTTCAATCGACGTTCGAGTTGTGTCCTCTCCCTCTTCAGCATCTCAAGGTCATCGCTTGCCTTTTCGTACCGGTCATCCACGATAGCTAGCAAGTTGAATCGGATGTTCTCGTTCCCGCTAGACATCAGTTGCTGCATCCTTCTCTTGATCACTGGACGAACGACGTCCATCCACCGACCGTCTGATGACGTACTACCTGAGGAGCTGCCGCCCCCTGGAACCTCCCCTACCTCTAGCGGCCCACTGTCACGTAAGCTGTCCAGCTCCCACACGCGTCCATCTCGCGGCACATATCCGATGAAATGGTATGAATCTTGTAGATTGTTCGTGGCAGGCTGTTTTCGCGAAGTGAAATTGCTTCGTGCTGTTTTGCGCCGCTTGGCCTGGGGACCTGAAGCCTCCTTGCGAGCAGCGGCTTTCTGCTTCTTCGTATATTCTAGTGTCGCTTTTGCAATCGTGTTTTTTGCTCCTCGTAGGTCTGCCGGTCTGCAAGGAGTAAGCTCCTGAAAAGCGAGTGATCGTAGTATTAACCTGACCTTGCCAAGGAATTATGTGCTTCCCGGATCCAAGGGCAATTAGTAACTGCAAGACCGCGCATCTACATTTTGCTCTGTCTTATTTAATGCCATTGTTAAGTCCAGGGACTCACAATGGGATCCATATCAGAGGTATTAGACGCAAACTGTCTGAGATTGTCTCCAAGGTTGACGTTAGGGAGGTTAAGCACGACATTGAGTACGGCTTGCGAGGCGCATGTGTCGTTGCTGAGTTGGTACGCGTACCAGACGTGGTCGGCATCTGGATCCAACTGTGCGGAGTCCTGGGACGTTTCCTTAGCTTCTGCGTCTTCGTCGTCAAAGGGATAACAGAATATTAGTCCTCGAGGGTTCAAATGGTCGGTCGCCCATGGCTCTATGTCATATATCTCAGTAACTTCTAGCCCGCGTACGCCGAGCTTTCGTATGAGAGTAGTGAAGACGGCTTAATTACGAGTAAGTATGTCGTGATAAATCTCGTAGAAAGCTACCTACCTGGGTCTGACTCGATGACCGCAAACGGCCCTCCAGCCAAATCAAGGCCACTTTGAGAAGAGTCAATGTCCATCTAGTGCAAATGAGCTATTTATTGTGCTTACTAGTCAGTAAAAGTAGTTCACTCACTTGGTCGTGACAATATACTCCGCTGGCCAGATTGACAAAGTGACGAGATTCAAATTCAGGCTGAAGCGGCAAGCTGTCGCGCTGCAGGGCGACTCGAGCACTGGCAGCACCGGCACCGGTAGAGTAGAGTAGTACTTAGAGTCTCACTAGTGCTATAGTAGTAGCCAATTCTACTTCGATATCAATATACACGGGGTGCCCGGTACAATGGTGTGAGCACTTACCAAATGTTCAAATCAACGTCGTGGTTCAACATAGGTCACCGCCGGCTGTAAACTTGGCAGAACGAACTTTGGCGCTGGTGTTCGCCCACTCTTGCTTTCCGCCACCATCCACAAAATACGGCACAAGTCGTCACTGACAGATGTTCGTCTTGTCTGTGATCAAAGTAAGCTACAATGTTACTCAGTCATGATGAATAAACTCATCCACACGCGATAGTAGGACACAGTCGCCGTTTTACCTGCAAATTTCGGACTTCCTCCAGAACAGGCTATTACGAATGAGCTAAACAAGAAGTACGCAAATAAAGTGCTACATGATGTAGGCCTTTGTATGTGTGTGTTTGATCTTTCGGAGGTGGGCGAGGGCAAAGTACGCTACGGAGACGGTTGCCTGTGGTACAAAGGTGCGTCTGACATAGCTTTTACCGCAAATATCACACTACTTACACAGCGGCCATCATTACAGTCGTATTTCGACTAGTAGTCTTCCGACCTTTTGCATCAGAAGTGATACTCGCCAAAGTGAAGTCGTCAGATGAAGAGGGCATCCGATGTGCGCCCCACTATCTTACTCAAACCAGGACATCGTTCTGAATCCCCTTTGCAGTAACCCTGGGCTTCTTCGATGACATCTACATACCCCTCGTGTACCTTCCAGAACCCTCTGCCTTGTAAGCCATCCCTGGGAGCCAAAACATATGACGCTCACTGAATTAACAGCGACCCAAATGAGCGTGCTCATTTTTGGGTTATGGGGTCCGAAGCAACATCAACACACGAGCTCCTCGACACACCAATAGCCGAACGAATGTACATTGACACTGGGGAGGTTATGAGAGTCCGAGTAGAGGCCGACGAATTCTACGACGACGAGCCTGGTCCGCCAAAAGCCACTGAAGGGGTGCAGCAAGTAAAAACGGAGAGCAGAAGAGCACCGTACACTATCACGGTATGTCTTAGCCTATAGCGCTGATGTCTGTCTAATACTCGTCTCGTATAGTGCTCAATCGCTGAGCAAGGTCTCGGGCCGATTGCTTGGTGGAAAAACGCCGGAGTCGAGCCAATGGATGAAGGCTAGGCGGGCTCGAATTGTCCACATATACAAGCATGTTTTTATCTTCGATATCTGTGATGTGCAATCTGTATGCTCAGACTCGCAGGCTGACTGCTGGCTGCTTTGTATGCTCTCCGAACTTCGCCAGTGCAACGCCAGAGAAGACGATGACGACGGCTACCCCTCTCAGAGTGACAAAGGTTCCCAGCGAGATGGAATACTCCATTGACAGGAAATTGGTGAACGTGGCATCGCCTTTTTTTTCCGTTATTCAACTTCCTTCTGACGTTTACAGCTATCCACCCGTGCGCGTGCATGGGCGGCGGTCAACTACGACACCGTAGTGAGCGTTTATCGCCAGTGACACAATGCACTCCAGAATCCATGATCATCTATCTACTCCCGAGGTCCGATAGTTTCCTGCATCAGCAATACTCGATATTTCATCGCTGTAGCTGACATCATTCCGGCGCCCTACAGCACTTGCGGCGTACAAACGATCAAGACTCAGGGAACGAAAGCGTAAGAACCCTAGACATCAATCTGTACACGCCTTCGTTCTGACTTCCTGTGCTACTGTCACAGACTCGTACTGAGGAATCTCTCGGAAATTATTCGCCGCACTATCGTAACAAGAAGGTGCCTCGTGAATTAGTGGTGCGGAGCGCGGTTTGTGCATTGGGTACGTGAGGGTGTGCGAAAATACGTTGTGCGTCAGGGATACAAATCTCACCGCAATCTCTCATAGTATCTCCGCTGTCGGCATTTCACACCATACGTCATATTCGTCATATTTGGCTTCGTCCTTGGACTGTCGAGAGCAAGTCTTCTATGCTGAGAAGCAACAATGGTACTTCTTATTTGAACAAACGAGCGTTGCATTCATACTTCAGACCTTGGCCTCAGGCCTCACACAGTGTGGTTGATGGATGAACTGCACCTTTAAGAGGTTTTTCTTCTCTTTATCATGGTGCGTGTAGATTGTAGCATACTGATACGACAGTCATTGATGACACGTATTACAGGTGAATTCAGCCAGCATTGGCAGCGGTTCCGTCCGCAGCGCTCAGCACTAAAATACGTACAGGGATTACTCCTAAAAGCATGCAACACTCTCATCGTCTTTGCTGGTTCCCCGATCACAGGGCGATATGAGCGACTTAGAAGCATCTGATATCTTCGTTCTGCCCGATATCCCTTCGCCCTGTAGAACCCTGGGATGATGGTCTGACCCGATGCACCGAACAAGGTGCGTATGTGTTAAACATTGTATCTTTTTCGCTCAGCTGACTCGTTGCAAGGATGTCTCGGGGGCCGGTATACAAGCGACATGTGTCCTTGACGTATGCAATTGATACCATAGTCGCTAGTCTAGCTCTATAAGATGAAGGAGGGAGCTGGTCAGTCCAGTCGCTCCAGTGCACACTGCAAACTCACTCTTCTTCCTATTACTCGTCCCTTCGGTGCCTTCATAATCCTTGCAACATATGTCTTCACACATGTCCGTTTCTTTGGAACAAGCCGTAGGCCCCGGTAAGCTTACGGTTATCGCGAGAGGGGCCATACACTCCATCTGTCTACTCGCTCTTATGTTCGCTGGAGCGTATGTTATACGGATGACCTTCCGTAGACGACATGTGGCTCCTGGGCCCCCTCGTCTACCTATTATGGGCAATGTTCTCCAACTCCCGCAAAAGCTCCAGTTCATTCGCTTGACAGAGTGGGCACAGAAATACGGTTGGTATCGACGCATGCCGCGGTATAGCAAAGGCTGAATTCCAGTAATAGGGCCGTTCTTTTCACTGGACCTCATCGGCCAACATGTGTTTGTGATCAACAGTCATCAAGTTGCGATGGATTTGTTGGGTGAGCTGATCATCATCCGTATACCACTCGCTTACGATTATGATACGACGGTATTCCCTAGAACGCCGCTCTGCTATCTATAGTGATCGTCCTCGTATGGTCATGGTGAACGAGATCCTTACGCAGGGCTTTGAACTGACTCGATACGGTGATCTGTGAGTATTGATCTCAATATCATAATATCAGATTGGTCGTTAACTGACGCTCGTTCTGTACGTAGGTGGCGCAAGATACGTCGTGCGTCTCATAGCAACTTCAACGCTCAAGACGTCAAGAAGTTCGAGCCGTTCCAAACGAAGACATCGGTCGAGGTTGCGTTGCGCATGATGGCTAAGCCAGATAAATGGGAACGTCATCTGGACACGTACGTCAGAAACCTACGTATTCTCATGTCCCCAATTGCATGCTGATATGGCTTCCTCATCTTTAGCTTTGCGGTCACAACAATGTTCAGCTCCGTCTATGGACGTCATATCGAGCCAGAGTCGCCTGTCATCGCACAGGCGAAGGCCCACATTGATCGTATTGTTCACGATTCTATGCCTGGAGCCCATCTATGCGAGATGATTCCTAGTATGAAAGCCCTGCCCGTTTGGTTAGCACCGTGGAAGAAGGAGGCTTTGGCATGGCATGACAGCGAAACGAAGTTGTTTGAGGAATGGAGTGCGAAGGTCGATGAAGCAACGGTGAGTTGATACGTCATTATTGTGAACTTTTATTTAGCTGTTCGTGTATTAGCCGGGAGACCCCGAACGACGAGGGTTTGCTGCAGACCTTTTGGACAAGGAAGGCGGCTATGGTCTTACGAACAAGGAGACGGTATGGCTCGCGGGTAGTATGCTGTATGTTATCTTTCGATATCATATGACGATATCATACTCATCTTGTAAACCAGTGGTGTAGGGTCAGACACGGTATGGTTTTGCGTGTTTTTGTCGTGAAAGTTCTCATTCTGCTATAGACTTCCGTGGCACTTGCCAACTTCGTGTTAGCCATGACTCACTATCCGGATGTCATGCGTAAGGCACAGCGTGACATCGACCAGGTAGTAGGCCGAGAGCGGCCGCCCACCTTCGATGATATGCCTCGCCTGCCATACATTCGTGCTATCGTCAAGGAGACTTTGAGATGGAGGCCTATTGCTCCGCTAGGTGAGTGCAGTCATTTGGCGGAGACAGGGCCTACTAACGGGATACGCTTCTTGCAGCGTTGCATGGAACAACCGATGTATGATTTCGTCGATTTGTGTTCGAAGTTTTCATTGATCATCTCTTACCAGGATGACTGGTACGAGGGGTACTTTATTCCAAGAGGTATGTCGTTACTAACTTCAGAGTCGTCAAATCCAATGTACTGACTAATCACGACTGACAGGAACCGTTATTATTGCAAACATCTGGTACGTAGCTCATTCGCTTCAACTCTTGATCGTCAGGAGCATTAATGATTCCCCCCTCCCCTTGTAGGAACATGAATCGGTGAGTTATTTAAAACTGTTCTGAAGATTGAAGTGAACTTAATTACACACGCAACAGAGACCCACACATTTACCCTGACTTCGATGTTTATCGTCCAGAGAGGTTCCTAGATGAAACCGGCAAAGTCGATGCTACCTTCCCGAGTGCTCTCAAAGCAGGACATGTCAGCTTCGGATTCAGCCGCAGGTACGTCTTTGAGTAACTTTAGTGTCCCCAAGCTACAAAATAGCTTCACACAGAAATTGCATCGGGCAATATTTCGCAAATCAGAGCCTTTTCATCGCAATTGCTACTATGCTATGGTCATTGGACATCAAGGCTCCAATTGATACAAAGGGAAAGCCGGTTCTTCCTTCTACAAACGACTGGATAGATGAAGGGCTTGTTATGTGAGTATCCTCTCAAACAATCTTTGACCCGCATTTGGATTGAATTGGTTCTACACAGTCGTCCTAAGCACTTTGAGTGTATGTTTACCGCCCGATTCCAAGAAGCACAAGCCATCCTCGAGGCTAGCCTTGCAGATATGTCATAGTTATAGATACGTCCGTGCTATTCCTCGATAGTAACCCGAATCCAATAGAACTGCTACCCCTTTCGATGCTCCCTATTCTATTAACATTAACGTTCCTAAGATACTCAAGCGCATCAACCTAGGAAGTAACTCGCAATCAATCTCGTCAACGATGGAGTGGTAGAACATCAGGTCACTAAGAATTACTTCTCTACTATGTACAGAAGATTTCAATTGGGAGGTTCGCCGGTGCACGCACCTCCGGACACCACAATAACACTAAGCACAATGGCGAGTAAACTTGTCAACACCGCTATCATACATAGTTTCGTTCATGATTAGCAACGCGAGCTAGGCTCGTGAACCAGCCTCTATATACCTCGTACCTCGGAATAGAGGCTGGGACTGAACCGCGCGTTTGATAGAGAGTCCCCCCGTGGGAACGTCGGAGTACGAACTTGCCGTCGGCAAGAAATCCTTCGAAGACGATGTGCTCTCTTCGATGCTATTACGAGCTCTACTATGTCTCATTAATCCATTAGAGGTTCTGAGCTGTATGGAAATGAAAATTGAAGAGTGATTCAGGTAGTATCGAGGACAGTCTCTGCTCAATGGCTTGATCAGACACTCCGGCCAGTAAGTATGTTCGTAGGAGTTCCTCATTGCTTCCCTAACACACAGACATGTTTTACATCCCAAATTCATCAGTAAGACTGTTTCCCATCCGTGCCAGGTGATATGAAAACAGCTACTCTTGAACTAGATCTAAAGCGTGCTCTACCGGACGAGTAACTGAGGACAACGACCTTGCTCGTACAGAAGCGCTTCAAAACACAATTTTACCTTGTCATCGTATCCTCCGTACATAGTATAAGCTTACAGTAGATGACTGTCGGATTACAGAGGTGCAGTTGAGGCGTATCGAAGATGAAGTTGAGACCGTAAGTACGCCAGATGATTGGACGCTTGCCCATGCCGCGTCGGGCCGTGAAATATTTGTTCCCACGGGGGGACTCTCAGTAAGAAGCGCGGTACGAGACTGAGACTAACGCGAGCCGAGTATTCGGATTATGGCGGCGTGATGCCGACCGTACACGCACATACGGTAGTTTCGATTGGCTGGTCCAGTGGATCTCCACTGCGTTTGAGATGTAGTTTGTAAGCTCCGACTGATCTTCGCGTTATCAATGAGACTCATGATCATGAATATAGCTTTAACCCGTACCGTGGCTGTCAGCAGTTTGGCGACCCAACTAAGGTATTTAACGAGCACACACAAGATTTACGACGTCAGAAGCCCCATCAAACAACTACTCTTCCTTACGATGTCCTCAAATTCCACACCTAGCATCGTCGAAGGCGAGGCACCATTCGAATATCCCGCCGCCGGTAAACCTCTCAAGACGTGGTACAAGGTCACCGGTGACTTGACGCCAACGGCCATTCCTCTTATCATCCTCCATGGTGGCCCCGGAGTTGGCTCTGAAGCGTACAACATCCTCTCTGATCTTACTGTGCAGTACGACATCCCCATCATCCAATACGACCAGGTCGGCTGCAAACGCTCGAGCCATCTCCAGGAGAAGCTGGAAGCAGGCGAGGGTTTCTGGAACGAGGCGCTCTTCATTGCAGAGCTAAACAGCCTCATCCGCCACTTTGGTCTCGATGCCGAGGGACGTCAGTACGACATTATAGGGCACTCTTGGGGTGCCATGTTTGGCTCCTCATTTGCAGCACTCAAACCGAAGGGGCTCAGAAAGTTCATCGCGTGGTCTTCAGCGCCTTCCCTTCAACTCTGGATCGAGGCGCAGACCGCGCTGCGGAAGACGTTGCCGCAGGAGATCCAGGATGTTCTGGATAGATGCGAGAAGGAGGGGGCGACGAACAGCCCCGAATATCAGGGTGCTATGATGCAGTTCTACGGACGCTTCATGGTTCGTCTCAACCCACCACCAGCCGAGATCTTGGACGGGCTGGCAGAAGTAGGGAAAGATCCAACTGTATACCTTGCGCTGTACGTCTCCTAACTGAGTGTGCGGCACAAGTTACTGATTCTTGAATTAACTTCTTGGTGTGTTAACTTTAGGTGGGGAAACTCAGGGTGGGCGCCGACTGGACCTCTCAAGAACTGGTCTTCGCTAGACAAATTACCCGCCATCGACATTCCCGTTCTTCTTCTAAACGGCAGATACGATCAAGCTCAGGATAGCTGTGTCAAAGCTTTCTTCGATCACTTGACAAAGGTGAAGTGGGTCCAATTTGCAGAGTCGGCGCACATGGCACATTTCGAGGAAAGGGAACGGTATATGCAAGTTGTAGGGGAGTTTTTGAGGGACAAACGTCTCGCATAGTGCATTATCATGTCTCATTGGTGGAAGTGCATCTGGGACTTTGAAATCTATCCAGCATAGCCGACTGTAGCCTTCTCTATTTTTTCTCCATACCACAGTTCGCAATCGGGAATCCGACTTTCTTGCATGCCAGTGACGAATGTCACGAAACGTGACTGTGACACTTGGGGTAAAGGTCAGTCCGAAATTCAGGAGCGGCATTGCGGCCAATTTTGGACAGTCATCTTCGCGCAGCACACCACCAGTGGACGACGTCAAACGATGGCAGAACAGGATTTCAGGTAAATTGATAAGATGATATCATTGGTTTCTGCCAATTCCGAATATTTCTGACACTTGTGCTCGGCTTGCAGCGTACAGAAGCCATCCGCAAGCGCACATTCGAAGATATTTTGGAAGACACGATGCAAGGCCTCCACCAAAGAGGACGCATCCAATGTTCCCGGCGCCACGTCTTCTACACGTAAGAGTAGCAGAAAGGTCGGAAAACTAGCCCATCTTATGGACATGCCGATGGATATTTTTCTGGAGGTACGAGCACCAATCACACCGCTTCTGTTTTCGTATATTGAAAATGCTCTCACTGTTTTGCATCACTGTAGGTTATGACGTTTCTGTGCCCACTGGACCTATTGAGCCTATCGCGTGTCTCAAGGCACTTTCGTAAGATTCTTCTGCATAGGTCGTCTAAGGGAATGTGGGCTGCGGCGAGGAAGAACGCTCGAGATCCGCCGACGCCTCCAGACTCACTCAGCGAACCTAAATATGCTAATCTTCTATTTGAGCACAACTGTCTTGTGAGCCGTTCCCCTGATAGTGCTCATGAAGTATAGTAAGATTGTATATGCTAACTACTCCCCAAATTAGGCATGCGGAATCTCACGTGCCGGCAAGATTAGTTTCACTATGTCCTTGAGGTTATGCACCGCTTGCTGGAAAGAGAAGTGAGTTTCTTGTCTTCTGTATTGTACTCTTATCTCACAAAGCCGCTAGTGTCATGACGCAGTATACTATTCTGCGAAAGCATAAATCCGCGAAGCCTATCGCCAACATGATATTCTCACTGCTCCCATCTCAGCACTGTTAGTTCAACTTTAATTGGAGCTATATACGACCTACAGCTCATTCTTTTTTTAGCCGCGTACTATTTCGTCGCTGAATTCGAAGCAGTCTTGGCCCGTTACCAGTCTTTATCAGGTGAAACACAGAAGAAGTTTGTGGAAGAACGGCGAACGCTTGTTGAAACTATGGAGCAGGTAAAGGAATTTACACATGGCTGCGCCGAGCACTGACATTATAAGATAGCATGCATCCGCTGTCGCTGCATGGCACAATCGGGTGAAAAAGGAGCAAGGTAACGAAGCATGGAACACTACTGTGAACCGTGAAAAGAGGTACAAGCAGCAACTTTTTTCATGTATCTCAGGACTGATCAATTCTATACTATAGTGTCCATGCGAAGCTCGTTGAAATGGGTTACAGCGCAGACCAATTCCCGGATCACTGGAGTAACCCATGGCACTCTCTCATCTCCCAACCACGTGAATTGACGCCGCGAAGTACGTCTCACACTTATTATGATTACTTCCATGCAACTCAACACCTTTCATTCAGTTTGGAAACAGATTTCATCTAAGCTTGAAGCTTGCATCAAAGACGAAGCGAAAAGAAGAGAGACAGAGGCGCGCGAGAAACGACTACGGGCGCGGCAGGCAGAGCTCCGCGTTGTCTATGAAGGATACATCGCCGAGCTTCCACAGACGTATACAGAGCCGTTACCCGCGTGGCACCAGTTACTAAAGTTCGATGAGGTCAAGCATCTGCTTGAACGTGGCGAAGGAACAGTTCCCGTGTCACAGGAAGACTTTGCCTCTGTTGTGTCCTCCGTGCTTGAAAAGCACGCACAGGCCATGACGGCTACCTTAACAGAAGCCCTGGAGTACGCGTTTCCTCCACATGCAACCAAATCCGAGGCTGGCAGTGATACCCAAACGACCTTGAACCTGGACTCCGTCTTCGCCATCTTCTCGTGCGAATACTGCTATTCGGGTGCTAAGAATCACAGAGATTATAGTTTCAGCGAGCTCAAACAACATATCAGAGAGAAACATCTGATGGCGAGCTATAGCTACGGGCACTCAGCATACAATATCTCGGCATCTCGCATAAGTACAATCCGCAAGATGCTCAGAGTGCTCAACATCCCGGAGAATGCACGATACGACGACGTATCGAAGAGAGTTGTTTGTTTATGCGGAAAGCCAAGCTTCCATCAGCCTGCTGAATTCTCTGCCTTGGTATGTTTCAGTGCGCTAAGGCAGTGATGCTTGTTCTAACATCCATTATCCGTAGGTGCAACACATCGAGTCGGAATGCGCGTGGAACCTCTCGCGCCACTTGCGCCTAGCACATGAGTAGTGCAATTTTAATCTTCTTCGAATACCTGTGAACTAATACCAGCTCTTCCAGACAGCTTGGAGACGACTGGGACCAGGCGTATGTGGACGACGACCATGCCTGTGAGCGATACCCAACAATCCTCAAGCTCCTCGGCGACAGTGAGACATTCATTCCAGCTGAAGTGACAGTCCCTGAGGGCTTAACTGTGCCAACATACGGAGGCCGGTGTAAGAGATGTATACGTATATACGACTACAGTGCTCCACGTTTTACCGATGCTAAGGAGTTCGTGTGGCACGTTAGAGCAAAGTGAGCGGTCGATTTCATGCGCTATCTTTGCATCGTTATTGATGATAACTCTCGTCATCATATAGGCATCATGCAGAGCCCTCTGTATACGGTCTCGAAGAATGACCTAATCTGTCATCCTACCAGAAATTCCTCCTCAGTAGGCTGAAATCTACCAATCTTCATAGTCACGGTGCCTCATAGCTATTTAGGATCTTGTTGGTTCCTATCTGCTCGATTAGAGTCTGACGTACCACTGCCGTGTCGTAGTTGGACGATCCTTACTGTAGTAATAAATTGGTAATCTTGTCTGCTGCTTTAGACCGAGGCTAATCGGAGGAAACTCGAGATATTTCAGATTTTAGGGCCGGTATGTATATGTACGTGTGCTCCAAGGAGGTTTCGTTCAATCAGCGCTCGGTCCTACTGGCACGCCGCTTCTACAGCCACGCCATCCGCCTGGATGTTGGATCCTCAGGCAGGTAGATCGATCACTTCCGTGGTGATCCATGATGAACGACACCTCGTGCCACGCTGGATCTCATGTTTCGTGCTTCTCGGTGACGACGCGAGTGAGACTCTAATGGATCGCTCATGTTGGTGAGTACGATCCCATCAGCGCTCATAATCGTATCGACTGGCGATCACCCGCGTATCTTATGGGTGCTCGTATCTATTCAGTATCATGTTTCTGAAGCAGATGGCCATCATCAAGGCTTCTTCTTCGGATGGCAATCGTTCAAGGCAAGTGTAGTTTGTCGTCCTTCAAGCCGATCTTCCAGGGACTCCACGTACTTACAGCTTACTCATCGCTGAGAAGTGGTCGTATTTAACAATGGCACCTAGGCTGGCGACTATACAACAACCAACCTATTTCTCAGTTCTCCTATCGCATCCACTCCCACCACGTTCACGCCTACCATGCTTGATACATCGAAGTTCAATCAGCACAAAACCTCTCGAGGATACAACTACAACTACTATTTTGCTCCTGCGTCCGCTGGGAAGCCTCATCTTCTCCTCTGCCACGGTTTCCCCTCATGTGTACACTTGTGGCGCGAGCAAATTGCCTTCTTCGAGCCACTCGGCTACGGTCTTATTGTCCCTGATATGCTCGGTTTCGGGGAAACCGACAAGCCTACCGAAGTCAGCGCGTACTATGGCAGCGGGCTTGCGCAGGATATTGTCGACATTCTTGACAAGGAAGGCGTTGCCAAAGTCATTGGGGTCGGCCACGACTGGTTCGTCGCTCATTCCAACCGCCATCGTGATCCGCTAACCTATATTTCTGTATTTATTCCAGGGGATCGCGCGTAGTCTCTCGCCTCTGGAACTGGCACCCCGAACGCCTCATTGCCTGCGCTTTTCTAGCGGTCGGGTATGGGCCTCCTACTACTGCTTATGCGGACCCAATTGCTATGATGCAGGACATCGCGAAGTGGATCGGATACGATGTCCTTGCATATATGTTGTTCTTCATCGAGGAGGACACGCCGGCTCTTCTAGAGAAGAACGTGAGTTGTTTTGTGTGCATTTTCCAGGATTCTTCCGACCAGAAATTGATCGCCTATAGTTCGACGCCTTTATGAGCCTTCTGTTTCCGTTACGCGGGAAGCTCTGGCTTCATAATATGTGTGCCACCGGTGGTGCGAAGCGATGGATGGAAACTAACACTACGTTACCACGTGCTGATTATATCACCACAGAGGTATAGATGGTTTCTACTGGCACGCCTAACGGCTCATTCTAACAAATGTCTTAAGGACTACGAACGCTACCGTAAATACCTGACGAACGGAGGGTTCAAAGCACCACTGTGCTGGTACAAGGTTCAAGTTGACGAGGGAAACAAGGCAGATGACGCCCGTAAGTATCTTTGTGTTTCATACTATCTCCCCGGTAGTACTCACTCTTATGGCATCTGTTTCTCTAGGCATTGCGGAAGCAGCCTATGACATGAGTATTCCGGTGTATTATATTCATTTCAAGGATGACTGGCTCGCTCGATCTGAATTTGCCGAAATGTCCCATAAGCAACACGTCAAGGCCACCTACAAGATGGATGCTATCGATACCACTCACTGGGGCGTCCTCTCACATGCTGCAACAGTGAACAACATGCTGCTTACCTGGCTAAGCGAGCAGAGAATTTGAGGGGGCAATAACTCGTAACCATTGTTCGCTCCGTTGCTTACTACTTCAAGTTATTCCCCACCAACCAGTGTTCCCGATTTTTGACTAGGTCGCTATCCCAGACTGTTGTTAATAGAGCACCCATTTGACTTGCGGGTCAAAGGTTATATTGCGAAGTTTTGTTGTTCTTGCTCTTGAGCAAGCTTCACACTTTGGATAACGATACGCGTCTACGTTGGCGCTTATATGCTTAGTCAGCGAAGTTGAAGCGCCAGCTGCGTCATTGTTTACTGCGATATGGAATCAACGTTTTTCGCATACACCGGCGTTTAGACCACATGATGTATTGATGGCACGTGCATAAGGCCTTTTCCTTTTCCTTCGTTCTTGCGTCCTACTTCGTCCATCTATAGCTATCTGTGTATACCTCGATGCTAGCGATATGACGTGGCAGGCCTGCCTACTCAGAAGATCACAATCAAGGATATATGCGTCGTTCGCGATGACTTCTGCGACAACTCAGATGGAGCACTGCGAAAAAATGATTGTGGACCGGTACGTGAATCACTTTAATCCCGTATAGCTGCTTTGGGTGATGGCTTGCGAAGGTAGCCGTCTTAATACCTATAGCACGAAGGGAGGGTGAGTTGCTATACAAGAGCGGATCCACTTTCCTATGTCCACACCGAGCGGGCATTCTGCCCCATGATTATATGCGTTAATCACTACTTGCTCAATGAGCACCCTAGGGAACCAATATCAAGGCCAGTTCTGGTTAGGTGATGACTGCGATGCTATGGTCTGACTGCTAAACAATGATATAGTGAGCTCCGAATCCGTTTATTTTCGTGATGGGCTACTACGCTGATATCGTCGAGATTCGAGTAATACTCCACGCAGCGCGGCCCCCTCCGGAGTTCCAAGAAACGGACGCATGCAGCAACTTTCCCTTACACCACTGCAGGTCATTCTTCATCGAAGAAACAAACGTCGCCGTACCTGCACGTCATTTGTGCATGCGACACTAGAACGTAACTAACGTCTATGAATCGGTAGAGAACACCGTCGCCCAGAGTCATTGATAATCTATACCTGCTGCGTAGTGATCTGCGTCGAATTTGCCGTTACTCGTATACAGTACTTTCAATAAGAATATATTGATGTCGGCGTACAAATGCAACAATACATGATGCATGAAGCGGGAGCAAGACCTGACGCCGCCGTGGGTGGCCCTTTCGAGTTGTATCTAGATGATGGAATAAGACAGACGAAAGGTCGGCATGCATGCGGGCGCTATCTGTGGCCACGATCTCAGATTGAGGTGGATATATTGAAACCCCGCTCAAGCGCCCAATATACTAGCTAGAAGTTGCCGGGCGTCATTACGACGCGAACTCCGACTCTTACCCTCAAGCTTCGCCCGTTCCAGGTTGTTACGGTAGACAAGAAACAAATATGTAAGTGATTGAACTGTGCAAGAGCGATGTGTATAAATTATCTCATACCTCCTTGGATGGCTTCCTTGTGACATAGGGTCGGTACTACTCGTACTAGTAGTACCACTAGTAGTAACAGCGATGGGTCCGACGCGTCGACGCGTAGCACATTGATAAACTTGAGCAACGCAGACCTCAGCCGTTCTGGTGAGTAGCCCATTAGGTCACATATACTACTGAGACTCACTCTTAGTTATCTCGTTCAGTGCCAAAGCCGGTCATCAGCGTGGAGTCGAAGGTATTCTGGAAAGAACCATACAAACTTACCGGAACACGCGTAACTTTTGTCCGGCCTAGTATCCATGATGGGAAGCTTGCGCAGCTAATGGATATGCCGATGGACATTTTCCTGGAGGTACGCTACTCCGCCTTGAAGCCAGCAGTCGTGCGTCTTACCCATAACCACGTCAGGTTATGGCGTTACTACACCCCCAAGATCTATTAAACCTCTCTCGTATATCAAAGCAGTTCCGTAAGATTCTTATGCATCGCTCCTCCAAGGGTATGTGGGCAGCGGCGAGAAAGAATGCCAACAACATGCCGGCTCCTCCTGACGTGCTCAGTGAGCCGAAGTACGCGTCTCTGCTATTCGAACGTGAATGCCAGGCGAGTAATTCACACACTTCACTTTCACACTGTCGAATACTATACTCAAGTCGGATAATGTATGCAGGCTTGTGGTATATCTCGTGCCGGCAAAGTGAACTTTGCCATCTGTCTAAGATTATGTGGTGCCTGCTGGAAGGAGAAGTAAGTATCTTTCTGGTAGACTGTCAACCTCCGAAGGACTGAATTCATAAATAAGTGTCTCAACGCGATTCCAAATCCTTCGAGCATACAAGGAATACAAGCCAATTGCAGATACGTTACTCTCCCTTATACCGTTCCATAGTAAGTCTGCCTGCTGTCTACCTATACAATAGAACCGAATAATCTCAAAATCTCATGCGACGAATTTCACAGCTACTGGTACTGGACCGCGTACGAAGGAGTCCTATTACGAGGCAGAGTTCGAAGCGGTTGCGGATCGCTATACCTCCCTTTCAGGCGCCGAGAGGGACCGCTTTGTGGAAGAACGGCGCGCCTATGTGAAGATTATGCAAGAGGTAGTGCTTTTAGCTCCCTGAGACGTTGACGTACATTGACAGCTGCATCATAGCACGCCCAAGCTGTGACTGAATGGCAAAATCGTGTTTGGGACGAACGACATGATAAAGAGGTATCAGCTGTCATGAAGCGCAAACAGAGGTGCGAATAGTTCTGAGTATCTCTGGAAATGCACTTACCCATTTTCATATCAGTGTATACGACAAGCTTTTCGCAATGGGATACACCGAAGATCAGTTTCCTCGTCACTCCTGGGACTCTGAGTGGGAATCTCTTGTGTACCAGCCGCGGGAACTGACCGACCGCAGTAAGTCTCTGCTCCTCCGTTGATATGTATACTTACGGTGTGCGCATAGTCTGGTCGCAGATCCTCCCCAAGCTTGAGGATTGCATTGCTGACGAAGCTTTGTGGCGGGCTGAGGAAGCGTACAAAGCACGCCGGAAGGAACGCCAGGCTGAAGTGCATGCTCACCTTCATGCTTATCTCGCGGAGGCATCATCAGCCGACCTTGATCTGCTACCGCCTTATCCTGAATTAATGGTGTTGACAGCGTACCAGGAGATGATAGACGAAGATGAAGCGAATGTGCCCGTTACTCGAGAGCGCTTTGATGCTGTCGTGCCGGCCATCCTCAAGCAATACTCGGCCAAGATGCTTCCCAAATTCGTCAAGGCTCTCCAACGCGCACTACACCCTGCAGCATCCGATGAAGACATCGGCGCCTTGCCGGCCCCGGATCTCGAATCCGCGCTCGCAATGTTCCCTTGCCGATACTGTGAAGAATTCCTTGTAGACGTCAATTATACTCTAAGCGACCTCAAGGAGCATATGAAGGAGGTACACTTGCAGCCCTCGGAGATGAACTTTTGGACAAGCAAAGGTCTTGACCCCGACCGTTTTCACGTCGATATCATCCGACAACTCTTGAAGATGCTCGGGCTACCGGAAAACACTCGTTACCAGGATATTTCAGGGAGACTTGTCTGCTTGTGCGGCAAACATGACTTCGAGCAGCCTGTGTCGTTCTCCACTCTGGTCAGTTGCAAATCAAATCTTAGAAAGATTTCTAGCTTAAAAAGTAAATTTCATTCAAAGCTCCGGCACATCATGCTAGAACGAAAATGGCATGCTGGTATGCGTTACAAACTCGAGGAGTAAGTACTTCTGTCTTCTCCGATGTGGTATTTCCACAACTCATCTCCCTGAACGTGTTGCCTGTCAAAGGGAATCCTCTGCGGAACTAGAGAAGCTTTACAACGACCACGATTATAACACATCTCCACCATTCCTGAAGCTCCTCGCAGATGGCGAGACGTACACTCCGCCGGAAATAGTCGTTCCTGAGGGGCTACAGCTCCCAGCAGATGGCGGTTGGTGCTCTAAATGTGGTAAATGGACGCACAATAAGTTCCGATACGTCGAGGAATATGTGTGGCATGTCAGGGCGAAGTGAGTAGACTTTGTTGTGTCGATCGTTCTTGAGCTTCGCGACATCGATCTGATTACTACGTCAACGTACTAGGCATCACGAAGAACCCACAGAAGACGGTCTTATCCCCGGGCCTTACTGAATACGCTTGGGAACCGTACGCCAATATCTTCCACTATAATTTGCTTGGTCTAGCAGCGAACTTTGGTTTCATTAGTTTCGTATCTTAGCAGCCATTTATTCCGTCGTATGTACAAGTAATCTGCTCCGTTATAATCGTCGTTGATCGTTGGAATGCGCTGAAAGGCTATGACAAAAGAAAGCAGAGGGCGGAAATACCCAAAACGTCAATGGTGCGTCACGGTGCTGTACATACTGGCAACGGATCCAGATCGATACCCCTAATAGGTCCTGAGACCCTTAAGTTCACACACCACCGTCGCCTGCGAGTCTTCTCGAATCACCACTGCATGGTAATGTGCTGAATGAATAGAATGTACAATAACAAAGTCCTAAAGATATATGCTCTATAATACAGATGGCTTGATGATGATGCTCTCTGCATGCACGAACCCCTGAAAACGACGATGATGGAACCTCGAACCCACTCGCTCCCTAGACAAGTATCGTCCAGACTACCACGTCCGTCGCTTGAGAGTATTCTCGCAGTATATGCACACTAGTTCAGGCAGCGCCAGCGGATTTGCGCCTGATGCGTGCGAACTAGAATCAGCTCTATACCTCTCGTTCACCTGATAGGGGAAGAGATGCTTACAATTGCCACCAGCCAGCGACGAAAGGAAGAGAGAATCCGGCAGCGAGGAATGCCCAGTACTTGGTGGCGAAGCCAGCCCTGTTAGTGGTGCCGAAAGGTAGGTGCTGTAGAGAATGGGTTAATACGTTGAACGACGTGTTCGCCATACAAGGAGTGGCGTACCTCGGGGTGAGCCCAGTTGATGTTGCTATGCACTGGGCGTGTGGCCCTAGGCATGCGAGCGAGAGCGACGCGAGTAGCAGCGAATGCAGCCATTATAGACGAGAGGGTGGGTTATGATAGATGAAGGGGGTATTCAAATAGCGAGAAGCTGAGTGGTGGGCTTATATGGCGCAGCGGGTAGAGGACCTTCGGGTGGGAGCTACTCGACAGATAGGGGGAGCGGTGGTGTGTTTGGAATGGACGCTCCCGCATGTAGTGCTTTAAATAGTGAGCATCGCATCCTCGGCACGATCACGGTGGGGAACCGCAAGGATCAGACATGCCCGCACATACCCTATTCAATGCGCCATGGTATCAGTAGGAAGACGGCTCGACCGCGACTGGAACGTGGGATGGACTCAACTAGGCGTGGTCGGGACGGTCCAGGTGACCCCAATTGAAGCTAAAACATCAGATGCTGTAATCGCTGAATTTGTAGTGGCCTGACCATGGCTCCATTAGATCTGACAAACAAGCGTGAATGAGAGATTGACGCAAGTGGGGACATTCGTTCATTTGTTTTGTTATGTTCGAAGCCCCGTCCTTTTCCAGGATACCCTCATAATTGCACAGCGCTCCGCCGGTCTGGTCGGAGTCTGGAACGGGCAAGACTGTTCTGCGCGCGTCGATAAAAAAGCGATACTTATTCACGAGAGAGTGGTGAGATAGGAGTTAGAGATACGCAGGTATGAGGTATCGTTGAGGTGTAAAATATCGACTACTCACTCACATTGTAGTTGCCTTTTGAGCCTGGAAGCTACGAACGATTCGGGTAGAGATACAGTATCGGCGTAACAATCTTCACCGTAATGATCGTATAGACGCCCGTGTCCAACAAAGGTTGCTGTAGCTCAGTGGTTATAGCGTAGTTTGAGATCAATAATTCGACGGAGGGATGGCTAGCTTTTCTTCCTCGCGATAGTCCCAGTCCTCAAAGTAAGTAACAGACGTCGTGGAGTCATACGTCTGTAATAAGAAGCTATAATGGCAACGGGGTGTGTGAAACAAATATCTAACGAATGGCACTATACTAAAGAACACTAGGACGAAGCCCCGCTCGTCACATCCAAGAATTAAAATGAATGCTACAAACACCACTATGCACCAAAAAACAGCGCCAGGCTTACTTCCAACGTGGAGATGACGGCGACGGCAATTTCGGAACAGGAGGGACCATACCCTTCGCGATGCCCTCCTTACTGTACATCTTCTCCACCCTCTGCAAGAACTTCTGTCTCACATCCGCACTACGATCCTTATCCAGTATGCTCACCCGACTCCGTGTATCGTCGTCCGTGAACATACTATATCGATCGTCTGCGTCGTCGTCGTATGCATCCTCGTCGGTACCCTCGGTCGACCTGGGCTTGTACAGTTCCGACCCCAGGAGATTATCGTCCTGCGGAGGATCCTGCAATGCCGAGAGAACTGAGTCGACGTCTGGATGGGAGAACGTTGACGTGCGTACGCTGAGCGTATCACGAGCATCTTCGTATTCCACCCAAGACTGCCTATCGGCCGCTCCTCCTTCGTCCTCATCACGTCTACGATGGTCCAAAGCGGACGCAGAGCGAGGTTGCCAGGTCACGTTCAACCTTCCCTGTTGGTCCCGCTGAGACTGCGCCTCGTCCATGACTGCCCCAGCCGATAACGGCGGTTGCATACCGGTATCGTCTGCCACACGCAACGTGCGACTGGACATCTCAAGCCTCGGTGTACTACGCGGGAGGAGAGGTTGTGTAGGGAAGGGAGGCTCTTTACCTCGTTGTCTAGAAGGGATCCTCTGCAAGAACAGAGGAGTACCACCTTCGGACGCCGGCGGGCTGGGCGGCGAGATAGACACCGGTATCGAATTCGTAGCAGGAGGTGCGGATCGTTGCACAGACGATCTGTCCGTCAAACGTGACCCTGAAGAAACCTGCGAAGGTGGAGGCGGTAGAGGACCTGTAGGTGCAGACCTCGGCTGAGGACTGACTGACCGCAGGAACCGAGAAGCAAGTTTACCATGCGACTGCGACGAGCCACTGCCGTCGCTATCTGCAGTACCAGGTCTACTCGGCCGGTCTTTACTGAACCGCGCGTGCGAATACGGAGGTGCTGGTCCCAATTCCGCAGATGACGACGTCGGGGGTTGAGGGAGAGGTCCAGCTGGCGGAGGGCTGGGCGGTGGGATATCATATTTGGCGAGTGCAGAAGGTCGTACTATTGAATTGATGGGTGCTGGTATTGGAGATGTCGAACGAATGTGTGGTTGCGCGCCTGGCGATGGGAGAGGGGAAGGGGATGCTGAATCTGAAGGAGTGGCGCCTGAAGGGCTCGTAGGTACAGAATCTAAAGAACTAGTCAATCACGTCTGTGATATGAATATCGAGATGTTCACTCACCGAAAGTGCTGCTGGAAGGTGTTACGGGCAGGGTATTGGTAGAGAGCGCGGGGCTTGGTATATTATCGGGCTTGTCAGTCTTGGAGTTCATCCGCCATCCCGTACCAGGAGTCGGTGTAGGTGGTGTCAAAGTGACAGGTATGGACGCAGACGCAGACACTTCTTCGCCTTTCGCGGCTGCGTGATGTGTTCTCACGGAAAGACCCTGGGTATTCGGGGCAGATATCTGCGGAGGAACGCGTCGTTGGGAGGGATTCCTCTTCGGCGGGGGCATGCCCATGGTCGGTACAGTATACGACGAGGGCATACTGGACTCTTCCTTTGTTGGAGAGACTGTGTCTGGTATAGATGCAGAGGAGGAGAGCGGGGAGCGTGGAGGGTTCGTGCCAGTGAGGGCCTGACGACCGAAT
The DNA here is from genome assembly GCA_037042295.1 of Irpex sp. Y119-03. Classification (NCBI taxonomy): domain Eukaryota; kingdom Fungi; phylum Basidiomycota; class Agaricomycetes; order Polyporales; family Irpicaceae; genus Irpex; species Irpex sp. Y119-03. The sequence goes on along the minus strand of JAXQKB010000944.1, from coordinate 48,402 downwards.
GCGCGGAGGACGTCTGTACTTGGAGTACGCACAGACTGTGCGTCGTTGAATGCTGATGTTAGGCCGACGACGCTCGGATTTGGAGACGCTAGAGGGGTGGGGATGGGCACGGGAGTTGGACCGCGGGAAGTAGAGTCCGCGAACGACGGTCTATCGTCGCTCTGAGTTGACGTTGACGGACGTTCGATGAAGCTCCAGGCGGGTGTGTCTGCGCGACTTGCGAACGTAGTTGGAGTATCTGCCCTGCTGTCCATAGTTGTGAATGTATCGGCTCTACTGGGGGCCCTGTCCGAGAACATGGTTGTTGCAAACCTCTCAGCTACAGGAAGGTTCATGGGGGGAAGTGACGGCACAGGTGGGATGACGTCTTCCTGAAAGATGTCGGATGAGTCTTGCCTCTTGCGCGACTTGCTATTGAGCCTGAACATGAACCGTTTGCGTTTTGAGGACTCGGAGAGATAGCCACCGTCAGAGTCCTCTCCCTGATCGACAGATGACTTCTTCGACTTCTTCTCTTTCTTGCTGTGCGAGGACAGGTACCCTCCGTCCGACTCGTCATCCGTCCCAGGACCAGCGTCCGCCACCCTCTCCCGCTCCTTTTTCTCCTTCTTCTTCCGCCGTCGTCTCGCCAGCATCTCCGAAAGATACCCTCCATCACTCTCCTCGCCCGTCGCGTTCCCGTCGCCCTTGCTCTTGGACTCCTTCTTCTTCTTCTTGTCCTTGGACGTCACATCGCTCACGTAGCCTCCGTCACTGTCGTAGCCATTGCCCTCGTGTTTCGGCTTTCGTAGCTTCTTCTGTTTGGAGGTGGAGACCTGCGGCGGCCTTACGGGGATAGCATCACTTATGCGCGGCGCTCCGGTTTCAAACTGTACTGTGCGTTGCTGGGGAGACTGGACATCACCGGACTGATTCGGTTTTAGGTTTGAGAGGCTGGTGCTGGTGGAGGCGTCGGACGCTATTCGGTTGAGAGACGGGTATGAGGGCCAGGACTCGTCGGACGTTGCGGTGGACGCGTAGGTGAGGCTGGGTGACAGTGTGCTCTACGTTGGGGCACAGGGCTTAAGTTTGAGATACTGAATAATATATGCGAATACTCACATCTCTTTCCTCATCGTCCTCTCCTATTGGACTGAACATCCATTGTGTTACTGCTTGACTAGTTCCGACACCCAGTTCGAGGGCAGTATCCAGGATCGACGCGCGTAACAATGACTCACGCTTCTCGACCGGACGTTGTCGTGGGATCGGTATTGAGGATGGATTCATGGAGAATATGGAAGATACGGAAGATACAGAGAGCTGGGAGGAAGGTAAAGGCGGCTAAGGAAAGAAGATGGTGGGAACGACGATGGTTTCCCACATGCGCCAGGCAAATCTGCAGCTGTTGGATGAATCAGAAATGTCAGAGCTATAAAGAAGAATGGGCGTACCAAGACTCAGGCAAAAACAACGATATAGCAACGAACAAGCTATGAGTTACTCAAAGAAACACTCGAATGCTGTATTTAAAGCTGCCGATGAGCGCTTGAATGGCGCCAATTGATATAAGTAAATCATTGAAAAAGGATTGAAAAATATACGCCGAAGGGGAGTCGAACCCCTGCCGCTTGCTTGGAAGGCAAGCATGATAACCGCTTCACCATCGGCGTCATAATTACAACCTGCAAAGCTAACTATATCACCGCAAACTGCTAACCGGCTTAGTCGTGATTTATTCATCCATCATGATCAAGCAACCGTGAAATAAAACCTGCATCACAACACCAGGCCTACTTGTCTGCACACATGTACAGAAGATATTCATAAAATAAGTGTATGGCAAGAATATCTACATACGAAGGTATGTCCAGAGTGGCGAACGGTAGTGCGGGATCAGCTTATCTTTATTGCATTGCAGGCAACATGGCGACATATCTCTGCCATCCGTCGAGTGTCGCTAGTGCCCGGATTTGACTCAAAACGTCATTCTAATAGGCTGCTATACGAAAGATCCGCAGGATGTGCCTTGATAACGCGCCGACCTCGTCTTTCGTTGCACGTATATAAAGCATGTCCGAGTCACTGCCCTCCGATGCTGTACTTCACTGGAACCGGGGCCTCGAACAAACTGTGGGTACCTCCTCCGCGGCGTGTTGATCTACTTTGAGACACCGGCTATCTGCTTTCCATGACCATGACCTCAGCAACTCCTACCTTCTCGAATCTGCTGGTCTTCGGACATCGCGCTCCCCTTACGGCAACAGCACGACAGAGGCTATTAACCCGTTTCGAAACGGTCACCTACCTTGATAAGGCCGAGCCAACAGACGAACAATGGGCTGCCGCGGACGTCATCTACGGGCCCCTCGCCAGCAAGATTCCTAGTGCAGCGCATGTCCCCAATCTGAAGTTTATACAGCTCACCAGCGCCGGTGCGGATCACATACTGGCCAGTCCCTTTGTCAAGGACCCCGCGTCGAAGCATATTCCTATAGCTTCTGCTTCGGGAGTGCATAGCACTTCTATTCCTCAGGTACACTAGAAGGCACGCACAAGTACCTCATTACGCTAATATTTATCCAATAGCACTTTATATTGACGACGCTAGCTCTGTTCCATCGTCTACAGGAACAAATAGCTGCTACATATGTGAGCAGTGGTTTTAATGGATGACGAAGTCATTTAATGATATTTTTCCAGGTTGAGAAACGGTGGGGTGGTCGAGTCCAGTTGCTGGGTGATAAGTTCGGCCACCGAGAGCTGAGAAACCAAACCGTTGGATTTTTAGGGTATGGCCAAGTAAGTCTGCGCCGCTGCTATCCACTACGTTCGTTTGTATACACTCAAGCTGAACTCTCATATAGATTGGTAGAGAGTCAGCTAGACTGGCGAAGGCTTTCGGTGCAAACATCATTGCGGCCACTCCCTCAGGAAAGAAATCACCTCAGAAAGGATTCGTTGAACCAGGCTATGGTGATCCGAACGGAGAGTACGTGGCATGATCTATCCGTCGAACTCTGAACTAATGCTCCCCCTTCTCTTTGATAGCCTCCCTTCCGCTTGGTACTCCACGGAAGACGCTTCATCTTTCGCAGAGTTTCTCTCAAAGTCGGACGTCATTCTCCTTTCACTACCATCTACACCGGACACAATCAAGATCCTTAACTCGACCACCTTCACTCATCTCAAATCCGACGTGGTTCTCGTCAACGTAGGACGAGGAAATGCCATCGACACGGACTCTCTTGTCGCTGCTCTCGACGAAGGTCGCATTGCTGGGGCCGCATTGGATGTTACCAGTCCGGAACCCTTACCTGACGGTCACACGCTGTACGGACGGAATAACGTCATCATCACCCCACACACATCTGGGTTTGCACGAGACTATGTCGATCGTGTGATAGACATATTGATCGCTAACGTAGACCGGTACAAGGAAGGAAAGGAACTGGTAAACTTGGTGGATAGAGAGCGAGGGTACTGAGAATCTACTTTACTGTGTCTACTAGATCAGACTCAGGCTGATGTTACTTCGAATCTTACTTCTCTATTACAACTCTCTAATTTTTTCAACCACTGTTTCCCATCTTGTCTCGTAGTCGTCCGCCAACACTGATATGTCAACGAGACTAGGAAAGATTGCATGTAGATATTTCGCAACTTCGTCGAGATCAATTCCTATGGGCGAATTGTACAACCCTAGTCGAGTAATCTGATTATTAACATGCAGATCCGACCGGTCAGCCTCGTCCGCCGATGGGACGATGGTTGCATCGATTGTGACCGACAGTCTCTGCAAACCGGGGCATGACCTCACAACCTCTGCGAGAACCACGATTGTAGGCCGTTCTAGGGACAATGGCACTAATATACTCGACGATTTGTGGGCCACAACGAGGGTCTGAAGCCGTGGAAATGGGCGGATGAAGTCGATAAACGTGCTGTCGTCCCACGATATGGGGTATAAGACGGATAATTCCAGCCGCACCAAGTTTGTAAAGGCTTGGAAGGGTTGTAAGTTCTCATATGTGATGCTGACGATATCGTCTCCAGAAGGATCCGGCCTGCCTTCGTTGCGTATCACTATGGACTCGACGACTGCGGGAGAAAGTTTGGAGTGGAAGATGCGAGGGAGGTCGATGACTGACTTGTGCAAACCGTCGCACTCAATCCGAAGTTCCTCCATGACAGGGAACCGATATGAGGCTAGGAATCTGGTCCAGTTAGTGCTGCCGCTGTGCATTGAGTTCAAGTACAAAGTTCGTAAGGATGGGAAGACCAGGTGGTTTTCTGCAACGAATGACCCCGACACGTAAAAACCAGTCGCGTGTACGCCGAGGCACTCCAGAGAGGGCAGGGAGGCTGCTGCGTCGAGGATAGCGCCTGGAACGTAATTCTCGAATAATGCAAATGAGAAACTTCGCAAGTCCTGGAAATAGGGTAGAATTTGCGCGACAAGGGAGGGAGGCACCACTGCTTGTAGCGAAAATATCTGGATCGTTTGAAGCCGTGGGGCACTCCGGGGTAGATTGACTAGAACGTTATCGATGTCATCCCGGGGATTCAGCAATTCCACGTCGAACAAGGTGACAGATGAGGAGAGGAATGCCAAGAGGTGATCGGAAGGAAGGTCGATCGTGGTGAAGCGCCAGGTGAACCCACGCAGGGAGGGTAGAAGGGCGTGTGATCGCCCTAGCCTCGTGAGATCCTCGTAGAGTTTTACGGTCGATAGATACGCGTGGAGAATAGTGTCTATGATGACCATGATCTTCACATGATGGGCGTACAGATCATAACGGTCCCACTCGTGGGGCTCTGGATCTCGAAGTAATTTCTTGTAAAAGGAACCTTGAGATCTAACACGTCAAACATGAAGAAGACAGCAACTCACTACAGCCCAGTCTCCTCGATCATTCATTTGGGGTACTGTCTCTGGACGTGGTACCAAAGTCCATGTATCGGGCGGCAGGCATTTCACGAGATCTTCAGGCCCGTACTGCACGTTCCAGAGGACAGGCAGGCAACCGTGAAACACAATACGGCACGTCCTCGCTAACGTAGCTATGGTACTAAGACCCGGCCTGTTCACGTACGGTATCGCCTCGAATGGTTCGAGACAACCCTCTGCGATGGCTGTGATCAATTCCGGAGTCGCCCAACAACGTTCCATGGCGGGTTCGCTCATGTTGAGGGCCTGATTCGGGTCGTTGTCTAAAGTATATACGTCAACTAACTTTGATCTTCGTACCTCGTAGTAGTTGAAAGAGCTGCATTGAATAACAGCTGGTGCTGCGATCCCAATCGATAGGCAGCTGGTAACGTGAGAGAGGTCGCAATCAGTGGTAGAACCACGTTGTAGAACTAGTGAGGCGATCAATCTTAGTCAGCACATTATCGATGGGTAAGTCTTCCGCTTTCTATTGGTACATCCGGGTCTTCATTCTATGGTTACAGCTGTTAGAGCAGGGTGTTTCTACAGAAGGGCCAGAACCTTGTCGGCAGCTGTCACTGTGAGCTCGCTGGGGACAGCCTCCACGAGGACGGTCTGCACGTTGTTGCCCTCGGTGATTAAGATGAAGCGCTAATGACATGTTCAAAACCTCTACACGACATATCTTAGAAGGGACATACCTTTGAGCGAGGAGAGCCGAGACGAGGAGACGCGTCAAAGAGAAGGCCTAGCGCTCCAGAGAACGCGCCAGTGTCGTCCGCAATGAAATGGATAGCTATATGAGACGATAGCGCCATCGTGAGATTCCAGGTGCATATAGCCTGTTCGAATGAGACTTACGAGTACCGTTCGGAGCCAAGGAGTCCTTCCATGCCCTATGTGAGCAGAAGTTAGCACGGAACACTCTGTGTAGGATCGATAACCTACTTCAAAACAAAGACATCGTTGACAGCCACGACATAGATGTTCTGGACGCCTTTCTCCTTGAACTTATCGTAGCTCTCAATGTATCCAGGGATCTGACGGGTACAGGTTCCAGTGAACGCGCCCGGAACCCCGACCTGCCCAGTTTCGCCAGTACGTGAGAATATTGCGCGATTCTGTCGAACGGGGGCTTACGAAAATGTTCTTTCCCGTGAGACCCTCAAAGTTGAAAGGCTTATCTGCCGCATCCTCTTTGACTGTGACTGAAGTGGGAATCGTGCCGCCTATCATGCACGTCAAAGATGAATATCGAAAGTTAGTTTCAGCGACTATATGCGCGTTAGTGAGTAAAATGGACTCACCAGCCTGGATCTGTGCGGCAGAGAGAAGACTCGCTGCGGCAGAATGAGCAGCGTTAGTCACAGAACTAAGAATTGAGGCCATTTTTGCTTGAGTAGATGAAGGTCGTAAAACAAGCTGTATTTCCCAAGGTCGAGCTTTCCGGTGCCGGTTTTGTGCACGATCAAATGTGTGACGTCACAGTCACGTGGCATGCGATGGCCAGAACGCGAACGAATCGAAATGAAGACAATCCGCAGCCTCCCCCTCCCAACTGACTCGAGATTATTTTGATACACAGCTAAACGTTTCATTGGCGCGACTGGCACCTGGATGTTAACTAGTTAACCCTGGCATCAGCAGGGAAACCGCGCCACGAGAAGCTGTGATTTTGAAGGAAGGACGATGGATACGAAGGGTTGCCGCCATTCGAGTTGAAGTTGTATGCTTTGCATGAGCAACATGGTTATGCCATATTACGTATGTGGGAAATTAAACCCCAAATCGATGATATGGAGAGCGCATTGAACAGGATGCAATTCGTGACCTGATTGGACGGAAAGGTGTCCAGCAGTGGCTTATTGCACTGGAAAAGGGGTCACCATCCGCATGCATTGCATGTGTAGTTCCTGAGTAAGCTCATAAGTATGTCAAGTAGAACTGCGAGAGAACTCACAGAGTCACATCGAGAGAGCGGAGCGCTCGAAGCGCGGACTCGGAGGAAGATGAAGTATGCAGGCCCCTCTTACCATCGTAATCCGATGCTGACTTCTCAGTCCAGATGGTCGGAGGCTGAGAGCATCAAAGACACAACCCGTGTAAATCCATGCAAGAGTGCGCGCCGTCGACATGAGGTTGATCGCTCCGTTGTTCTACAGCGGTCTAGAACTGTTTTGCCCAGTTCGTTCGACGTGATGATGTAAACGCACTCACAATTTTAGATCGCAACCCGCCATGGGTAAGGGCAACTCCAGCATCAATGTGTTTTTCTGTGCAACAGATGTGCGTGTTGTTCATCAGTGCTAGCGCTCACGCGCCATCGGGGGCTACATTGATGACGATAATTAGTAAAAATGGTTTTCTGGAAAGCTTGGAATCGACGCAGTGCGGGGGTGACCTACGTGAGCTGCGCAAAAGGTTCTGTTGGCGTATATATGGTGAACAGGTAGCACCCCAGCGACGGGGACACGAGTTACGGTTACATTGAGAAACCCGATCCTTGCATTCATGACCGACAATTTGGGAAGATCTGTTCATATCGCTTCCTGTCGGAATTGAAGACCACAGTTAAATGAAAGATCGATCTCACTTTGAGCCTGCGAGATGGGAAAGTACGAACAACCCTTGAAATGTGCTGTGCGGTCATTGCAGCATGATCAATGTCCGGTAGGCGACATGAAAGAAGTTCGTGCTCACAGGGAAAGCGAGAAAAATGCAACTGACACTCATCGCACGCGCGCCATTGGGGTCACCAGAAAAATGAACACCGCTGTCGCAAAGCACTGCATCGAATTATCAGGATGTGTTCGGAAGCCATGCGTACGCGGCCGTGATGCCGGACCAGGCCAAACCACCGCCAGCGGAAGCAGCGCATCGAGGTCATACTGTTAGTGGACAAGATTCTGTGGATAACATGTGCGCGCAATGGACTTTATGAACTTTATGGACTGTAGAGTATGGTCGGTTAACTGTGCGCGAACAGCCAGTCAGGAGACGGATCGTGTTGCCACACTTGTTCAGCTCGAGTGGCATCAAGGCCACAACTCATCATGGTGTTTACGCAGGCCGGAATGCACGAATGGCTCAAGTAGCAGTCGAGATATGCCAGAATAACACTACTGCCGCCTCGAGCCCTTCTGCATTGCGTCGACCGTGAACACGCAGTTTACCTGCTTGATAGATACTTAGTCTTCATCAATAGTATAGTTGTTCAAAAGAGATGAATGTTACAATACCGTGTATACAAGAACATCGAAAAACAGTTGATGATGTCGTCAAGGTTTAGAGGAAAATATTGCAGGTGCAAAGTGCAAGTACAAGTCGGCATATGCCGCGGGCGTTTTGGTCCAGCGCCTTGATCGCGCGCAGCGTCTTCATGGGGGCCACGCACTGGCACTCTCAAACTTCTCCTCTATATGACATGACGCAAGTTTGTAAACTGTAGACCAATTTCAGGAAAAAGAATTTACTAAAACTCCGTATAGATATGCTGTGCGTTATTCTTGCTAGCTATCTGAAAGATATTCCCTTGACTTGATATTTACACAGGTCTCTTCAATCCATAGTATTGAGGCTATCCGTACGAGATCATCTTCATGCTGAGGTCTTCTCGGGTCATTTTGCAGTTTTCTGAGTAAGTACCCAGTACGCCCTCCAAATATTTTTGCGTCATCTATAGATGGGTCGAATTAACCACACGCTTCTACCGCATGTTATTTCATCAATTGGATGACTCTCACTGACCGATTCCTAGCGAAAACGCGTCAACAACCCTGGCTAGTTGGGGGCCTCGAGAGGGCCCCGGCATTCACACTGCAGCTCTCGGACTGACATGTTGATGCTGCGTTGGGGGTTTGTACAATGTAAGTCGAGTAGCCGATTGCTCGATTACTCTTCTACTGCGTATGCTAGCATTGCTAGGTATTTATGATGAAGTAAGATGGCTATAATGCATAGTTTCACTATGATTGCTATGGTTCTGATCGCTCGTTGCTGGTAAGGTTCATCGCGCACCACATCGAGTTTCTAGCATCGTTCTGCACTCTGGCGGCAAGTCGCGTCAAAACTCAGCTACAAACAGTACCCAGCCTCCACTGAAGACTCTACTTCACCTGATGCCCCAGACCCAATCCGAGACTTTAAGTGCGTAATTACCGACAGTCACTAGTCAAGGACTTATGACTGCATTGCTATATTTCAACGTTCAGATTTATCCCTAAATCAGGGCGATCGGCGGGGCCTCGAATGGTCTGTGATCCTGACCTCAGCACCTGGAAGAAGAGGTCACGACGGAAAGCTTTTACAGGGAAAGACATGCACCGCGTACCGTTTCCCTTCAAACTCGCGTCAATGGTGCGTGTCCCCAGGCCATACCGCATCAGCACTTCCGCAATAACCACCCCATCTCCGTCTGCCGTGCATCAACAGCGGATAGCCATACCCCCCAGAACTGAGTCAGAATGGGACGCATAATGAACCGTCCGGCTGTATTGCTTCTCACCCGCCCTGCGCTTAACACTGATCGCTGTGCCAACATTCAACCTGGGAGGCTGGGCGCATAGAAAGTTGTATAAACTACTGATTTAACGTCTTGTGCAGGGGGAAAAGAGGCCCGGTCACTAGTTTCATGTGACCCAGCTACGCCTCGAGCTGTATATAGATTATGGAGAATGGCGGTCAGACGAGGTATCAGCTTGTTCCCGCCCCCCTCCTTTCCCCACGTCCGCAGTTTGTGTCCCCCATAAACTGACATCAATGGACCGCGAGGCAAGTGCCAGTGGCAACTCCGTTCTCTACGACGGTCTGAATCCATGGCTGCAGTCGAGCGGCCTATCACTCCCTTACACTTATATGCCAAGCCACTGGGTTATTACTGCTAGTGACGCCCTTCTATCTGGTCCACTCCTACCCCCGCCACCGCCGCCGCCGCCGCCACCACCACCACCACCTCCTCCTCCACAGGCATATGCGATGCCCGCTCTAGTGAGTACACGCAGGTGGGATTTGCTCGATGATTATAACAAGGACAATGATTAGTCCCACCCGGCTGTCTTCATCACCATCCCGCGGTCGAACACTGGCGCCACCGCGTCAAGGAAGCACTCTCGCGTTCCCCCCATTGAGTTCTGGGTCGGAGGAAGACAGGGTATCCGGCTGATAGATGCCCTCCAAGGAAACGTGGCAGAACTTGTTGACTTCGACGACGAAGTCATGCACGCTACAAGCGCCAAGGTCTCCTACAGAGTAGAGGTCGGTGTTATCATCAACGTCTGTCATATACAATCCTAATGACGTGGGTTTATAGTGGCTCGGATATAAGCCGCTGTCGAGGCAGAAGTACGCTCGACGGGTTCGAGGCCTTCAGAACCGCGGCAAGATCGCTAAGCAGGTTGCCGAAGTCGTCAGTGAGTTTGTTAACGTATGTTCCTCCTTAGGCTACTCCTCGCCTTTTCTGATACAACGTCCCTATAGGATCGCGCTCGCCAGACTACTTCGCAACCTGAGTGGCGCATTGGAAGGGGCTCTATTGAGTACGAGAACTTGTATCTCATGGAGATTCACCGCGTTTCCCAGTCTACTTGGGTCCCAGTCCTCGCATACGCTGCCTAGCATTGGCCATATTTCTATTCGCGCCCGCAGTCCGGTTCACTGCCTCGCGCACATATATCATATTTACTGTCGATACCCAGCATCCCCACACCCGCCACACTCACGCGCCCATATCCGTCGGTCCTTACCAAACCAACACTCCTTGTCTCGGCCTATGTTACTATTGCCACCCATGGTGGGTCTTATCCAGGATACTTTAAGTTATTCGCTGTCAATCATGTGCATTTTCTATCCTATGGCGGTGACTATCTGAGTCTATCTCACTGCTTTATCCGTCACCACTGGCAACGAAAGGGCTCAGATCTACCGATCGTAATTGTAAGGTTTACAGTGTGTTCCCGGTGTTCGGCTGACATTACGGGTATAAGCAGTCTTAACGTGTTATGGACATGTACCCTAGTGACGACAAATGTCCGCTTGCACCTACAACACGAGGCCCGTTCCGTCGCACCCTGCCGTGCATTATAGAGCCTTACGGTGCCGGCCGAGTCCTGGTGGCGTGCTACTGCTGAGCTTCATGTCAAGGAATCAATATCGATCAATAGACGGACTGAGCACGAGAGTTCTTGGCTATCTAATTGGATAAAGTGTCGCCTAGTCGGCTTCTCGTCCTTGTTCCGGTCTTGAAGCAATTTAATCAAAGCCAGCTTACTCCTTGCCTAACCTTGCATGCAGGTGATGTGTTCAGTTCGGCGGTGTTTGCGGAAATTAGGTGGTTCCTGGGCAACTCCATCTGTACGTGTGTCTGACTTGAACTTGTTCTTGGAGATCCTTAAGGGAATACGGCTCACATCCCATGTTGTGACCCAAAGTCAAGTCTTCTGTCATTTCATTCATCAGTACCTGCCATCGTACGAAAACCACACCATTTATTGATGATATAGAGTTAACTGGGGATTGAGAAGAAACTAGACGAAATTCTAGTTGTTTATGCTTCCAGTCAGCCTAATGTCCCTACTCGACGCTCCCACCAAAACACCAGTATTGCCACTTGGTATCTCCCATCGTTGTGTAAGTACGTTCCATGTCGATAAATCGTAACGTGAAATTTGGAATTCGACCTTGCTAGATTGCCCTGACTGTAGAAAGATTGAATCGAAGCCCTTGAGGAGCTTCGGAGGAGAACTCGCAGACGCTGGAGGGGACAGATACAACTGAGGGATCTGTGGATAGCTCTCTTGAGCATAATCGTCGCAATGTCTGCGAATATATACCGTACCTCATGCCCTGCCACAGTCCCATTATTCTGCAGCGTGAAGCCGACCGTGATCACCTTCTCGTGCAGCGAGTCGTCTAGCGATGCACCATAGCCCGATCGAGGATTTCCTCCTGCCGCCGAACCTGTTATTGTCAACCCCGAATACGTGAAAGTTGTGTATGAAAGACCGAAACCGAACTCGAAGCGCGGATCAATATTGGCCTGCGGTGTGCGGTCAGTGGAAGTAGAGTGCCTTTGTTAAGCCCATAGCATTCACTGACCTGATCAAAGTGTCTATAGTCGATAAATAAAGCTTCGGAGTACGGAATGTGAAGAATATCAAGATGCAAGGAATAGTCAACTCTTGCGGAATAATCTTTCTCTGATTTGGCAATTGTGTATGGCAACCTTCCGCTGCACCATATTGTGTCAACACGATGCGCATCATGGCCAGAATGATACTGACCTAGGGTTGTAGGCACCATACAGGACATCTACGAGAGAGTTGCCTAATTCAATACGTAGTCAGCCTCATACAGTCATGGACGACAGAGGAACCGAAGACCGCTCCATACCTATTGATAGTCAGCTTAAACAAAGGGCATCGGACTGTCAAGTAATAAGATAGATCATACCAGTGCAGTGATGTTTGGGTTGTCGCTCCATGCATCCACAATGATGGGGCCGACAGTATTCACGACGACAATAGTGTTGTTGTTGACCTGAGCTACGGCTTGCACCAGCTTATCCTGCGTGCATACCATATCAAATCAGCACAAGCACCTAGTACCTATCCGGGTTGGGTGTATAACGTACCCCATTGTGCCATGCGTTCAGGTTATTCCTGTCTCCAAAGTTGAATTCGACGATCTCCACCTCTTCACCGCTGTCGGCGGTAATGAATACGAATGCTATATCTTTACCTGCGGCCATCTTCGCAGCGGCAGTCGTGTCATCATCGCTAAGAGACGAAGTGATGTTCGTTCCATCCACAGCCGACCGGTTTGTCAACGCGTCCAGTGGCTGCATCACGTCGCCACTGAGTTAGTCTGGTAATGCGGCCGACTTCGAAAACACTTACTGCAATCAAATAAGGGAAGTTGGCTGTTCTAATGCGTGACATGTTTCAGCTAAGAACTTCTGGAGAATCGTACAGACGAACTCACCCACTACCCCATCCCATGGCCAGGACACCCTTATTACAACCCCTGTCGGTACACGCATTCGGCCCATCCGGGTTGGAACCAGCACCACTGCCTGAGAGTATCGTCAAGAGATTGCACCCATAGATTCTAGATACTGCACTTACCAATAACGGCAATCGATTTCGGTGCTTTGAGTGGCAGTGCATTACGCTCGTTCTTCAGCAGAACTGTCGAAGCCGCCCCGATCGTGCGGATAAGACTGGGAAGTCATTGTAAGTAACGGTCTCGTGCTTAATCGGTATCCTGAGTTCACCTCGCGTGATCCCCTTGAACGTTAACGTGTTGGTTTATAGGACTGTTTGGGTCCTTCGAGTTGAAGTTGACAGCCGGATAGTCCTGGTCTTGGCCAAGCAAGTACCTGTATAGTAGTACGATAAGAAACGTGTCTCAGTCCAAAAATAGTGTTGTGCTTACCAAGCAGCGAGAATACGAGTCGCCATATCCTAATGGATAATGGATGGACGTGGACTAAATATCAATGTTATATTGCGGCAAGCAACTTACGTCTATCCTATCGTGAGACACGTCTCCAACATCGACAGCTAGCTCAAGTGCTAATCCAAAGTAGCTGTGGGTTGGTAGAATTGTCAACGGAGCTAAGGTAAGATGTATAAGCTAAAACACACCTGACGATGACGCCTGGAATGATCTCGCCGGGCATGTTCATCTTGAACAGATATTATTAGCGTGCTTAAAGGCTTGCAGTGTACTGGAAACATACGTCTAGTCCGTTGTTTGCGGCGGGAGCGGTCGAGTGGGTCGCAAACCAATCTTTGGTGACACCGGTTGTTATTCCCTACGGTCAAGTCAATGAAAGATATTGTTGTACTAACCGGACATGACATCTGCAAGTGAAGACGTGAGATGACCAGTCGCATAAGAGTAGATAGTACGATGACTCACATCCTTGGAAGGCTAGCTCATGCTTGAGCAGTCCGTTTAAAGTGCCGTTGTTCTCGCACGCATATGTGCCGTTGACTGTACGTATATAGGCTATGGTTAAATGGGCGCTGTTAATCCACGGACTAAACGACTAACTCTGGTCTGTGAACAAGTCAGTTGACATATATGTCGCCCCACAGGGGTATCACCTACTATAACTGCACATGAAAGCGGCGATGTTTGCCTGCACGCTACGCAAGAACTAGGCGAGTCGTCAGCAGACGGGCGCGCTTTATTATTGCGAGATGAGAACATACCGGATGCAAATACACTTCGTGTTGCTGCGGAAGGCATTAGCTGCATTCTTCGTGAGATCAAGTGAGGGCATGCTTACGGTTCTACAAAGTAGAGTTAAAATGCAAACAAAGAGGCTTTTACGAGAACATACCGATCATCTACGTCCGAAGTGCTCAGCATACGAGAGTGCTCTTGTTCACTGCGAGGCGATTTAGGTGAGTAAACTTTCTCATAAGACAATTACATGAATATACTTGTTGATGAAGTGCTTAGCGACTGCTTGTACACCCTGTGACTGAATTCCCGTGATAGTCTCGAAAGCGGCCTCGCCCGAAAGGTAAGGATCGCCTCCAAAGCTGGAAGCATATTAGAAGGAAAGCTCAGAATATCATGAGAATTGGTGATGTACCCTTCCCAGTTTCTTCCGGCAGCTGGAGCTCGCATTATATTCCTGTTCGGGTCATAAGAGGCTAGTTTTCGAGCTCATTCGGTTTGGTGCACTCACATGAATGGACCAAGTTGAGCGTTGATGCCTACCATCAGAATTTCATCAGGATGTATTCACAGGGGGATCAACATTCATACCCTTGCCGCGGAACTCTTGCCCCATAGCCACACCTCTTTGGTTCATAAGTGTCCTATTAAATCTGCGAAATACCGTAAGATTGATACCGTATTGTATCCGAAGTCAGATACATACGTCGCGGCTACGTTGATACCTCTACAAAATTTTTAGATCAGTCGTCAGCGTGGATACTTCGGGGCAAGACCACGTACGCAGGGAAAGCCGAGTTACCGTCCACGTTACGTATCCCTGTAGGGCTATCTAAGAAAGGGGCTATGTGAGAAGTCGTTCCATACTTCCATAGCAATAAAGCTCACCTTCCAAGCAGAGTCCAGTGAAGTTGATTGAAGGGATGGGAGAGATACTGCCTGTGCAATTGCCTACAGTCGATCTGTCAAGAAGCGTGCTTCCAAGTAGAGATTATGCATGCGGTACGTACCTACAAAATTGCCTATACCTACAATGGTAGTTTTGTGAGTATACTACATAGCAGGTGTATGGATGCAGTGACGCACCTGTCGTTAAACCAACTTTCTGTGACAAGGTCAAATTTGCCACGGCCGTTCTCGCCTACACCCTATTGAGTGAGATGTAGTACAGAGATATCAATCGCGTTACCTTAACATAGGCCGCCTGCCATTTTTCGTTATTGACTGCGATAAAAAGACCCGTCGTCAGCAGCGTGCAACACTGAGGTGCAAAGCTCAATACTCACCTTGCGCATTGACCAGCATAGTACTCAACGCAATAGCCCAGGCTACCGCAGCGCATGCTCTCCAGTACAGCAACATCGTTTCTGTAGGAGAAAGGACTCAGAGAGTTCAGTTGGGTCCAAGTCTTGAGTATCCCACTTATATAAGGGTCGTGAACTTGAAGTTTAACATGGCCATAGCGACCCACACCTGTGGCTGCTTGTGGATAAACAGCAAAGGAGAGATATTCTGGACGCGGAAATGATGTCCGTGGTCGTCGGATGACAAAAGAAGCCCTGTTTACATCATACTTATGGGAGGTTTTGAGCTTCTGTCGCAACCGATACGACCCTTTTCTGGGCATTATGCGCCTAGTGGCGCCCCGAGCACTTGTATTCTAGTGAGCTTGTGTTGAGGTATTGACTGTAAATCAGAGTACAGGAGCAGTATCCATTATGATAGAACAATAAACGTTTAAATTGAAAATCGTACCTGCTGTCAAGGGTAGAATGCATGGGAGATCGTGGAGTGATCAGTCGCCCTAACGAGAGCTCAACAGGCTCGCAAAATCATCGGAGGGCGAGCTAAGGAAATACAAATCAAAGGCTGCCTTCGACTTCGAGCACACGTGAGGGAAGGTAAGAATCTGTTACAAGCCTTGAAAGGATGACGACAATACGGGTCGGCGTGTGAATATAACTTTCGTTTCGAAGAATACATAGCACTCACTCTCACTATGCCCGCATCGACATTGCTCGGGACAATTGGCTGTCATGACACTCCTTATGTTTCATGAGAATAAAGCATAAGCGAGTGGGCCCTGATGCTTTGACGACCATGCTTGCCATAGAGTCTGCATCGCCGTCTATCAGGCGCGATGCGTTGAGGGAGCTTCGATAGAGATGGTTTTTGTTCGGAACTGGCGCAAACGGGGTATGGTCAACCTCCAGCGGAGTAAATGCAGCTCACTGCAAATTTCTGATGCGTTGTGTCTGATACAAGAGTAGTCTTGGCCGCAAGCCTCTGTACAGTGCTCTTGCAAGGATGATTGTCCAGACTGGCGGGGTTACGTGTACTTATCCCTAGTAACAGCTATGGCCATGACCATGTCGTGCTGCTGGTTTGTGATGGTTTCTGGAGTGCATGCTGGTGCAAGGTTGTAGATCGCAGTGCCTGGTCGTCCCTTGCAGGTAGTATGAGGCTATACCGGGGTCGTTGGTAGGTCCCATAGAGTCCGTTGTCCTTGACGGGTGCATAAGCGTCATCGTGACGAGTGTACTTAGCTGCAGTATAAAGGGCTATGACCCGCACTTTCCCACGACGTACTCTGCGGCAATAAATCGCATCAATGCGGTGGATGAGAGTGTACTTACGGGGGGAAGAATACGTTGTATGGGTGTATGAGTACTACAACGTCTTAGCGGTGTGAGAATATATCATCCAAAAGGGCACAGATCAGGAGTTGGCTCATGACAGTAAGCCTTCTCTATAATTATACCGATGGTAATGCTTACTGTGGGTTTGACCAAGGTTGTCGAGGTATGGTATATGCATCATTTTCTTTTCGTCTTAGCTCCTTATAATAAAGTGAGGGAGAAGTAACGGTACACCAGGCTAAATCAAAGGCGAAGTTCAAATGTACAAGTTTGATTTGAGAACTTGAAGGTGATGGTGGTGAGTCGAATCGATCTGTCCATCGGCCGGTTAGAGCCGAAGTTGGGCGCTACCGGTAAACGCGATCACCTTACCTTATTAGTTTTATCTTAGCGCCGTAGTCTCCAAGCTAGTACGCGTCGAGCGTGTAGTCGCGTTGAGTAGGGCAAGGTTGGACTAGTACTATAACCACCATGCCTAATCCCAATCCTCTTTTTCTGCGCTGGGTCAAAGGTATGTGGAAAATATCTTCCATTTTACAGAACGGCAGCTTACGCTGCAATACGATCAGGTTTTCATGCGGAGAAAGACTATAAATTCCGTGGCGGACCTCCGCGTCCAACCGGATATGAAAACGCGATCCAGAGCTTACAGAACTGTACAACACGGTATGAGCACCCTCTGGAGATGAAGGGTCTTTTTGGGGTCGGTCCGACGTGTATTGCTCGGTGAGCAGATTTAATCATTAACTCAATAACTAGAACCAGTACTAATAACGGCATTGCAGGCTGACAGAGAAGCTGGAAGAATATTGTAACGAAAGAGGTCTCGAGATGCCTGAGCCACCAGCCAAGAAGACTCGTGGTACGTGCCATTCACTATGCTCTCTGCGGTGTGATAATCTTCACGCATTGGATGTTTACAGGAAAAGCGAAAGCTAAGGCTGCGCCCGCACCGGCTAAGGTAGATGATGTGGAAGAATATTCCAATTCCGAAGAGGAAGCAAACCCCGTGAAGAAACCACACGGTAAGCTGAGTATAGCCTGTGTTGTTCAATGATACTCATGAATCCATACCTTCAGCACGAGCTACTAAGCGCAAAACGCGAGCCAAACGGCAGCGCACTTTCACACCAGAGTATGCTAACTCGGAGGAAGAAGCAAACCCTGTGAAGAAACCGCGCAGTGAGTTGTCTCGCGGTGTACCTGTTGCGTAGGACGGCGTTTACGAACTACATTGCTCTCAGCGAAAGTTGATCCTAAGGCTGCGGCTAGGAAGGCCCCTGAAGCTGAAGATGCTCCCGAAAAAGGCGCAGAGCCTACGAAGAAGGAACGAGGTAAGCTCGGCAAGAAGTCTACGTTGTGCTCGTTAAGCTGAATTCGTTCTTAGCCCCTCGCAAGACAGCGGCTTCTAGTGCAAAGCGTAAGAGAGACGCAGACGAAGAAGACGATGCCAATGGTAACGCCGTTGACACTAACCCTCCGGCCAAGACCCGTAGAACTTCTCGCAGGACGAAGGCTCCCATGTCATATGCGGAGTAAGACGCTCATGGTTTACACCCGTTGAACATTTATAGTCTCTGCTGGTATTGTACACACCCTTTGCTCTAACACTACATATGCTTTAGTATGCAGTACACTACGACGAACGTCAATTCATACCCAATGACAAAGCAAAGGCCTACGGGCCGGACATACTCATCGGTACTGCTGGAAGTCCGAGCAGAACCTATTATTCGTACGGCTAAATGAGAAGGTTGGGCGCACACCCCCTTGCGCTCTACCATGCATACTGAATACTGACCTGTCAGCAGGTGATATCATCCCTGGTAAGCATGGCCATCAGTTTGTCAGATCTTATCATAAGGGACGGCGACATACGCTGCACTGGCAGTTGAGGTGGATGCACGGTTCAACTAGGCGAGACTGAATGAATACGCACGAATTCGAAGTTCGGAGGATGATATCGACCATATTCCTTTTTCTTGCTTCTATCTGCGCCCGCCGTCACAGCATATCCTCCTGCACGCTTATCACCACGTTCTTCACATCACGCTACCCCTGATAACCTCTTCGAAGTTCGCAAGCAAGCATCCTCTTCATTTAAACGAACGATACCGCCGGCTGCGCGCGCGAAGAGTTCTGCCGCAGAACACGCACTGTCTGTCAAGCTTCCGCCGTCTGCGTTCTTAAAGCGTCGGCTGGCTACAGCCACCGTGCACACCGCAGCACTTTTCCAACACATTCCGTGCTTGAATCGGAGAACGGTCAGAGTCTCATGTATGTACGAAGAAGAGACGCACTATCATTTTTGGCGCCTGTATACTATGACTACTAAGGTTATCCACTACAGGTGAGCAGGCCGAGGACTTACGACTCCCTCGCTTCTGGTCTGCATACTTACGACCGGAAGTAATGGGGTGTGCAACCGCTCGAAACCGTTTGTCAGGCGTCCCCAAACGCGACTCGCGCTCACCGTAGCGATCAGACCATCATCGGGGGCGGGTGGCGGTGTCCACGATGGCGACCAAGGCGACCAGCGATGTTCGGGCCTCCGAGGGGGGCGGGTCATCGTGTTTTGTCGTCGACCGAAGTTTTAAGTAAGATATCGTGATAAATGAAAGCTGGACCAGTGAATAAACGGGTTTCATGGCGAGCGCCTGAACGAGCCTCCTCGAAAACTCCATTCGGTGCTGATGAGATCTATGCTGGCCACCTCAGCGGATTTGATAGGCTGATAGTTGGGGTCGGATGGGTGGAAATGCCGACTTAGCTTATGCATCGTAGTGGCGGCTGCTTATGTTGTAAAGGGGTGCGGCATGTTTTGGGCAAGGCCGGTAGTAACGCTATTCGATGCGCCACGAGAAGGTTACTTGCATCATTGAGGTGGTGAATGAAAATTATGTTACACCTCAAGCCCAGGTAATCCATCTCGATTTGGCCGCGTTCGACCAAGTTCTGTGTCAGAATCGGTCGCAGGCCACCTTCCGGCGCCACCCAATACGCTGTGGCGAACAAGAATGCGAACCATATGTTTTTCGATGACGAATGAAACCAGACGATTTGGCAGAAAACGATCGGTCTCTGTGAACAAGAAACCGCATCCATTCCGAACGTCAGGCCGGGAGGAGGGCCCAGTTGTGTACCTCGGTTTGTTCTTCATGCCCATAATAGGAAGGTAACGTTGTTCGTGCGTCACGCTCCAGCGAGAATTGGGCGTCCCACGTCGTCACGCCTACAAATACGTCCTGGGGCCCTCGTAAACGTTGTAAGCACATGTTTCGCAATGAACACGGAGGAGTTTGAGTACCGATGAGAAGTACTGCTTAGCATGTGAAGTAGCAGCTTGACTAATGTTTCTTGCCTCATACCGGTATCTGTTTCAGTGGATCGATGAGGTGGTCTAGAACGCGTGAATACTTCAGGCTACTTGTCCTATAGGCCAAACCCACATCGTTAGCTGATAAGTAATATGGTCGTAAAGGACACGTACGTGAGATCTGTAAAGTGACGGATCAAGATGCCAGTGGTAGGGTTCCCATCGGAAGGATTCCGTCTGTGACCTGCCATTGCGTAAAGTGTCAGAGCGCTATAGCGACCAGATTTACGGCAAACTATGTACATGAGTGATCACAACAGTCGAGTCACGAATCGAGACACTCACCAGTCTGAGGAATATCTCGACATCGATTGACAGACACTACTCACAAGCTCGGTCTCACGTGCAGTAATATTGTGCAGAGCAGAAGGCGACCTTGATAAGATATCTGCTGATGGAAGTGGAAGACTCGGTCATTGGCCACAGACATACCCACGTATGACGCGATAGAGCCATCCAGCGGAAAGTGGGCCGTGGTGAGCTGGGTGCTCACGACGTCGGTCTTTGCTATCCTCCGACCAAGCGCGTATAGGTTAAACCATGGAGAGAGCCTAAATAAGGGAAGCAGAACAAACACGAGGCTCTCTGTTCGCGTCCCAGGGCCGCTTGTAGGTAGGATCGTCTGTCTTAGCGCGATTGAGATAGGGTTGAGGTTGTGAGGGTTGAGTGCTAAAGATCATCGCTAATAATTAACCTGTTACAAGACCCCTTTCTGGTGATGAACGCTAAAACACCGAAAAATTATGGGTCGCCAAGAGGATATCCGTCTGAGCCTATATCGTTTCCCGTGAAATCTTCAGCAGGCCGTTGGAATGAACGGAACATGGCTTACCACATGTGCGTACTCTGGTTCTGACAATGTCGAAGAGCCGTTCAATAGTATGCACGAGCGGGCACGCCCATTACACACCGTGGCGGAAGATCTTAAGGACGACTTGTCGGCGTCCTGGGATATCCGTGACCAGTTCTTAAAAATTGAGCTGGAAGTACTGCACTTCCGCGTAGTATTCCTGTGAAAGACATACAAAGAGAGCGTGAGCTGACTTATCGATACTGACCAGCAAAAATAAGCCATAGCAGTGTTTGCTAAGACGTCATGGGTCCGGATGTAGTTGGTCAAGAGCAAGTGTCTCACGAAGTGTCCACGTCTTCTTTCGTCCAAACGACAATGATTTTCTGAGTTTGTGTCGGGGTTCGAATAGCACTGCTTCGGCGCTTCTCGGTTACAACCCTTTCCCGGACGATCTACCTCCGTGTCCGTATGTTCTGGGTGAGTTGCAATGTTACTCACTGTACCGCCGGCGTGATGGAATCGCCAGGCAGACTGACAGTCGCAGAATCTAAGGGCTTCAGCTCCGTGCTAAATGCACATGGCACCACTCAAGACCACCCATGAAGTACGGGTGGCATGACGAAGGCAGATTCGAGACTGAAACAGCAGCAGTCGGGGGAGATGGTGTTGTAACTTATCGCGGACTGTGAATAAAAACGTAGATCAGTCAGGTGAGACACAGTTTATGAGTTTGTTGGTGGTTAATTTCTGACATAAACTCAGGAAAGTGCCTTTTAAGGAAGGCGTCTCGAAGGACGGGGCTTCACTACCACCGATGATGGGATGATGGGCAGGCACGAGCAGCCGGTTAGTTGTTGCGGTCTTTCTGCGCGCCATGTTAACCCGGATAATGAATGCAAATCAAATCAGATTCCCAACGGCTGTCTCGTGGTCTTATCCCAGGCGGAAGCCTTTTAATTGCGACCGCCATGTCAGGTCCCTCCTAACAACATATCTCCTCCGTCAGGTATAAGAGCAGCTGTCTGCACTGCGTCATATTCTCATCCTTTCGCAGAATGCCCCACCCGTACAGTAGATACCGCTTCCGCCTCTTTTGCGACTTTGTGCGCATTCTCCTCGTCCCCTCAGCACTCTTCGCAGGTCTCGTGCATTTTGACAGAATACGCCTCAGATGGACGACACCATCGCTGTATATTCTGTGGCTCTTTGCAGTAGGACTAACGCGGGTCAAGATCAATGATTTCCTTCAGGCTCGCGCGGCCAGACTGGCAGGTGGACGGCTTCCCACAGTGGTCAGGGGCAAATGGCCAGGAAACCTCGATATTCTCATTAAACTTGGGAAAGCAGCAAAATCAAGATACCCTGGTGCATTTCAGCGTGAGCTGTTCGAAGAATATCAGTCGACAACATTGAACCTCAAACTTCTCTGGTCCGATCTTGTGCGTATGAGATTTCATTTGACGGAGTTTATGGACTGAATACGAATTGACATAGATTATCACGATGGACGAGCAACATATGAAATCTATCCTTTCCACTGGGTTTAATCACTTCTGGAGGGGCCGAAGACAGAAGGAACGCATGTGAGACGCTTTCTCAAGGTAACATCGTACGAGTTCTGACTGTCCCGCAGGGAGAAATTCCTTGGTGATGGTATCTTTAACCGCGACGACGAGGTAAGAGTAACTCACGCATAACGAGATAATATTGTTCTCACGCCTTATCTGCAGGACTGGAAGAAGGTGTGTCCAAGCGAAGGAACGGTGGGCGACATTGTCTGATGCTCTCCTTACAGCATCGCGCCCTCGCTCGCCCCTTCTTCGCTAAAGATCGGACCTCCGACTTCGAGGTATTCGAGAAATATGCTCAGAAGACCGTCGCCATCATCACCGATCTGTCCCGCACAGGACAGGCTATCGAAGCGCAAGATCTATTCGCTCGGTTCACATCTGACTCTGCCGGCGAGTTCCTTTTCGGGCATAAGTTCGACACTCTGCATGGTGCATTGCCCGTTGCCGGTCAGACCAGCATGAGCACCAAGGGAACTGCTACAAATGACGAGTTTGGTACGTTTACGCAATCGTTTGAGGCGATGCAGGAGATTGTGGCGCAGCGCGCTAGAAGGGGATATTTCTGGCCCGTGCACGAGTTATTCAAGGACGACATGGACCCCCACGTCAAAGTCGTAGCAGACTTCCTCGATCCTATCGTTAACAACGCGATCAGGAATGCGAGGAAGATGAACGAGGCCGGCTTGCATTCATCGACGGAACACAGCACATTCCTTGAGTACCTCGCCGACAACACCGAAGGTGAGACTCCACGTTGTTTCCGACATTCCCGAGAACATCAATTGAACGTATATTCTCATTACAGATCCCAAAGTCATTCGCGACCAGCTGCTCAACATTCTTCTTGCCAGTCGCGACACGACTGCCTGCTTGTTGACGTTTGTGACCTATGTCATGGCAATGTATCCGGATGTCACCCGTAAGATGAGGGCGGAGGTCCTCCAGCACTGTGGCAAAACAGGTACACCGACGTTCGAGACTGTCAAGTCTATGCGATACAGTACGTCTGCCCCCTTGACCTGCCTCATCCGTCAACCTGGACCTTACCCTTCAATTCCCAGTCCATGCAGTTGTCAACGAGACCCTACGCCTTTTCCCTCCCGTCCCCCTGAATGTCCGCGAAGTTCGCGAATCCGGTGTTGTCCTGCCTGCGTCAGACGGGACTTACGTCGATGCGGATTCGACGCCCATCTACGTCCCAGAGCACACAGTGCTCATGTACTTCCCCTTGCTCACTCAGCAAAATACCGCGCTCTGGGGAAAGGACGCGTATGACTTCGATCCGGATCGATGGCTGGACAAGCGGCTCTCACACTTCACCGAGAAACCCATGATCTTCACGCCCTTCAGCGGTGGCCCGAGAATGGTATGTGCCAATTCACCCATTCCATTCCTTTCCGATACCCGGAAACGCTGACTTTTAAATTTCTATTTGGCTTTTGCCTTTCCAGTGCCTCGGCCAGAACTACGCACGGAACGAGGCGACGTTCCTCATCGTCCGACTCCTCCAGGAATTTGACACGTTTACGCTCGCGCCGGAGGCACAACCTGAAGGATCATCGCCTCCGCCGCAGTGGCAGAATGGAACGGGTCGGGAGCCCGAGGAGCGCATATGCCCACAATACGCCCTGACGCTGTTCGTTAAGGTACGCTTCCTTCCATTACTGTGTCACCCGGAAAGGGCAGAGGTACTCAATCACTCTCATTCTTCTTAGGGCGGCTTATGGGTTAAGTTCGGCAAGGCATCTGAATCTTCATAACGCTTCGCCAATCGGTGTTGATTCTCCCAGTCGCCCACTCTCTTTCCTGGCCGTGAGGGTCGCCGACAAGGGCCAGCGTCTCCTTTACCTCGAGGCATCGTACGCATGCATACGTCAGCACGACGTTTAAGCGCGCTGTGCTTTTGGTCGTCGAGGAACTGGCCTGGGCGGTGACATGCTGGACAGCCTTTCATTTACAAGAACTGTCCATCGACATGCAACCCTTTCTGCCGGAGGCGGCACGTAGCCCACCCCAGGCTCTGTCTGTCAATCATGCTACCGACCGCCATCGGGACGTTATCCTGCCTTACGCATCGCAACGCAACGCACGGACTGATGGACTACGAACGCTTTCTTGGACTTTCTTGCTGATTACCCCTCCATTTCATATATTATTCATTCATCGTCTCCCTGCTGCATGGCTCATCATCGCATACCCGTGCTCTCACTTTCAATTCTTGACACTGCGCACCCCAGCAACCATTAGATACCCCTGCATGTTCTCCTATCGTGTTGTTCTTGTGACTCTTAAGTAGAGTTGTATGTAGTTATCAAGTACAATTGCTGTATTTTTGGTCGTAGATGTACTTCACGCGTACTGCTAGATATAGATCATGATGGTGAACACGAACGCCGCTTGTGACGAGCCTTTGCGACGACCGTAGCTGCGTGTTGGGATGACTATCCATCGATAGACTGTCGTAGGGAAAGTTGAGAGACAGCTATCAGATAAAGACTGTATGTGCTGAAACTGTCCTAGGTTTGGACGACACTGGCACTTGAACCACAAAGTACAAGTGATTGTGATCAGTCCACACAGCACAACTTCACACTCATGCCAAACTACCGCCAATTATAAGTGTCACTGAACACTTTCACAATCAATCCTAAATCGGCTCCAGCGAAGCCCATTGACTCGGGAGATGCATTCTTTTCATTCACATTCGAGAATCTCGAACGGTGATCACAAGAAAAGAAGCACTGAATCATGTATACACGTACATTAACCAATACACACAACAGCACCTTATAATCAACACCCGTTCAAAATCGTAGTCAACGCACTCTTCTCGTCCGTATCGATCGTCAAAGAATAATAATGCTTCACCTGCACCCAGGCGCGCGCGTATGTGCACTTGAACGACGCCAGCGGGGGCTGCCAATGGGCGATATCCTTGTCACCTGCGTGTGGCCGCAACATTCAATTTCAAACCCAGTATGCGTATGACGCAGACGCACCTTTAGACTCGTTCAAGTTATCCGTGACGGCGACAAGCTGTGGCCGGGTCAAGTCGTTCGCATACGCCTCCCTCTGCGCGTCAGTCCAGTCCCGCGCTCCGGAGAGCCAGGCCTATCAAAATCACCGATACCCGTGAGTAAACCAACACACGGTATTTGTCGGATGGCTATGTTTGCCGATATCTCACCTCTTTCAAAGGTACGAGGTGATCCTGGTGCGATTATCAGTTATCAAGCTTCGAATTCTCGCGGATCATGAGGCTATCTGGCAGGAAGCTCGGGGACTTACAATGTCCAAATCGCTCGCGAGGTCGGTGGGCACGCCGTCGTACGGCGACACCCAGTGTCCGGAGGTGGCTTTACAGCTGCTGTCGGTGACGACATCTGTGCCATCGCGCTTGAGAACGGTTTCCCGTGTGTCGCAGCTTCCAGAAACTAGACATTCGATAAGTACATCGTGCACATCAGGGGACATATCTCGGTGCACGTACTGGTGTCCCAAGTCTTGAACTTAGTCCGTGCGTACGCCGGGGAGTTAGAGTCCGTTGCGACCGTTACTGTAGGCGAACTCGTTAGGCTAACCTACGTCATCCACGGCACATCACTCACGTTCGCTCAAGTACGTCTTCGCGGTAGCCACCGATACCGGCGTAGGCAGCGCACGTCTGGCAAGCGCCTCATTGCTTTCGAGTCCAGGAACGGGTGCTGCTGTGACCTGTGCCGCGAGGAGGAGTCCAGCAACTACGAGGGAGAACTTCGAAGGCGACATAGGTGATCAGACCAGCGGGGACGAGAGGGGGTGCAAAGCTCGAGGCAGCGCAAGAGTCAGATTCGCTTATAGGAGCTCGATATTTGTACTCTGCAATGGATAAATGAAGGCTTCGAAGACGGCTGATGTTCCATTCATGAGTCTATGCGACACGCCGCACCACCATAATGCTGAGGAGCGAATGTCAGAATTCCCAGCATGGATATGTCTTTACCATCGAAACCGCATAGATCGTTTGTCACTTCTAGGGCTATTATCTCATTAGATGAGTAGTGCAGAGGATTGAACGTGTATCTCGTTCGCAGAATGCAGTGACATCTGCATGTGCTGAGACCTATGGAGAAGTCACGTCAGCACATGGTCAGAGCTAATCAGAGGGGCGTGGGCAGTAGCGGAGCACTGATTATGCAATCCGAACTCTATCTACATACCGTAGCAAGACAGAAGAGGGTACTTGCGTGCTTCAAACGGGTGAGTTTGCCAAGACAATCCGACCTGTCGAGATTAACATACCCGTTGTCCTTATCGAACGTTTAGGAAGAGGCATGTGGTACGATGACGCTAATATCTGCGAACGAAGATCAGTAACAGAAGAAGTCAGTAGAGATCTATATAACTCACTGGTTATAGTGGTAACTAGGCAAGGAACGTTCACATGCCGTACAAACCTACCACATGGCACGTATACCTCCAGAACGTGCGAGCTCAGATAAGTGAGTGAGTGCGAGAAATAAGCGTCACTGTTACAAGCACAAGCAAGAACTCCCCTCCACCATCCGGACTACTGCACACGATAGAACTTATAAGTGAAACCCACAGCCGAGCAAGGAGAAACGGTAAGACATATAGACGAGAAAGATAAAATGAGAGGCAAGGAGCGTATGTAGTAGAGGTAGGATCCTCGGAATGGGACTAGTAAGAGCATAGATCGTCCCGTCGCGATATCGATGTGGAAGTGGAAGGAGCGGCAGTCGGAGCAGGGTATAGCTGGGCTACATACGTCTGTAGATCAGAAGTGAAGTAAAGGTAAAGATGAATGTAAAAGGTGAATGGAGAGAAGGAAAGAAATTATTCGCAGGCTTTATGGTCGGGAGAGGTCAAGCTGGAAGCCCAAGGGAGTGTGATAGCCATGATAGGTGGCTGGTCCAATACGAGAGGGAGGGTGAACGGGAGGGCCTGCTACACAGAGCACATAAATTGAGGTGAGGTGAGTCCAATAATCTATAGTTCTGGAGGAGAATGCTTAACATACTACAAGGAAACCAGACCGTTATATCGAGAAGAACGGCTGATCCGCGCCTCCCTGCTGCTGTTGTTGCTGCAGAGCAAAAGGGTTATGGCTGTTAACACTCCCAGTCGGCGTGTTGACGAATCGGGCTGCCTGTTGACCATATCTACACACGCACACAAAAACCATCGTCAGTCACCCATACCGCCACACCACACCACCACAAAACAGCCCTAGAACAAGAGAAGGAGAGAAACACACCTGAGCTGCCCGAAATTCCCAAACGAATCAATCCCATCATCCCGATTCGCAAACAAATTAGCAAGGTGCGCATGCTCCTGATCCGCCCTTGTTGGTCCCTTCCCCCCTTGCTGCGTCGGAGGAGCACTCTGCGCTTGCGGTGGCGGCGAGAACGACTGTTGCTGCTGTTGACTAGGCAAGTTCGCCGAGGAGTTGGAGTAGGTGCCTTGGAGGTTGAAGGAGACGGGGGAGGTAGACTGGGGTGGGGGTGGTTGGGGGGAGGGAGAGAGGTATTGGGAGGTGGGGTTTGTGGGGGCGGAGCCGAAGGCTGCGAAGGGGTTGTTCGAGCTGTTTGTACGCGTACGTGTGAGTTAGGTAGATGGGTGTGTTAGATAAGAGTGATGGAGTGGAGGAAGAGGCTTATGCTTACCCGAATCCGGTGGGTTGAGGAGCAAGTTGCTGTTGCTGGAATTGCTGCTGCTGTTGCTGCTGAAGCTGAAGAAGCTGCTGTTGGCGCATCCATTCTTCCTGTTGCTGCTGGGCCTGCTGTTGAGCGAAGAGCTCTTGCTGCTGCTGGAGCTGTTGTTGTTGTTGCCATTCCTGCTGTTGGCGCAAGTACTCTGCCTGTTCGTCGTATATGGTTAGTGATATTGAGTCCTCTACAGCACGGCCCGGGTTTGAGATTGAACGCTTACCTGCATGGCTTCTTGCTGGAGTTGCGCTTGGTAGGGGTTGAAGCTTGTGAACTGGGGCACCTGCTAAAAACGCGTCGTAACTCATTAGACATATGTCCGAGAGGTACTTATGACTATATTCACCTGTGTAAACTGGGGTTGCACCCCGCCAAACTGATTACCAGCATCAACAAGCGGGAACGGATTAGGCTCAGCATTCAAATTGACACTGTCATTCTCGATCAGCAACAGTCCGACATCAATGAGAGGCGAACTCACAGGTTGTTGTTCTGGTCGTCAAAGAGGGAGTTCTGGTTCGACTTTGCGAGCTCTTCAGCTCGTTTACGCTCTTCTTCTTCAGACAGCTTGAGAGCTTGTTGAAGGTCGCGTTCTTCAGCAGTCAGGCCACCCACTCGAGCCTACAATGCCTGTCATCAGATGTTGGCTCCCAACAACATAGCACGACCAGACGCACCTGCTCTTCCGCCAGAGATCGCTTGCTCTCCTCGATGGCCCTCTTCAACTCGTCGTCATCGTCCCCTCCCCTTCTTCTCCCACCCGCACGCGTCGGCGTCCCACTCCTCCGTCTATGATTCTCATTCTCCAACAGCTCATCCTCGCCCTCTCCCTTCTGCCCGATCATCCGATCCCTCATATTCGCACGACTTCGTCTCTCCTGCCTCAGCCGCGCCTCGTCCGTCAACAAGTTCGAGATATCCTTTGCCTTCTGTCTGACGTTCGCGCCCTGATCTTTGCCGTACTCGTCGACGTATTGGAACTCCTTGAGCGTTTTGATGACGTAGACGTTGTCACGGAAGTAGATGACGACGTTCTCGGAGCCTGCGTGCAGGAGGTAGTCGAGCACTGTGAGAGACTTGAAGACGTGTCGCCAGTTCTTGCCCTTGTCGTTGAGCCGTTTGTCGAGCATCTCCATGATCTCGATGAAGTCATTTCTGCAGGTGATATATTTAGAAACAACATGAGCATTATGGCATGTAACGGTCAATGGGAGTTCAGGAATTTGGACGCGACGATTGGAGGTAACAAGATGGAGGAGGTACGCACTGATTGTAAGTGAGCTGCGCGAGCTCGTTCATCTGCGTCCCAGACGGCCCCCAAGGATCGTTACTCGTCGCCTCTCTGACCTTTGCCTGCACGTCCGAGTACCCCTTCGTGTAGTTTTTGGCGACACGCATTACGCCCTTTCCGAAGTTCTGTACCGTCGACATCGCGACTTCTCTGCTCGAAGAGCGTGAGTGTCTTGGTAGATCTGTTTATGTTTTCCCCAGCTAAATACCAGAAATAGTGGTTGGGTGATTTGTGCTATTTTCTGGATGCCGTCGACGTTGAAGGAGAGGTGTGGTAGAGAGCAGAGATGTAAGTGCTTGGATGGTGGCGACCTGGGCCGGCCGATCCCTCGGGTTCTGTAACATCTCCGCAGCGAAATATCTATCATTATATATATTGCGTAATGGCTACGAAAGACACACCGATGGTGAAGTGGTTATCATGCTTGCCTTCCAAGCAAGCGGCACGGGTTCGATTCCCGTTCGGTGTATCTTCACTTGCGCGACCAAGATCTTTTTCCCCACCGCACTCGCTTGAATTGGCCACAATCGCATTAATTGTGGCCGGCTACTTGATAACCTTCCAACCACTACCACCACCACTCACGTACTCAAGTGTAGTCTATTTTACTCATTCAGCTATTTAACATCCTCGCTACATCCCACATCTGCAGCCATGATGCTCCAATTACCGACTGCCATCGACACCCATGTGCCCACCGCCCGAAAAGTCATCAAACGTCGAAAACTCGACCCATCCTCAACCGAAGACTCCTCAACACCAGAAACACCCTCGCGTACGGACAACACATACCCCATCGTAGACGTGAGCTCGACGACATGCTCGTCGTGCCACCGAGCAATTTCGCGATCAGGGAATCCATCGGGCGGGACGAACGTTGTCATCTCTTGCGCACGGTGAGTTCGCGTGCTTTCTCTGTTACACGTGTTCGCGTCGTGGCTTGCTGATCTATCGCGTTCTGTAGGTGCGCGAAACTGACATGTGTGATTTGCTCGCGAAAATGCGAAGGGCCATCGTCCCTCCCCACACCCACACCCTCACCTGAGTCGAATCCTCATTCAATGACGCGTCTTACGCCGTTGTTGCCTTCGACGAGACCGACTCAGTACCCACCACGGAAGGCGATGCCTATGCGGAGGCTGCCTTTACGCGCGAACGCAGTCACCACGAACATGAAAGACTCGTCGGATAGCGCGATGAGCGCGGCCGATTCACACGGCACTATCTCGTCTTCGATGTGGCCGCGGAAACACGAGATACGGCCTGGAGGTGGAGAAGAGTCTGATCTCGCAGCCAAGACGGATCAGTGCGCCTATGGGGTGGAAGCGATGTTTTGCAAGAATTGTGTGAAGGAGGATATCGCCAGGTGCATAGTACTTTCGTGCCGTTTCGAGCGTGTTTACTGACAATGGATCGGATACGTTTTGTAGTGGGTCAATAGCATGTCTTGGATGTGTCGGTCACACTACGACGTGACCCACATTGTTGTCGCTTTGAAGATACCCCAGGGATCTATGCCGCTTTTTCATTAGTCTACTCCACTATACAGTATCAGTGCGTTCTACTTGCTTTTTTATTACTTGCCAATCACTTCTCTCTCTGGGCCTTACACTATTACATCTTCAATCTTGTTGTATTTGACGTGCAAAACTTTCAATGCTGTATTTCTCGTTTGCTAGATTGATTTTACCTGTCATCAATGATCGTATTTGCCCGACTGGGCTCTCTAGTACACGTTTTCCTTGCTTCATGCAGCGATGATCTCAGCAGTTGTCAATCCGTGAGTTGATTCATTCAATTCGCACTTAACTTTGACTTACTGCTCACATTCTAAACGCCATTCATAGTTCTTGCCTATATATAACGGATCTTTGATAGCTGCATGTCCATGGCGTCAGGTCAGGTCCAAAGCAAGCCAAGACAGCCCACGGGTATCCAGTTATTGACTTCGTCTGGGCCTTTGTTGACCCGATCTGGGGACAGGCCGTCCATCCTCTGTATGCTTTCAGTCTAGTTAATCTCCAACCATCTCCGCGGCCTCACAGCACTCTACAACTCCAAAAAAAACCGCAGTCCCTACTTCTCATCAAGTCAAGTCGAGTAGTTGCGAGCCCACTTCGAGTGTTAGACGAACAGATCTGTATGAAGTAAGTTGCAGAGTTACTCGATATTCATGGCGTGAGCACTGACTGCTTGTTTTCACTCAGGGGCCAGAGTTATAACATCTGCTGCAAAGGTTACTTGACCGATGATTCAATATGTATGCGGGGCACGTCTGATATCGCCACTCTGCTCTTTTGACCTGATGAGAAGGGGTATCGCCAGGTGAGACACTTCAAGGAATGATTGGTTTTTGGGCATCGGACTATGATAGACTTGCACTCAGTGAATTGATGGCCAAGTACTCATTGAATGTTGAACATACACTAGTAGAGCGTCCTCGAAGGTGTGTCGCAAAAAATGTCTCACATATGACCAGGCCGATAACCGTTGCATCGCAGGCCACCAAGGAAGAGTTCTGAGACCAATCGCACGCATGCTACATAAGCGTCATCGGTGTTGGACTCAAGTCAGCGTGCGAACCATATCAAGCCAGTCCATCGTGGTTGTACAATTTGGGAGTAGGGACTCCTTGTCACTGTGCGTCCAGTCTCCGAGTCGGTGACTTCTATTCGTCTCCAAGTTGTCCAGACACTACTCTGCTTATCCGCACATCATGCATGACCATGAATTCCCCTTGATAGGCCCTACTTCTAAGTAGTTGCGAGTCCGATTTGAGTGGGCATGGGGCAGATTACGTGTGCACTATATGACTCCTATGAACAGATGCTCTGAACTGATAACACGGCTAGTTTCAGGGAACAAACTTTCATGAAGTGGGTTGTAGAGTTACTGGATAGCACTCGGTATGAACGCCGACTGCTTGCTTCCATCTATCGGCGATGTGGTCATGCAGGTCCAAAATGCCACGGTCGGCAGTACAGTGTGCGCAGCTGATATCTACTCTGTGGTACAGATGGCAATCAAGTCGCCAGATAAGATGCCACAGGGGCCTCAGGGAGTACAATCGATATCTGCAGAGCATACTTAACCACTCTCATAGCTGTCTGAAAAACGATACCCCACAAACCTTTCAGTATCCCAACCTCTCTACACCCCACAAGTCCTCGACGCTTGAAAGCCCTCCGACCTTTCGATGCACAACTTCATTGCAATCTTTCTTGTTGTTAGCACCTGCATGGTTCAGCTAGTAGGTATGGCTATTTCACAGCGATGTAGGAAGTTTACTCCTCGTTAGATATTGATGCTCGTTGTCTTACCATATAGTCGAAAGCCGTCCTGTCACAAACGACAACCTGCTAGGCGTTGTGGGGCGTGAAGCTCGCATTGATAACCCAAAACATTTAAATATGTGCCCCCAGTGCCAGTGCCCTCCCGGTGGCTGCACTGGCATGCAGGGAGGCAATTTCAATGCTGAGGTGAATACGGTCAACGGTGAGCCGTATTTTTCGCGATGCAGCGCAAAGCTATCGTTATTGAATAAACTGCCACTTCGTTTGTTAGGACTCGCAGAGCTCAGTGGTTTTGTCGACTCCGACTGAGTACTTCTTATAATCAAGTGCTGGTATCCAGCTGCTGAGATGTGAGAGTTGGGCACACAATGCAACAAGAGGGCTGTCTAGTCATGTAAATCGTCATGTTGTCTATTCCTTTTTCATGAATTGATTGGTCTACTGCTGTGCCTCCACTGCCAGCGCGGTACGGCGGTTCAATATAAGGGAATGAGTTCTTCGATATGTTGTACTCGCGGGCACAGTATTCTTAGATTATAAGGCTTGCAAATCAAGACAAATTCGACTACTGTTAAGTCAGAGTGACAGTTCTTAGGCATGCAAGGCAAGCTGTGCCGTGCCAGTGGAAGCTTATCGTAGGCCGATGACTCAACAACGCTTGTCGCGAAGAAGCAAGATACTTTCAGGCTGCAGATATGGGATTTAACAATTTATGAGATACAGGCGTTAACGACCATCACGTACTCGCAGAGAAGTAGGAATGACTTGAGTCACCAGAATAATGCTGAGAAACGTGCTGACTGAGAGAGAAAAACACTTGTGAGCGGCTGCTTCCCATGCATTCGGTGCGACAGTGTCCACGATAGTCAATGGATATGAGTTGCGTGATCTATGTGGACCTCAGGGTCTAAGTTGAAGCCTGATGAAATGAAGATGCCCCTTGGTGCCGTTCCCTACATTTGGTCTTGTAGTTGCCGCAGCATACATCGGTGGTCTTGCCGAGTGGCCTCTACTCGACACGACCGCGGTGAATATTAGCTGTATATTACTGTACTATTAGACGGCTGACAACGATACAATAGTGGTAGTCTGGCCACAATGGAGTAGGTAAGCAATGGTAACATCTATGCGAACGATATATGTGAGGCGAAGGAGCTAAGAAGATTGACAAATTTAAGCATACCGAAGGGAGATAAAATGCAGATTAACGTCAATTTATTAGATCGTCTACAGTAGGTTCTGCATGGTGTCTGCAATACGTCGATAGTATAGCCATCAGTATATTAGAGGATAGAATTGATGAAGCATGGGAAACAAAAACTCACTTTGCTCTGACGTGCCATGCGAATTCTTTGACATCGGTAAACCTTGTGTAACTGGATTTACCACATCTCTTGCACCAAGCACCATTTGTAGGCATGTTTAAACCTTCCGGCACTGTCACTTCTTCTGGAGTGAATGTCTCGTTGTTTTCCAGGAGCTTGAGAAGCGTTGGATGTTCAAGTTGCTCCAAATAATGGTCCTCGAAAAGGCTTGGAGGTGCAACAATACCAATGCCCTGCATTCCGGATCTAACGGGAGTCAATGCTTACATTCACACAAAAACGAAGGTTAAAATGGATTTACCGATAGACGTGGGCACGTAGGACGTCTGACTTGAGGTTGCACTCCGACTCAAAGTGGTAAACCTGAAGATACTGAATGTTAAAAGCAGAATTCCTATCGGACATATAAGCATACCAAGGCAGAGAACTCGGCAGGCTGCTGGAAGCTTGGCTTGCCACATAAGCACACAACTCTCTTCGATACGTCGTCGTACCGTGCATCTTCAGATATGTCGAGTGCGGCGAGTATTTTGCGGATTATGTCTATGCGGGACGCTGTGATGATGCATCCCGCGGAGCTGCTATAGCTCTCCATCACGTGCCTGTCTCTAATGTGACGTTTGAGCTCGCTAAAGCTATAAGGTCTGCTCCGTTCGTAGCCTGAATAGCAATATCCGCACGAGGAGATGGCGAAGACGGAATCCAGGTTCAAGGACATTGTGTTTGCTGTGTCAACTTCAGATTTGGATGCGTCTGAATAAAATGCGCGATGCAAGAATTCCGTCAAGGACAGAGACATCCTCTGTGCATGTTCATCGAGCACGGTGGGTGCGATAGAGGCGAAGTCTTCTGGCGATACGGGCAGCGTCCCGTCGTCACGTTGTAACATATGCTTTACCTCGTCGAACCCGAGGAGTTCGTAGCACGTCGGCAATGGCTCTGTATACGTGAGTGGAAGCTCTGCAAGGTAGTTTTTATAGATAGAGCGCAGCTCATTCTGCCGTTGCTCCATTCGCTGCTCGCGCGCCTCCTTCTCTTTTCTTTGCGCTTCTTCCTTGATGCAGGCTTCAAGCTTGGGGAGAATCTGTTTCCAGACTTCATGGGGTGCGATGAGTCAAATGGAAGTAATAGGTATGAACATGAGACATACTACGCGGCGTCAGTTCACGCGGCTGGGAGATGAGAGAGCGCCACGTCCAGCGCGAAGGGAACTGATCTTCGCTATAACCCATTTCAACGAGCTTCGCAAGGACGCTGCAGCATATGGGTCATTATGTCTCCACAAGATGGAGAATAGAAAACCTCATTGCACCTCTTCTCACGGTTAATTGCAGCCTCCTGATCCTCTTCGTTTTGGTCCTGTTTTACCTGGCTTTGCCATGCCGCGACAGCTGATGCATGCTATCGAGAGCAACAAAACAATAAGAACTGTTGACAATTGTGACCGTACAAGGACCGTCGTACCTGCTCCATCGCCTTCACAAATGCACGCCGTTCTTCGACGAACTCGTCTTGTTTCGTGCCTGATAGGGACTGGTAACGCTCAAATACTGCTTGGAATTCTGCAGCAAAATAGTATGTCGCATGACGTCGTGAGGGACCGGCTTCTATAGAATCGGTGAGTCAGTTGCGAGTAGCTGTAACCAACCGACCTTACCTTGTGATGGAAGAAGAGAAAATAGGATGTCCGCTTTGGGCTTCGCGGACTTGTGGCTTCGAAGGATCGTGAGGCGTGTCATGACACTGTGCGATATTTTGAGTTGAAGGTGAGCGAAATGGAAGAATATGGCACTCACTTGTCTTTCCAGCACGCAGTGCATAACCTCAAGGACATAGCAAAGCTGACCTTGCCTGCACGGGAGGTTCCGCATGCCTTTACGAGTTATTGGTATACAATTTTATTATCTCTCATGAACCCATTCAAGCAGACACTCACTTGGCATGTGTGCTCAAAGAGTAGACTAGCATACTTCGGTTCGCTGAGTGAATCTGGAGGCATCGGCGGGTCTCTGGCGTTCTTCCTGGCAGCAACCCACATGCCCTTGGAAGACCTATGTAGAAGAATCTTACGGAAGTGCCGTGATACACGCGATATGTTCAAGAGGTCTGATGGGCATAATAAAGCCATGACCTGTATGGCGAGAGTTGTTCAATGGTCGCGAACTTCGGATCTGAATAGCTGAAAGACTACTATACCTCGAGAAAGATGTCCATTGGCATGTCCATAAGTTGGGCAAGTTTTCCGGCCTTCCTACTACCCTTGCGTGCAGCAGGCATCTTCGGTGCATCGTCTGCCTCGGAGGACTTATATCGTGCCAACAAGAACGGCCTTGAGTATGCACTTGCAGAAGGTTTCTGCACGCTAAGAACAGTCAGACTTCGTTACACCAGTCAAAAATAGAACTCATGAGTTTACAATAAAGTCTGTTCAGTCATGGTAGTATTCAAGATTGGTGGCTGAACTTGAAGTCGACTGAACCCCTGATATGAGTTATGGATCCGGACCAAGTGACTGTGTTACAGAGATTTACGCTAGCGCTCGGTAACAAATTTGATCCCATCACTAGCAGTCGAATTTCCCCAGTTTATGTAGCGCTGACGTCTGAACGTTCTGAACTTCGCCATGACTTTGCTAAGCAGCCTAAGCTCGTAACGAGCCTCTACGATATACCTCGTACCTCGGAATAGACTTTGCACGCCTTGCGGATAATAAGGTATGAGTGTGGTTGATTCATTCATCGCCATATCTTGTACTCGCCAAGCACGGACACGACATACAGACTGCGGACGCAGAAGACTTCGAAATATTGATGAAATCAGCCTTGTGGAGTTCTGCAAGAATTGGGTGAAGGACGGTCTTATGTATGGGCTTTCGTGCGCCGTGTCGAGCGAGTTACCTATAGCTAACTATCAATTCGATGCGTCTTGCAGTGTACCCGTAGTAGTTTCGATTGCGTCAGCTACTGCGAGCTGACTGTGTCATTGTTATACTCTCTCGAAACTCACATGGTGTTTCCGTTTGCCTCGTCCTCTAGATCTGTACGTGTGTTCGTATGTCTTGTCTAGATCTAGGCATAACGCACCGTGTACGCATTTGCGCCGCGTGTTTCAGGCGAGCAAAGCCCATGTGAGCTGTTTTCTCGCGGGAAGGCGAAGGCCCCTATCATTCCTCGTGTCGCGAACCAGTCCCAGTTTCCACGTACCAGCCTGTCTCGGGTTTTGTTGGACTTGATGGGGACAAGTTGACACCGACCGACGCTGATGAGAAGGCCGCCCCTGGCTACCCTCTACGCGTGAAACGCGGTTA
The DNA here is from genome assembly GCA_037042295.1 of Irpex sp. Y119-03. Lineage (NCBI taxonomy): Eukaryota > Fungi > Basidiomycota > Agaricomycetes > Polyporales > Irpicaceae > Irpex > Irpex sp. Y119-03. The sequence continues at coordinate 10,998 of JAXQKB010000944.1, read as the reverse complement.
CAACAAACACCATGAAAGACTCGTCAAATGCTGTAATAGCAGAGCATGGTTGACTTAATTAACATCTTTTTGTTCGTACTATGGCTCTCATAACAGGATATAAGGGTTGGTGGTGTGGCTATCTATATCTAGAACTTGCAAATTCGGATCGGTGCTCGCGAAGGAGGATGTAATAAAGTCCGGAGTGAGCAGTAGTTTCATTACTTTGCTTCGAATGTAATTACTGACAATGAATCAAATGCATTCTCTTACATCAGATAGTTTGTATTGGCCACCTCGACCACCCCACGATGGGAAACGCTATACTTAGGCTTACTCGGGGCAGCAAGCTATTCGATATTTTATCCTCCACCCATCTCCTATTTGACCCTCCATCTCGAGATCCACCGCTATATCCCACAATACTGCTGGATAATTCTTTGACTCTGAGTCGACGTGTTGAGACGGGCAGGCATATCAGACCGGTTTGGAGGTCGTCGAGCAGTACCGTCCCTACAAGTCACCATTTATTGTCTATTGCCTCGTAGGCGCTTTCCCTTTTCTCTGGTAAGCAACACGTAACTCTCAACCTTATCAAGAATCTGATGACGGTGTAGAGGGGCATGCATCGGGGTGGGACCTCGGGAAACGAACAACACGCCATTTCCTGCGTAGAGGTCGTTGATCAACGTTCAACCTCGAACACCCCTGGCCGGCGTCTCGTATATCTCAGAATATAAACGCATGCACATCTACATTGATATCAAATGATCTTGTGAGTGCCCATTCAGCAAGAGTAGCTTCGACTTACACTTCCAGCGAGCGCCATCTTCACTTCAGGCTGATTCCATTGCTGCACCCTAACATTGAACGGTAGCCAGGCTAGGTCAGCGTTTTCTATTAGCACATGCCGCCGCATCAAAATCGATCTACCACGTTCATACTGCGTGTTAGACCCACATGGAGGGAGCGTGGCTCCAGGCCCACGAATCCGAGTTGAGCCGGACTTCCAAGCCCAAACGTTAATCGAATGTTAATCTCTTGTCTCCAAACTGAATGCTGCAGCGATGTGATGCCAATGTACGGGTGACAGGGGTACGTTCTACTACGATCTGAGTTTGCACGTTACTCCTCGATATGAAATCTAGGAAGGGTCCGAATGTGCACGAGAAACTTCTACAATCACATCCGGAAGCATTAGTAACATCGTTGCAACGTATCGGCTTACAATGGATGTCGAGACATTGAAGACCAACTTGTTACACACCAAAGAAGGCATCCGGTGGTTGTGTAGCTGAGCATTCGCAGCTATTTGGCAATCTGATGTCAATAGTTCCTGCGTAGCATGACCGGAGATCTTTGGCATCCGCCATTGTGTTTGTATGTCGGATGCAGTCAACTCGGGCTCTCAATGGGTTCTGTATTGACCGGTATCAAGGACGGTTCGGGCTTTGTACGGGCTCAGTAGCGTACAAGCTTGCCCAGAGAACCAGCGATCCCACTACGCCAGTTTGTTCGTACGGGGGGCCAATTCATGTTATACATGGACCCATGGAGCAGTTCATGGCCAGCAATGGCTGGTACCGCTCAAGAGTTCAGACTGCGCTATATATCTTCGTTCAGGGAGAGTAGACTTAGAGCGATAGCTAACTTGGCTCCCTAGAGTGACAGTAATGATTGCCGAATACATAGACACGAGTCATAAATTATAGTAGTTCTACATTCACCACAAATACTGGTCACGGCGTAGAAACGGAAGACCGGGGTTGATATTAAGATGAGTATGCTAATACCAGAACCCAAGTAGCGCGAGAAATACGCCTCACTTCCGTAAGATGGATGTTATGATACTGCAGCGGGTGCCCCTCCTTGGTGAGTATTTGGGATCGTATCTGGTGTAGACGAAGGAATGTTAAGAATGGGCTAGATGATTGATAAGTAAACGCTGTGCTTACATTCATAGATTTACTGACAAGCTTCGCGGCTTGGGTAGCAATCTGTCGACGTGTTTGACCTGCGGTACGCACATGAAACTGCGCGGTGTCCGTGTCGGTGCTACAGTGACCGGGCCACTACATGATAAGATAAATTCATGGTAAGAGAAATATGCGATGTATGAGAAAAAAGAAGTCCCCACGATTGTCTTATATGAGACCTTCGAATTTGGACGATCCCTACAAAGTACTGGGATATCAGCGTCCTCTGGTCCAAAGGATGATTTTTTGCCATGCAGGAAGTCGTTTAAAGGCACTCCTTTGCGTCCGTTTGCCCAAAACTCGATTACATCACGGCTATATTTAGTGATGGGTAGGGAAGGTGTAATGCGGTGCAATTCTGGGAGCTTAATAAGACATTTGAGGCTGCTCGCTGTGAAGAATAATGACTATGACTTACCACGGGGATCTCGGTTGACCGTGATCCAGAGGCCATACTAGCGCCTAATGTACGACAAGGGCTCTGTTCGCTGTCACGATGGGAGATCCAGTTGTCGTCCTGAGAGTCGTTCTGAGAGTCGTCCTGAGAGATCGTTTCCATATACTTCGAACGACAGCTCGGTATCAATGGAAAATGGGTTTCAGGAGCTACCGTGTTATACTCCTGTGCTATTTGTTGAGGTAACATAGGAGTGATACGAGGAATACAATGGGTTTTCGGCAACGGTCTTTGAAAGCGCTTGGCGGCATCATACGGGGAGAACCTATTCCTGGCCTGCGTTGCATCATCAGTACATCCTCAAAGACAGTATGCTCTGCTAAAACACTCACCATAGTCGGTGGGCGGTGTTCTGCAATGACGCGCTCCAAACGGTCAGGTTGGACTCCTTGGGCCTGAGCGTTGCGAATATGATTGGTAGCCTCCACTGGCTGGGGACTCGGAGCCACCGTCCGTGCATATGTATCAACAACACTAGGACAGGAGAAACAGGGTCAATAGAGTAGTTCGCTGCCTGCGAGCGTATAACCGTAGCAAATAGAACTAACCTCGCATGTGTCTGAAGTAATTCCTCGAGAATCGCTGCGCCATATACGCTTTGAAACCTGTCTTGAGGGTGAGAGAAGATGTTCATGGAGGGTGTTCCCGAGCTGTACGGATGCGCTTCTGCATTCGCATGTAGACGAATAAGGGAATCAGAATATCCTGGAGGTGTCTTAAATAAGAGGCGCCTGTGATTATTCGGGGAGCATAGGAAGCAGAAGAAAGGCAATTTACCGTGCGAATGCTACTCTCCAAATCAAACGCAGGACGACCGTATGGCTCAGGCTGCTGGAGATAGGTTGACCAAGGCTCAATCTCTACCTGTGTATTCTGTGGTCAATATCCGCTGAGAAGGACATGTCATGGTATATCTTACTGAGTTTAGGCCGTCACTATGGTCGAAAGGCATGGTAGACCTGCCCGCCGGCTTCTGAGACACTCGAACTCATAATGAATAGTTTTCAAGAGACACTGCAAGTCACTCACGGTAAAATTATCTTGACTAGGTGTTGTGAACTGGAAGTCCACGTGGTGTCCTCGAGCATCACATTCTGGTATCACGATAGGTTCATTCATCACAACTTGTAAGGCATCATCATGAAGTAGACCCTGTAGAGACGTGAGATTATATGCATAAAGAGTAGGCAGAGTTAACGGACGCTGCCAAACTGAGGGCGCTGGTGCTGAACACCAGCATATATATAGCCATTGTGAATAGCGCCGGAGGTGCCACCGAAATGATTGGCCTTGAGAACTAATGTGTGAGGCGAGAACACTGAGCTATGGGACAGCAAGCTCTTACCGTTGTATGATTCGTGGGTCGACTCGGAAGATGCGGGGTGATAATTGGCTGCGTGGGAAATGATGCGAGGCCATCCTATAATGCACGGTTACTAAGGTAAGCCCTCGAGTTGGGATTGACGTGAGCTTGTGGTGCCAGACTCACGGTGGGTGTGAATGGAAAGGGATGGGACGCGTCCAAAGACTCGGCCGTAGAAGGGTGTTTTCCGTCGTCGACAACAGGAATGATGTCGTGAGGCGCATGGTAGAAGAGGTAGGTATTAGGTGACTGCATTTTGGTCTGAAGTAGCTCTGTTAAAGTTTTAAAATGCCGTGAGACTCAACATATATACCCTCTGCACTTCAACGTTTCTCTACACGTTGAAGCTCGTCTCGTGGCCGCACGCAAGCCACTCGTGTAGCTAATTCCTCCAGAGGAGGCCGCTCTGAACGTGTTCACATGGATTAAACTGTACTTCCACGTTTAGTTCGCCTAGGTTTCTGGGATTAAGATTTAGGCCAACAAGATTATTAGTACCTGACCAGGTGCCGCTATTGAAACACAAGAACCCACTGTTCGCTGCTGCAGGTGATAGTAGGCAGAACGTTGCTTCAAGCCCAAGTGTCATCAGCAGTAGTATGCGATACGCCTGCCGCTCACTGTGACGTGCGCAATGTGTCTCCAGCAGCCCGAAACGCCACGAAGGAATTTTCGAACCTGCTTGATATCCAATATCCAGAGGCTCTACGGTTTAAGTTCGATGAAGCTTTGATCTACGGATGTTATTCAGGGAAGAGCAGTACCCACGGAAGCCTTGTCATAACGTACCGATCAAATGTCGTGGCCACCAGGTCCGTTTCTAGTGTTTCACATTCGTACGAGGATATCCGCTATCCATAACATTGACCTCTTCGAAGCCCACAGTAGAGTGAAGATGAACCTTGGTTCATGTTTCCGCATCTGATAACGTGCCCCATTGCAAAGTGGCGAGGATGATGCGGTAGAGTATAACGTTCCCTTCATGAATGCAGAACTGATGAACATGGATATGGAGAAGCATCCGATTTCCATAGGACAGATGGCAGCTAACAAAGGACAGAGTCCAGCAAACGCGGTACACGAGTTCGAGGAGAGCCGACGGATAGGTGGCAATATGCGGTAGCCGGGGTGGGGCATCATCCGAACACTCTGGGGGAGTGACATGCGTGCGAAGACGAATTGCTGAGAAAGTGTGAGGGCAGATCAAGCATGCGCCTCCAGGCGGCTATTACCCTACGGCGAAGCGACAGTTGCTGACCATGTTACGGAAAGCCATCATCCTGGCCTCATGCCGTTTAAGGACTTTGAGCTGCGAATCGCCTGCGATGGCCAATATCGAAACAAGTGGGCGCATTGGCTACCATGATTCATTGCTTTGCTCTTGAGGCCGTGAACCGCACAGGTAGCTAATGCGGGATAGAAACATACGGTGAGTGAAGACAGTCATCTGACAGATATTGAACTTACCGAGGAGATCTGCGAAACTGTGTAAATATAGTTATTTCGTAACGGCATGGTAAAGTGGTGTACTATGGCTTAACATGCCGACCGACGAATGGTGATATGCGTGTGGAAGGGGAGGGACCGCCACCGTATGGTATGGTCAACGCAACGCTATGGCGCGGAAAGGACTCAACGAGGGCTTCGAATCTTCGTGGGTGTACTAGTCCAACAAGTTCACATGCGGTCACTGGCGAGAGGCCACCTGATTGGGTCACAAAGGGGCGAGCATTGAGGTTCCGTCATCTGTGATTTGACGAATCGGTATGAGCCTAAACACTATTGATTATACAATCAATAAAAACGAACGATAAGGCGGAAATGGCAAGCGGTACCGTACCTCATGCCTTGGTACGCACAGTATACCAAGAACGGACTCTTCGTAAGCATAAGGAGCGTGGTTAGATGTTGTGCGTATTGCCAGTGTGTCTTGATGAGGCGAGGCAGATGAGTACGAGCACCATGAATCCTGCGTATTGGGCTGAGCGGGAACGAGCGACCTCCAATATGGAGGCTTTGCAGGCTTGCCCAAAATCCATTTTCAGGTCCTTGCTTCAGCCAATCCGTACGTCAAAGCGTTCTTCGAAGCATCAGGAAGGTTGAATCTCCGACTTTCATCCTCGAGGGGTATCCTCCTCACGTACGTCAACGACAGTGGGAAAGATCGCCATGTACAGATATGTAGCTCGATTATAATACGCCAAGCGCGAGTACGAGCGCGAGTCAGAACTGTAATGAGAGGTGTGGCTTTGCATTCCCATGCATGCATGGCTTTATACCAAGGTAAATCCATGTGGTTGGATGGCGCGCTCTATCGATAGAAATCAAGAGTATAACATAGCGGCAGTAGGGTAGCTCCCTCGATGCCATCTTCAACTAGAGATGAGTTACTGTAGCTTCACTGTATGCCGAATAACGAACACACCTCATCCGCCTTGCTTCTGCTGCATCAGTCGTTGATCAAGAAGCAGTAGCTCTCCGCCCTTCTCCTTTGTGGGGCGTGCATGGAATCACCATGCGGGAATGACGAAGGATAGGGTAGGCTTAGCTGTATTATGGTATGCCACGTGAGTTGGCCATATTGGAAAAGAAGCACAAGCGTGGCCAGCGCGGGATCGGGTAGACTGATCGTGGTCGTTCATCAGCAAAAGATCCGTGGGTTACTGCTCTACAATTCTGGCAACGGATCAGTGCACGAGGAGTGGTGGGGGTCGACCTCTGGACAGTGCACGCAGCTCGTCAGAAGGCTCCAGCACATTCCAAATTGCTGAAGCGGCGCACGTAGCTCGTCTTATAAGCTCGCTTTTGTCGCCGCCTAGTGGGTAGTATACTGTAGGTAATACCTGCGGAGTTCGGCCTCAGGTTGCAAGCACTTATGGAGATTGATCCGAGTAATAAAGCTAACCTTGAGCGAAGCTGGCCTTCTGAATGCGCGTGATGGGTGTTGTAGAGTGTTGTATACGTGCTTGCCGTTCTGATGCGAGTTATTCGTCGAAGCTGAAAAGAGCCAGCGACGTCCCATCTTTGATTTGTAATGTTTTGATCACATTCACGAATTATAGACCCCGACGCCGAAGCTGAAGCAGCGCTGAGTATCGGACTGTGTGAGCGCGGATCAAAAGAACATGTGATATTGCTATTAGGGCGCAATTTCTCAGGAAGCCACAAAAGCGTTTCATTATGAGTGCATATTCAACGGCTGTTCCTGTCGGATATCTCAGGTTGACCTTCTTTTGAAACGATGGGTGAAGATGCTTACTGCAGAATTGGATCACTGAGCTTTTGCAAAGATAGGAACCCATGTCGCAGCCGAAACTCGCCAGATCTCCAACAAATATAAGTCATCGAAATTCATGACCCTGTCACTATTGCGTGCCAGGTCGGCAGAATGCTAGTAAAACTTTTGAGAACGGCTACTAACACATCCTAATACAGACATCACTTACAGCCATCTTTATCAACACCAGAGCATGTTGAGCGATGCGAAGACGATACAAACCCAGGTAGGAGTGACCATATTTGCGCACGCTCCGCTGTGTCTTAAAACCCTTGTGCCCTGGCCACTAGTATACAAGTGTACCTATGAGTCAGTGCATGTCCTGTACGGCCTTAGCGGAAATATGCAGACATACAATAAAGTTATAAGAAATCTTCTGACTCGTTGCGGATAGAACTGGAGTCTCTGGGTCGTCGATATAGTGTTTGACATATTTGAGGTCCAAGTTCGAGTTGCCCGCGGTCCCGAGATGTATACCTTGCTTGCCTTTACATTCGAAATTGATCACCTCCTCGGGCCCATCTTCGTAGATGCGTTGAACCTCTTGAAGGTTGATTGGCACTAGTGTAACCGGCCGCACGGTCACAGACTTCATCCACTCTGGAGTATACGATATAGCGCGTGGTTGCGGCATCGCGATAGCTGTGTCATTCGAATCTGGAGTAGTTGCCTCATATATGTCGCGGGTAGGATCGATTACTGTTGCAGATAAGCCTTCGGTCTATGTGAAATTATCAATAAATGAGATATAGACATGTACAGGTAGAACAGCGACTTACAAGACCAAGTTCTTCCAGTCTTGATGCTATGGCTTCATTAGAGTATGTTGCAGGGTCATTGATCGCCGGCTGCGTCACTCGTGAGATGGCGTTAATGCCGGAAGATAGAACAGATTGCTTACCAAGTCAGACTCACTCAGAAAACATTCGGGGTCTTCGAGCGTGCTGGCGGTATTTTGCGAACAGCCGAAGTTGATCTGGCAAGAAGGATTAGACACCGGCGTGATGATGAACTCGGAAAATCAACTGACCTCCTGCTCTGTAAGGGGCGAGCATTCAAACATAGTCTCACTGGCAACTTCGTTTTCCTGCTGAAACTGTTCAGATCTACACTCTAGAGTCACCGGCAAAGCCACTTACCAGTAAATCAGCCGGCTCGGCTGTATAAAAGTTACAATCCATGTAGTGTGTTGGACCAGAAAATTCAGCCGCTTGGGCCATCATGTCCTACAATGTGGAGTCAGCCATAAGCATCATGCCCGAGAGAGTTATAGAGCTAGTGTACCTGGTCAGTGCCAGTGCTTTGCCTCTGATGAGGGGCGTCGAGCCTCCAGTTGCGAAAGATGTCAGAGTCAGGTATGTCGCCAGTATCACAATCCTTGAGAGTATTGTCCGAGTCAGACCATCGTACTCTGCCAAAGAGTGACGAAATATTACCATCGAGTCGTCGTTCGTTCCTGTAGTATCGAATACTGCAGTAGAACCTTCTGCTTCGCCCTCTGCTGCCGTCGGTGGTGTTAGGTCGGTGTAGGCCTGGTCTAGTATCTGGCAGGAGTCTACTGGTATCGAGTTTGTGACCCTAAGAGAAACGGACGGAGGAGACAAATCGTCAGGACGAGGGAGTGGGTAGTGAGTACTGGCGGATAGAGGATGAGAACTGCCATGAGACAGGTAATGCGGCGAGGAGAGCGGTTGTTCTTGGGGCTGCATGTCTCAAAAACGAGTGTTCTGTGTTGTGTGAGGTATAAGGTGCTACCTATGGCGATGGGGCTGAGGTTTATAACATGAGCTGGAGTGAGCCCAGGTAGACTCAAAGCAGCCTCACCTATCCTTCGTCGCAGGTGGACGAATCTCAACATCATCCATATCCAGGATATCCATGCGCATGTTGTACCTCGATACCTTCCTCGCTTGATGTTTCTGAGAGGCGAGGCTGGATATTAAGTGTAGCGTATCCAGGATATCCAAACCTACATCCACCGAAAGGGCCGCCGGAGTTGTTCGTGTTATAGTGAAAAGGCGCGCGAGATATCCAGGATATAATTTCCACGCTGACATTTAATAATGTTATGATCTGCACCCAAAGGCCCATAGTATGCATGTTTCGCTCGTACCTTGTCTACATAATGAACATTGGGAATAGCCTTCCTGCAAGGCTGCCGCCGCCCTAGCGTTCGTCTTTTCCAAGAGTTCTTCCAGCCTGCGGCAGCCAAAGCGAGCCATGTTCTCACGATAGAGCGGCGGACAGAGCAGTGCGGGGTTCAAGGTTCTGGAGTTGACGTCACGGGGCAGGATATCGTTCGAGATACGTTGTGCGTCCTCTGGATCTTATCCAAGATGCGGGACGCGTGGCGATGGACAGGATATCTTGCATGTAACAAGCAGAACAATACACTTGAATGTTCGTAAGGGCAGAGGGAACGCGCACAGCGCGCCGTCGAACGGAGAGGAACCGACCAACGAAAGGAGGGGGAGGAGGGGAGAAACGATAGTGATACGTTTCCCGTATTTTACAGAGCCTGATGGGGCGTGAGAGTTGGAATAATAGATAATCACGCGAATGGCGTTCGCCGGACAGCAGAGACGAGATGCAGCCCACTCTCGGATGCACTTCGCGATCTATACGTTGGTACCCTGCGTTATTCGTGTGCCCAGAGAGCGAACTCCGGTGACTGGACATAGCGAATGGTACGTACGCAGAGGAACCTGTTGAAGACAGGCTTGCGGCATCTTGAGGGAAGACAAAGGCCCGGAGCAGACCGTGGATATCGGATGTATAAGGGAGGTATGACGATGAAATCAGCTCGAAACTAACAAGACAATAAACAATCAGCGTCGTATGATAGGAGCCCTCACCTCGGCAAGAGAGAGGGCAGACTCATAGGGTAGAAGAGTGCACCATGTATCCGTCAAATTGTAGGACTGTAAGACTGGCATATAGGTGAAATGATGATACTAGAATATAATTAACAAACTAACCTTATCTCGGTCTTGGAACTTGAAGAACGACAGCCACGTGTTCTTCCGCTTCCAGAACTGTGTGACTCGGTTACCCAGCATTTCACGATGTGAGGCCCATGTAGCAATGATAATCCGTGTTGATATGGAAGCTGTTCGATGAGCTCTTTAGTTATGATGCGAACACTCAGATAGTACGCACAAGTCATGTTTGCTCTTCGATCCGTCTTTGAGAACCCAGTGTCGTTTTCGAGAGACATCATACTCATATAGTGCCGGTTTGCGATTGGCTGAACCTCGCGGGCCATCCACCAGCAGGAGCGCCCCATTGGCAGTATCACGGCAGTCGCGTCTGGCAATCGTGGGATCGTGTCTCAGTATAAGTACTGATTCAGCAGCCAATCCTAAACGATGTAACAATGTAGTGAGAACGACCAGCAACATCGAGCTGTTCTTCTTACCAAGGGGAGATATCCGCGGGTCACTATGATTAGAAGGGAGGTTTAGTCCTGTTTACCGTGACCATTCGAACAAAAATTGATGAAGCGCCTGGAAGTAAAGTGCGCGGAGTTTAAGCTATGTTTAAAACGATCTGGGGCACGCGCGGGCGCTTGATTGAGTATGGACCCCGGATACTTACGAAAGCGGACATGTCATGTGCCCGGCATGGGAGATGCTGCTCGTAGCTGTACCTTTATGTTGCACGCAATTCTTGTACACTTAATATATCTATGCATTTACATGTACACTTGTGGGGATTTTGGTATGACTAAACGAGGTGGGTTAAGCTGTGGGTTAAGATTCGTGGTTTCGCACTCCGACTGCCTTTTAAGGCAATCATGGCTCATGTACACCAAACACACGTCGTTGTCGTCGTGCTGCGCCCCTAGGTGGAGTAGATAAGCATTGGAGTATTTATTTAAGTAGTACTACACAAGCTGAAAACATTAAATTATACATAGGTGCGGTCTAGAGGTAGAAACAAGCAG